>BTHU01000004.1:137832137-138362137 GCA_036184795.1 Tokudaia tokunoshimensis | reverse complement strand
AACTGCCTTGAACTCCAACTCCAGGGGATTAGACAGTGTCTTCTAAACTCTACAAGCAAGCCCCCGACTCTATGAGGAAGAAGCTGTACTGGGGAGCCACCAGAGATTTGGCATACGGGGTAAGTGCTTCACCACTGCACTATATTTGCAGCCCTTGTTGGTGTTTTGAGACAGGCTCTCAACATGTAACCCCAGGGTAGCCTCAAACTCTTCCATCCTCCTGTCCATCTTCCCAGTGTTGGGGTCACAAGAATATTTCAAAATACAATCCTAAAAGCAACTACAAATGTAGAGCTAACTCAACCAAACAATGTGAGTCAACCTCACCCTCTCATTTTCTAGTTAGAGCTCAGTCAAAATTTGGAGAAGTCACTTCAGAGTAGCCACACAAACAGAAGATCACTACCACTCATTCATATATTCTTTTAAAAATTTATTCCAAATTAAGAAAAGTTGAAAATGATAACTTTACACTGCTATGTATGTAGAGCCCATGTGAGCTCTTTGGTTGGTGGCTCAGTCCCTGGGAGCCCTGAGGAGTCCGGGTGGTTGATGTTGTTGGTCTTCCTATGGGGTTGCCGTCCCCTTCAGCTCCTTCAGCCCTTCCCCTAACTCTTCCATAGGGGAGCCTGGGCTCAGTCCAATGGTTGGCTGTACAAATCTGCATCTGTCTCAGCCAGCTGTTGGTAGAGTCTCTCAGAGGACAGCCAGCCATGCTAGGCTCCTGTCTACAAGCGCAACATGGCATTAGCAATAGTGTTGGGTTTGATGCCTCTGTATGGGATGGTTCCCAAGTTGGGCCGGTTTCTGGATGGCCTTTCCTTCAGTCTCTGCTCCATTTTTGTCCCTGCATTTCCTTAGACAAGAACAATTCTGGGTCGAAAATTCTGAAGACAGGCAGGTGGCCCATGTCTCAAATGGGGGCCATCTATCTACTGGAGGTGGTCTTTTTCGGTTCCATCTCCCTACTGTTGGATATTTCTGCTAAGGTTATCCCCATTGGGTTCTGGGAGCCTCTCACACCTCTGCTGCCTGAGACTTTCTAGAGGCTCCTCCCCACATTGCTGCATATTTCTATTCATTCTCCTGGCCCTCTGGGCTTCTCCCCCCCCCAATACCTGATCCTGTCCCCCATTCTCCCAACCTCTCTCTCACCCTGCTCCCTCCCTCCCTCTGCCTCCCAAGATTATTTTGTTCCCCTTTCTAAGTGGGATTGAAGTATCCATACTTGGGCCTTCCTTCTTGTTAAGCTTCATATGGTTTGTGAGTTGCATCATGGGTATTCTGAATTTTTTTGGCTAATATCCACTTATCAGTGAGTACACACCATGTGTGGCCTTTTGGGTCCAGACCCACTCAGGATGCCTTCTCTGGCCTCAGTGGAAAAGGATGTGCTTAATCCTGTAGAAACTTGATGGCCCAGGAAAGGGAGATGCTAGCAGGGTGAGGTGGGAGGTGGGTGGGGGAGCACCCTCTCAGAAGCTAAGGGCAGAGGGGGTGGTGTGAAGAACACGTGGAGGGGGGAACTAGGAAGGGGGCAACATTTGGAATGCAAATAAATAAAAAAGAAAGTGAGCTGGAGTGATGGCTCAGCAGTTAAGAGCACTGGCTGCTCTTCCAGAGGTCCTGAGTTCAATTCCCAGCTACCACATGGAGGCTCACAACCATCTGTAATGAGATCTGATGCCCTCTTCTGGTGGATCCCAAGACAGCTACAGTGTACTCACATAAAATAAGTAAGTAAATCTTAAAAAAAAAGAAAAGAAAAGAATAACTTTAGCTTTTAGAACCATGAACTATGTATTTCCAAGAACAAGAACACTTTCAATTGTGAAAGAGTAAGCCTGAGTACAATAACTTGCTCTCCTATCAACTGCATGTCAAGAATTCCTCAACTTTATAGAAAACATGGTGCTCTTTTCAGGAAAGACCTACACAGAACAGGAAACCATATAATGCAATTAAGCCATCTCCCCCCACATTATAACCACCCGTGTCTGCAGCGTTAAAGTCAGCATAAACAACAGTCGAGGAAGACCACACACATTGATGCTCCGAGGGCTCCGGGGAAAGGCTCGCTCACAGGCAAGGGATTCTGACTCCTAAGAACTCCACAAAGAGGAAATGCTCACCATCCAACGCTGAAACAACTGCAGGAATGACAAGTATGTCCAAGAATTCTTTGGATTATTCACTTGAAGAAGCTGAAAAGAACTACCAGCAGTGTGCCCCCCTACCTACACGCACGCACGCACACGGAAACAAGAAGGCAGCACATATTTAAAACTCTACAAGTCTCCTTGGAAAAGCACCAACTACACTTAGAGGGGAGGTTATGGGATGTGTGCTCTGGGACCGCTCGAGTGCTCAGCAGTTACAAGCACACGCTGCTCTAAAGAACCCAGAGCCCAGCTCTGGAGCTCACAATTCTGCCTGTTAGTCCAGCCCCAGGGGACCCGATGCCTCTGGTCTCACACATATGTAAAAAAGGAAGGAAGGAAGGAAGGAAGGAAGGAAGGAAGGAAGGAAAGAAGGAAGGAAGGAAGGAAGGAAGAAAGAGGGCAGGCAGGCAGGCAGGCGTCCTAGCTCCTTTTGTGAGAAGGTAAGAGGGAAATAAGCTACAGTGGCAGACAAATAAATGCAGGCTCCCAAGAGTGAACGGGTGCGGGCTGACCGCACTCACTGATGCACCATTCCAGCTAGAGCATCTCCAGCACCACACGGCACATCAGAGCTGAAGGAGAAAGACAGTATGCCAAGCTACCCACCTCCTAATGCAAAGTCAGCGAGACCAGTTGGTTGGTGGGTGTTACCCTGAACAAGTGAAGCACCCCGGCTCTCGGAAAACTACTCACTGAAAAACACCTACTCTAAAACTGACTGTGTGCCATTCTACACACAAAATGTAGTCTTCTAAAACTTCAATTTCATTCAACATGTACAGATTCTTTGCTGGAAACAGAAACAGTGTATCTGACCTACAATAGTTCTATGTCCAGCAAACACTAAATTATAAAGAAAACCCAAAATCCTTTTCTTCTTACACAGCAGTTGTGGAATTCCATGCTGTTTTGAGCTGGTCTCATGTAGCCCAGGCTGGCCTGGAATTGAACTCCTCCTGATCCTCCTGCCTCCTCTTCCTGATTGCTGGGATGTCAAGCATGCCCTGCCCCATTGTTCATATCAGTGTTTGAGCACCATGACTGATTATGCCTGATGAACCAACACTTAAAAAACCAGGGTTAAGCAGTATGTCCAAGGTATGAACAAATAACGCACCACAATAAACTGATCTGCTGGCTCTAAGTGATCAATCCAAAGACATGCTAATTCTGATCTATTAAGGCAGCCCAAGATACTGACCCTATGGACAGATTATAATGAAGCCACCCAATCCAGCTTATCTTACTAGAGAGACACCTACATCTCCATATTCACGTGTCCATCTATTGAGCATATATACTTGAAATGAATTTTATTCTGTTGTAAGAAAAATAAAATTACAAAATTCACATGAAGATGGATGAAACTGGAAAATACTATTCTAAGTAAGGGAATCCAGGCCCAGATACTAGTTTTGGAAGTTTTGGATTTGTGTTTTTAAGTGTCTGTAGAGGTCAGAAAGCTTAGAAAGGGCTCATGAGAGGAAGAGACCCTAAGGGAGGAAGGGGACAATATGAAAATAAAGGAGGAACTACTGAGGATGGAAAGGTTTAGGAGGAATGGGGAGGGAACTGTGAGCTGAATAAACCTCCTCCTCCTCCTCTAAATCACTTCTGTCATGTACTTTATCACAGCCACAGAAACTACAACAGAACACCAACTTGGAGATTAGAGGTGAGGAGGCCCACTCTGAAGGAAGGAATTCATGACAGGCGACTGTAAACCTGATCAAAGCCCATTGCTAAAAAGGTTCTAGGCCCTGGGGGAAAGCTACTACTGTTGTTTTATTAAACAAACATGTTGTCAAGCCACCTTTTACATTTCTAGGCTTATTCCAAGAGATCAGTATTCATTTCAACCTTGATCAGAGATGCTTCTTGGGCAGTGAGTAGTTAGTGCCAAGACTCCAACTGGTCAAAGTGCTGAAGTTAAGAGACCACACTGCCTGCCCGGGACACATCCCCAACCCTCAGGGAACACTGTAGACAGACCTAAAGGATGTCCGAGCCAGAGGACGGAAGTGCTGTGAAAGGCTTTCTTCCTGACATCATGTGGTTGTTGCTTTTGCACTTGTGACTCAGCCAGGATTACCTGCACAAAATGGAGCAGGCTAACATTCTAGAGGTCCCACCCCTAGCTACTGGCAATAGATAGCTGTGAGGATTCATTTTGCTTCAGCAGTGTAGCTACTGGTTAAGTCATCTTATGATCCACACATCCATGGGGAAGGGATCTCCTTATAAGGAGACCACAGTATGATACGAGTAGAACTTTGCACTGTGTTCAAGCAGTTGACTTACACATGAGAACTCAGAAACTCTTTAGCCTATAGTAGTCATTTATAAATCTTAACTATTTAAAAGTAAGTATCAGGCTGGAGAGATGGCTCAGCGGTTAAGAGAACTGACTGCTCTTCCAGACAGAGGTCCTGAGTTCAACTCCCAGCAATCACATGATGGCTCACAATCATATGTAATAGGTTCTGATGCTTTCTTCTGGTGTGTCTGGAGATAGTGACAGTGTAGTCACATATATAAAATAAATAAAAATCTTAAAAAAAATCTACCTCCACTTAACTAGATTTGAAAGCACACAGAAGCAAACATGATGATAATTTGAAGTAAATTACTGACTGTTCCAACTCAGTATCTATGCTTCTAAGTTTACCTGTGGGAATCAGTGACAATAAACAGTACTTCTTGTTGCCAAAATAATTTTTAAAGTGATAAATCATCTATATCCATACTACGCTAACTACCCAGTCATTTAAAAAGAGTACCTCTAATCTGTGATGCCACTGTTTAGGAGTCTCTGTAAGCACTCAATTAACAGCACTGACAAGTACTTCACAAAGTTAACAAGGGTGAATGAGTAAGAAACACATTAATATGCACCTCATTTCTTTTAAATCTACCTTTTCTCTTTACTGAATTGAAAAGAATAGTATATGTTATTTACTTATGCTTATCTTTGGAATAAAGTGACTACACTGCCTGCCCGGGACACATCCCCAAAGCTCAGGGAACACTGTTCCCTGAACCTTTCCTCTTTACTGAATTGAAAAGAATAGTACATGTTTACTGTAAATATCTTTATTGGCACCTACAGTGGGCAGTAAGCTTATGTTAGGAATTCATACTAGTATCCTTTGGACATGCAAAGTATAATTAATGCCCACCACACTGAATTTCAAGTCACTTGATCACCGATGAATCTTTATCTGGTTTTTTTTTAAATGTATATGAGTACACTGTGGCTGCTGTCTTCAGATACACCAAAGAGGGAATCAGATCGCATTACTGATGGTTGTGAGCCACCATGTGGTTGTTGGGAATTGAACTCAGGACCTCTGAAAGAGCAGCTAATGCTCTTAACCTCTGAGCCATCTCTCCAGTCCCCACTGATGATTTTTTAAAACATGAAAAAGCTGTATAGGAAACTATATGGACAGATGCAGGTAGGCCATGTTGGAACTACAGAACACAAACTATATATATATATATATATATATATATATAGTCTACCTTAGATTACTTTTTTTGGATTCTATTGGTCTCGCTCTATGACTTAAGTTGGCTAGAAACTCATTATGCAGCCTAGCCTGGCCTCAAACCCTTGGCACTTCTCCCACCTCAGCCTCTTGAATGCTGGGGTTATAAGATGTGAGCCATCACGTCCAGCTGGACTTTGCAGAGCACTACCTCGGCTCAAATCAGGTCTAGGCTAGGCTATCATACTTAAGAGACGTAAACTGGATTCCAACAAGTTCCTAAAATATTTTCAAATAATATCCTCCATACCAAATATATCAGGTACCCATATAAAACCCAGCTAAAAGGCTAATAAGTAACACTATTATTATTTATGGTCTACTGAAATGGGCAACGCACTTAGGAATTTGTATTGATTCAGATACCTGGGATATCTCAAGAGACAGACAGACAGAGTGAACGCACACTCAGACCACAGGTCAGCTTTTGAGTGTCATTCCTCAGGAACTGTCCTTGGGTTGTTTTTTTTGAGACAGACAGATCTTTTAAAGAGACCACCCACAGCACTCCAGGCACTCTCCCGTCTCCATGTCCCCAGACCTGAGATTAGATATACACATCTTCTGGCTTTTCCACGTGGTTGCTAGAGATAAAACACAGGTCCTTAGTTTGCATAGTAAACGATTTACCATGAAGCTCTCTCCTATTCCCACGGTATTTATTTTAAAAAGTTGACATTAATTTTGGGTGCACACGGCAGTCAGAAGACAACTGAGGGAGTTGGTTCTCTCCTTCACTACATGGGTACCAGGAACTCAATCTAAAATATCAGGTTTGGTGGCAAGCACCTTTAGCAGCTAAGCCATTTCACCTGCCCCTCAACATTAATTCTTTTCCCAGTGTAGCAATCCTTTTAAGATCAGCCACGACTCCCAATACTTAAACAAGCTTTAATTTAAGGCTCTTCCCATGAGGACAAACAATGACAGACCAGGCTCTTCATCTGTGTGTCAAGGCCATTCGGAAATAATTCTTTTAGTTGAGTCTTTAAGGAATACAATGAAATAAACAACCAGAACAGGAAACTTACATAATCAAGAACTGGGCAGAACTTGAAGCAAAAGTTTACCTACAATCTGCCAGAATAGCTTGTTTTTGGGAAGCCACTGATCACTTTCATCTCATTGCAAGTATTAGAAACATGTAACTGCCTCTCAAAAGCAGCCTCTAGGTTGTTTTTAGCAGACATATTGCAGAATAGAAAAGCATTTCAAATGCATTTCTTCCTTTAACTTTCTCCTTAGAAAAACCTCTTCAGAGTCCAGCTCCAACTGTTTTTTGTTATGAAATGCAGATCTACTAAAATCCTATTCCTGTAAAGAAGATAGATCTAAAGTTAAAAAGTCATTATGTAACTATATGCTCCTGGCCCCTAAACTAGTCTGAATTCTTATCTCCTTAGGTAAATGTATAAACCAAGTGGTTTTTCTGTTTTGTTTGCCTTTGAGTCAGAGTCTCACTGTGTAGCTCTGGCTCTCCTGAAACTCTGAAGAATGCTGTCAGAAGGATCAGCCTGCCTCTACCCCAAGTGCTGTATTAAAGACAACCCAGGATCTTTTAAATAAACATCAACTTACAATGAAGTTATGGTTCCTAGAGTCCCTCATTTACACACCTGCTTTTGCCTGATGCCACTCACAAAGCAGGAGAACAGTTCTTACAGGAAGTAGTAACTTCTCTACTTAGAGAGAGAATTATCTCCCTTTTTTCCTTCTCCCATACAAAATCAGGAACCTAAAATACTACAAAGTAGTTTGGTTAGCAACCACAAATGAGGATTACGCTAAAATGTAGTAAACAAGAACTCAGGGTGGTGCTCTGCAGTTTCCTGGTGGACTTTCTAGTATAAAGCCAGTGCTAGAAAAACTGTCCTTCTCAGCAGTTTTCATCTGCTGTATACCAGTGACATCGCCCTACAAATGAACAGCACTGTATATTTTCAGAACAGCTAAAATTGGAATCTGAACACATTCATAGGGTGCATGTACAAGAAAGTAATTGTGGTTATGGAATACATGTTCAACCACAAGTCAAATCTATCAGTAAATGACCTGGGTGTGACTCCTGATTTCAGCATTTAAATCTGTTACATAGATGTGTATCTTTGGAAAAATTCTCATTTCTGCACCTTAGTTTCCTCATCTACGAGATGAGGCCAACAGCACTTACCTTTTATTGGCTGCACACTGAACTCATGTTTGCAGTGCTTACAAGGAAGCGTGGCACACACCAAGTGCTACAAGTGCTGAGTAGTGTGGTCAGGGGCTAAGATCTGACGATACCTCAGTAGCTAATGACTAAGCCACGTGGGTAGCTTCTGTGTGTTTCTATGCTATAGGCACAAAGGCTAGACCTAATCAGAATGTGGACTCATGTACATGTAGTCAAAAACAAAATGAAGGCTGATCAATGGATGTAAGTTCCAGTTACAAAGGAGTTGCAAATTCAGTTGTGCTATGCACTTCACCCTGACTATACATAACATTGCTCTATATTTCTTAGTGGGCTAGAAGAATAGACTTTATTTTCACCATGAAAAAAGATCAAGCCTGAGCTAGGCTACTTAAGCATTACACAATACATACATATATTCAAACTTCACAAGGGGTATATCCATTCATGTTTAATTTGTTTGTTAACTTTATTGTGTTAAGAATATCTGTATTCCAGAAGTTTAATTACATTTTCTGCCAGCATCCATCAAAAACTGTGTTACTAGCCCAGCACGGAGGTGCACACCTGTAGGCTCAGCATCCAAGAGGCAGAGGGGAGAAGACTGGGGTAGGGAGTCTGAGCCTAGGCTAGGCTACACAACAAAAGAGATGGGGAAGAGGAAAACAGTTATCATTTGGACAGACCAGATGAGAAATGCTGGATATGCTACAAGGAACGTTACATAATATATCATTTTTCATAGCAAGTGGGAAAAAATAAGATTGTGTCTTATCAGAAAGGGAGAAAGAAGGGACTGAAGTCAAGGATTTAAATACAACAAAACCAAAAGCTTAACACAGTTTACAAAAGGTCTCAGACAACGGTGGAGACACGGAGGCTGAGAAGCAGAGATGAATTAACTCCTTGAAGATCACAGCTAGAAAACAATAGAGGGGAAACGGAATCCAACTCACCTAACCAGTGCTGTTTTTGGATCCACGGCCAAATGGGAAAAATGCACTTTTTGCAGCAGCCTGAATCTCTGGGGACTCTGCCTAGGGAACGAGCACCAAGGGAATGTGCTCGGCCTGGTTTCCACACAGGCTGCCTCCCTGATCCACACAGCTCCAAGTCTAAAATGGCTTCAATATAACCCAAGCACTGCATGATGGGAAATGGAAGATAACAGGGTAGGAGCCATACTCCAGGGGCTGACAGTCCATAAATACTTGCCACCGATGAAAGAGGATATTCAATCTGTAAAAAGGTGTGTGGTTTAGGCCAAATCACCTCGTTTCTTATAAAGACTTCATCTGTAAGATGGGTGAATGGTTTCTTAATAGAAGGCAGAGGCTAAGAAAATAATTTAGCATTTTGTACTGGATCTTCAGCCTTTCATTTCTAAGGTCATGCTTAAAATTCTAACTTGGGTGGGAGAGGAAAAAAAACAGTATTCTCCAGCTATATAATGCTAAGAATATAAATTAAAAAAAAAAAAAGACTTGAGCAACCTAAAATAAAAAATGGAACGCACTGGAGGCAGTCAAGAGAAATCTACCAAGAACCCAGTAATATTCGTATAAATTTCCAGCAGGTAGATGTGAGATGCTGAGTAAGTGTTCAGTCCTATAAACTGTATGTAGGTATGGTTTCACAGGAACACCTGAGATACAGTGAGAAATGTAATTTTCATATTCTCTTAAGTGCTGCACCTTTCTGCACCGGCTTCCATGATTTTACAGATTTGCAACATCTTGCCAGATTCCACCTCCCACACCAGGCAAGTAAAATCTGGAGTCGAGTGCTATCTAGTCTCGCCAGAGAAAATGTACTTTAGGCAAGGACGCGAGCCATGCATTTTTACAGAGGTTGGCAAATTCTCACCAATACTGCCACCTTTAAAATCCCCGATGCACGCATGTTCTCCATTTGCCACAGACCCAGATGCGCTCATCTTGCAAAAAAGGGTCCACATCTCGCCTACTCCTTCCTCAAACACTGAGGGTACTAGTCAAATTTAAAACACATATAATATATATTTTATATATATATATATATATATATGCCACAAAAAGTCTATGAATTTGGGGCGCGGATTCACGAGATTCTGGCAGTAAATGTCGACAAATATCAAGAGAAAAGAATCAATTCTCAGCCTGATCTTCCCCCACCCCATTGGGAATCCGGTTTGAATCAGTGAAAGGTTCAGACAAATCCATTTCTTAATTCAAACCTCAACCCTGGTGTCAGGGAATCTCGGGTCCAGCTGGGTTTCCCACACCAGCGATGATGAAACAGCTTTACTGCAAAGTGGGAGAGGGATTCGCCCCAGCTGTCGCCAAGGTTAAACCCTTACTCATCCAGGGGAGTGCGGCAGGGACGTCCCGGCTCGGGAACTCGTCCGCCTTTGGACTACATTTCAATTTTTGAAAGCCACAAAGAATGAGCGAGGTTGACAGGCCCAGAAGGATGGCTCCGGGCCCGAAGGGAGCAGGCAGGGGCGGCGCCGAGCAGAGGTGGTGCCGAGGGGAGCCCGCGGCCCAGCGGTCCCCAGCCGCGCAGGCCCGGCCGCACCCCGTACGGCGCGCCGAAAGAGAAGCCCGTGCTTCCCGCGGAGGCGCAGGCCCGGCCGGAAGCGGGGAGGGGCGGCAGTGAGACTGGCCGCAGCCGCCGCCCGAGAAGGGGCTTCGCGCTGGGGCCCCTGGGAGCCACGCCGCACTCACCGCGGAGGACTGTAGGGAGCAAAGGCGCTTCCGGGAAGATCGGAGGGCAGCGACTGCGTCCTTCCCGGGCTCACTCCTCAGGCGGTGCTGGCGGCAGTGGTGGTGGCAGCGACCGTAGGTGCAGCGGAGGCGGCGGCGACGGCGGCGGCTACCCGGCTCCGGAATCGGCGGCGGCGGTGGCGGCGGCAGCTGCACTTCCGCTCCGGCCACCACTTCCGCTCTACCCCCCCAAGTCCCGCCCCTCCCTGAGTCGACTCCTCATTGGGTGAGTGAGGCACGGGGTTGCTCCGTCCTTCTGAAAAGGGCGGTGTTAGCCAGAAGGAGGGGAAGTCGGGGAGGGCCAAGAGGGAGCGGTCGTGGGAGGGCGCAGGGCCTGGGTGGGAGCGAGGAGGGGGCGGACGCAGGGAAAGGAAGTGGGGCGGGGGAGCAGGAAAAGGAGGAAGAAGAGAGGGCGGGGCCGAGTAGCCGCCCCGGGGCTGGGATGTGTGAGAACAGGGCGGGCTCCGGGAGGGGAGGATTTGGAAGCTTGGAACAGTCTTGGTTCCTACCAAACACTGAAAATAATTCTCACGGGGTCGGAGAATCTAGCAGTCCTATTAACTCTGCGTTAAGGGAATGCTTGTAACTAAAGGAGAACAGACAGGGCTCAGCCCTCCATTTTCAGTTAATTCACCTTTCAGTCCTAAAAGGTACTTACTGTTCTTTTCCTAGACTAAGGAAGCTTCATGAAGTGTCAGGAACAGAGCATCCCCAAGGTCTTAAAACAAAACCAGCCTGTGTACATCAGTTCTTTGTTGAGATTCCCTGGTCCCCAAGTGTCC
Source organism: Tokudaia tokunoshimensis (assembly GCA_036184795.1). Taxonomy (NCBI): domain Eukaryota; kingdom Metazoa; phylum Chordata; class Mammalia; order Rodentia; family Muridae; genus Tokudaia; species Tokudaia tokunoshimensis. The sequence continues at coordinate 138,350,725 of BTHU01000004.1, read as the reverse complement.
TTCAGAGGGAAATCGTCAAAGACAGAGACCTGGGATCCCCAAATGGCTTTCAGTGTTACCTAAATTTTATTAATACTTCTCTCAAGCCTGTTGACCCTTAAGCCCAGCCCTTCAAAATACCTCCACCAAAATACCACACCTTCATTTTCCACAAATTCTGTGTGGCAGCTTTCTGAATGCTGGAGAATACAGCAAGACTTGAGTCTTGAAGGTTATGGTCTTTAGAGAAAGAACAAAGTAATAGGCCTTTGTCATTTCTCCTTTACCTTCACTTAGCTTAATGATAGACTTCAAATTCACTCGACTCTCCGGCCCTGTCCCCATCAAGTACCAAGTGGTCTTTTCAATGTCATTCCGTGTCCATTACTTTAAAGTCCATCGCTGATGGCTCAGACTTAATAGTTCCCTGAGTGAGACAATCAGAGCTCTGACCTTACCCATCATCAGCACTCCTGGTCATTTATATAACTCCCTATCCTACTGATGTACTATTCTAGAATGAATGAACAGTTTGAGGTAGCTGCTGTCTTAGGGTTTCTATTGCTGTGATGCTGGTGAGGAAAGGGTTTATTTGACTTACACTTCCAAATTATTCATTATCAAAGAAGTCAGGACAAGAACTCAAACAGGGCACGAACCTGGAAGTAGGAACGGATGCAGAGGCAGTGGAGGGATGCTGCCTACTGCCTTGCTCAGCCTGATTCTTATAGAAGTCAAAACCACAAGCCCAGGGCTTGTGATACAAGCCTACATTGTAGGTACAAGCCTACAATGGGCTCCCATCTCCAATCAATTACTAATTAAGAAAATGCCCTACAGCTTGTTCTAACGGAGGTATTTCCTCAATTGAGGCTCTCTTGTCTCAGACCACTGTAGTGTGTATAAAGTTGCATAAAACTATCCATCACAGTTGCTGATATTTTTTCTTTCTCATGTGTATAGTGTGCATATTTATATGTGAAGGAGCAGTCAGGCAAGGACCCTACCAACTAAGGTATAACACCAGTCCAGTTACCAACTTTAAAAAAAAAAGTCAGATTTCTATGGACAGAAAACTGCGTCTCTGCCTTGTTTTGTAATGCTGTCTATATTTCTGTATGGCAGCTGAGACCGTGGAGTGGCTGTTTCCTTCAGATTGGGTGTGTATGCACAGACTTTCTAGGGTATAAAGGTCCTTTTCAAGTCTGTGGGCCCTTTTCATTTATATTATCTGTTGTACAGACATTTGTTCTTTAGACGCGGACTACATCAGTCCTGAACCAAGTACAACAACTTTTAACTTGAATGAGATTAAGAGTGTATTGTGTAATATTAAAAAAAGCATGGATTTTAATCAAAACCACTGAACTAGAACACTGGATGGGTTTCTTAATACCACGAGTACCTCATGGGGATTTGTCTTTGGTTGACCAAAGACCAGTTACGAATACAGAGTCTGTTCAGAGTGCGTAGCTCTAACATAACAGGACAGTCTTTTGCCCCCATCTAGAAAGCAGCCTAATGGGTTAGAGGCTTATAATGATTACACCACAAGTTACATCATCGGAACATGGAGTGGACAGAATTGCTCTTTGTCAGGCTACAGGGTTGCATGGATTAAATCCTTTCACCATCCCTACATTCTAGGCCAGGGGTCACCAAGCCACAGCTACCAACTGACAGATTCAAAGGTGTATTCCAGTTTGCTTCTCTGTTGCTGAGATAAAAAACAATTTGGGGAGGAAAGGGATTATTGGTCTTATATTTCCACATTAGAGATCATCACTAAAGAAAGCTAAGGCAGGAAGCTGGAGGGAGGAACTGAAATAGACACCATGGAGGGACACTGCTTATTGACTTCCTTTCCACAGCTTGTTCAGCAGTGGACCACCTGCCTAGGGGTGACACTGCCCACAGTGGACTGGGGTCTTCCACATCAATCATTAATCAAGAATATGGCCCAGAGACGTGCTTACAGGATAATCTGATGCAGGCGATCCTTCAGTTGAGGTTTCCTCTTCTAGGTGACTCTAGTGTATGTCAAATTGACAAAAAGTCAACAGTACAGTGTGGATACAGGACTAACCTAATGGGCCAGTGATTATGGCAGTGTGGGAGACAGGCACATGGCCAGTCTTGGGACAAGAGAGAATGGACTGACTGGCCAGTACATCATTCTAATACCTCCCTATTCCTGACTGTGCATTTCTCTTGCTGATAGCATATTTACATTCCTGTGATACATTTGTTACATTTGATGAGCAGTATTGATACCTTATCTTTAGCCAGCACTGGGTTTCACATTGGAATGCATTCTTCTTATTTTAAACTTCCATAGATCTTGACAAGCATGACAGATAATGCATCCACCACTGTCTTCTAAAAGGTTTACTGTTCCAAGATTCCCCAGTGCTTCATTCATTCACCCCCTACTTCCATACCCCCAACCTTTAGCAACTGCTGACATTTTACACTGTAGTTTTGCCTTTTCTAGAGAGAGTTGGATCATGCAGTAGGTAGCATTTTCTAATTAGCATCTTTCATGAAGCAATATGGTTTAAAACTCCTTGTAGCTGTATTTTTGCAACTTTGTGTGTTCTTCTTTCTTCCACCCTTCTCCACCCCTTTTCTTCCAAATCCTTTCAACCCCCTAACACTAGATAGGAGATTTTAAAAAAGGAGAGAGGGGAAACAGGGGCAAAGTTAATGTTAGACTACTTCTTGCTAATTTGGGGGCATTGAGTTACTTGGGGCAAGTTTGATCTTTGCTGTCAGGATATCTAATTCCTTCTTTGCCCACAACTTCTTAACAAACAGCAGCAACTAACCAACAACCCACACCCTCTCTAGGGGTCCTAGTATATACTCTCTGAAAAGTCCCAGAATTCTAAATGTCACATGACTGCAGGAACTATCTGCAGTTGGCAAAATCATGCCCCTGCTAGAGCATGAGGCAAATCATAGTCAACTGCTGTGGACAGTGTGAAGCAGCCCTATATCCCACAACCTAGAATTAAAACAAAAACACTTTCTTATTTCTGTATTTTTTTTTAAAGAAACCAAGATTCTCACTACAGTTTCTTCATGCCTTTTTATAGCTAGTTAGCCCATTTCTTTTCATCATTGAATAATATTCCATTAAATGAATATACCACAGATTATTTATTAGTTAACCTATTTTTTTTTAAGACAGGATCTCTTGGGCTGCAGAGATGGCTTAGAGGTCAAGAGCTCCGTCTGCTCTTCCAGAGGTCCTGAGTTCAATTCTCAGCAACCACATGGTGGCTCACAACCATCTATAATGGGATCTGATGGCCTTTTCTGACATACAGGTATACATGCAGAAAGAACACTCTTATTAATAAATAAACAAACCTTAAAAAAAAAACAGACAGGGTCTCTCATCCTTCAGCCCAGGGTGGCTTTGAACCCACAGCCATTCTCCTGCCCCAGTTTTCCAAATGCAGAGATTATAGGTGTGAAACTTCCTACTCAGCTCCCAGTCTTAAAGAATGACTTGTGTCTTCCATAAAGGTATGTTGAAGTTGAGAGCTTAGATGCCTGTGAATATCACCTCATTTAGAAAAAGCTCTTTGTAGATATAATCAAATGAGATGAGGTCATTAGAGTAGGTCCTGATTTAGGACAGGATTCTGTAAAAAAGGAGCATGCCACACGAAGACAGAAGCACACAGAGAATACTCTGACAGCAGAGTCAAGGGGTAGAGTGATGTAGCTACAGGCCAGGGAGCACCTAGGAGGATTAGCAACACTAGAAACTAAAGAGAGGCCTTTGAAGAGTCTGCCCAGAGTCTGAGTGAGAATATCACCAATAGATACCTTATTTTGGACTTCTAGACTGAAATCATCGAGTTGTGAGATAATACATGCTTGTGTTTCAAAGCCATCTAGTTGAGAGCATCTGGTTGTAGAGCCCTGGGAACTAACGGAAGCTTCAAGGGAGCTCTTGATGCAGCGTGGGACAATGGTGACTCACCCTGCAGTGGACCCTTAAATGCAGGTTTTGTGTGGATATCAGTTTTTGCCAGCCCCTGCATGGCTTTTTCACCCTTCATCTTGTTTTATTTTTTGAGACATAGTCTCTCACTGAACCTGCTGCTCACTGATTCAGCTAGGCTGGCTGACCAATGGGTGAAAGATGTGTACTGCTGTGCCTGGGTTTTGAACTCAAGTCACCATGCATGCACTACAGACACTTGACAGATGGAGCCAGCTCCCTAGCCCCCAAATCATGTCTGACTTTTTTTTTAGGTTTGTTTATTTATTTATTTATTTATGCTGTTGTCTTCAGACACACCAGAAGAGGGCATCAGATCCCATTACAGATGGTTGTGAGCCACCATGTGGTTGCTGGGATTTGAACCTAGGACCTCTGGAAGAGCAGTCAGTGCTCTTAACTGCTGAGCCATCTCTCCAGCCCCCATTTCTGACTTTTTAAGAAACTGCCTTCAAAATGGCTGTCCATTTCCTACTCCACTGGCGGGGAAGAGTGGTGCTCCCTGAGCCTGTAGCTGGCGTGTCAAGACTTTAGTCTCTGTTGATTTGTTTGGTTGATTTGAAATTGGCGTGCATGCCATCTCATTATTGTCCTAATTTACAGTTCCTTAGTGACACCTTTTCATGAGCTGTTTATCATCTGTGTATCTTTATTGAAGTCTCTATTTCCTTTTCTTCCCTTAAAAAAGATTGCTTTATTTTTATTTTGTATTTGTCTGTCTGTCTGCGTGTCTGTCTGTCTGTCTGCCACTTGTGTGCCTGATACCATAAAGGTCAGAAGCGGCCTTCAGATCCCTCGGAACTGTTGTGGATGGTTATCCACCACCATGTGGAGCCTGGGAACCAAACCTGGATCCTTGCAAGAACACCAAGGCTCTTAACTGCCGAGCTTTCTCCCCCCCCCGCCCCCGTTTTTTGCTTATATTTTATTTTTTTTTGCCCATTTTAAATTGCATTGTTTGCTCTCTTGTCGAATGTTGGGACTTGTTTGTACTTTCTGCCTCCCTGTCCTTTATCAGATGTGTGCTGCTGACTCTTCTCTTGGCTGTGGCTTGCCTTTCATTCTCTTAGCAGTAACTTCCCAGATTCGAAGGTTTTAGTTTCATGAAATAAAATGTATGTTTCCTCCATGGGTCATTATTTTGGTATCTATAAACAGGCTACAAAAGCAAGATTGTTTTTGTTGAGACAAAGCTGCTTGTAGCCCTGTCTGATCTCAAACTTGCCATGCAGAACAGAATGGCCTTGAGCTCCTGGTTCTCTTGTCTCTACCCTTGAAAGGGGACTAAAGGCACATACAGGTCACACCCGACAAATGGCAATTTATCTGTGAAACAAATAACAGAGTTGTATCTAGGGAGTATGTGTGTGTGTGTGTGTATGTCTGTGTTTGTCTTTGTGTGTTTCTGTGTAATGTATACATGCATGTATACAGGCTTGTGCAGGTGTGTGCATATGTATTTACACATGTGAATGGAGGTCAGAGGTCACTGTTGGCCAGGCCAAGATTTTTCTTTTTTTTTTTTTTTTTTTGGTTTTTCGAGACAGGGTTTTTCTGTGTAGCCCTGGCTGTCATGGAACTCTCTCTGTAGACCAGGCTGACCTTGAACTCAGAAATCCACCTGCCTCTGCCTCCCAAGTGCTGGGATTAAAGGCGTGCGCCACCATGGCCCGGCTAGAGGTCACTGTTGTGTCTTCTCTATCTTCGACTTTGTCTTTGAGACAGGATCTCTTAGTTGATCTAGAGCTTACTGGTCGGCTAGGCTAGCTGACTAGTGAGCCTCAGGGGCCAACCATCTCTCCTGGACATCCCTAGCTCTGGGGTTCTGTGTAGCCTTCTCTTTCCACCAGAACCCTTGGAATACTCATCCTGGTAACGTTAAATTCCTAGTTCAGTAATACCATCTTTGCCATATCTGAGGGTGGTTATGATTCTCTCTCTCTCTCTTTCTCTCTCTCTCTCTCTCTCTCTCTCTCTCTCTCTCTCACACACACACACACACACACACACACACACACACACACACACACACACACACAGTGCAGTTCTATGTATAAAATTCAGGGCTAAAACCAAAACCAAAAACTAATTCAGGGCCTCACACTTACTAGGCAAGAATTCTACTATTGAGCTATGTATGGTCCCAGTCTTCAGGTTTTTTTCTTCTTGCTTTAGCCAAGCCCCTATAATTTTCCAGTAGTTAGGCATGATGTGTTTGTTGTCTAATAGAATCTGAGGGAGACAGGCCTGTGATGATTCTGTATGTATCTGCCTGGAGTTAGCTTCAGTTTCCTCTTTAATTTGCTTCCCTTGTCTAAGTTTCCCTCAAAGCCTGTTTGAATGAAAGCTTACAGCTTTCTCAATTGTAATACTCTGTTTTTATACTGAAGCCATGTTGATGCTACAGTAAGGTTCTGGCATTGAGAAGCTTTCCATAATCTTGTAATCAAGTCTCTTTTGTGTAGTATGAGGGTATGTATTTTAGAAGGCCCAATTCCTTAGACTGTAACCTTCAAGATGTATTTTAGCTTTTCCCCATTCTCTTTCGTGAGATACAAAACTGAAGGAGCCTGAAGATGTCTAATTGGCTTCTCCCTGGGTAGATAAGGCTCTGATAAATGTAGTTTCCTTTGAAGGGAGGCCTCTGCCACAGAGAACACAGTGTTCTGAAAAGGAAGAAAAAAAATCTTCTCTTGCCTAGATCTCTGGGCTCAGTGTAGTCCAGAAATGGGAAGTCTACACCCCGCCCCTACTGATTCCCAGTGCTTAAACACGTTACTGTGCCCAGCTAAGGCTGCCCTGCTGAGCTATGCTTCTGGCCACTCTCTAACCTCTGTCACTTCCCCATGACCCTTGTTCTCCAAGGGCTCTGAGAAGAGCTGTGCCTCTCAGCTTGTTCCTGCTTCCCTGGTGAAGTGGGGGTCGTGCCTTTTGAGCTTGGCACACAATTTGAGCAGAAATGCGAAGTCATCCTAGTGAATTTTTCATTAGTGTAGGGGAGAATGAAAAAGGAAAAGAAAAAAAGCACAACGGTTTGTCTATAGCTACATGTTAGATTTTGTAAGTTAGGTTTTGTAAGCAAGTAAGTGGCCTGGAGCTTCCTTGAGAACAGAAAAGACTTCCACATCTGAGCCTTTGCTGGGTACAAAGGATGCTGAGCCTGCCTTCTAGTGAATGAAATCAGGCACAGGAGCCCCTGTCCCACTGTGGAATGGATAGCAGAACTAGACATTCCAAGACTGTCCCCTACTTCCTGAGAAATTTGATCAGGTGACATTCTAAGGATTTAGGAGAAAGCAGGAACTGAGGGTACCCCAGGGGAGGCTTCAGCCAAAGGACCATTGTCTTCCATCCCACAGCTGGTATCCAACAACAGGCTCCAAAGCCTCACGTGGTAAGTTCAGAAACATTGTCTTTACTACAGCCAGCGAACAATGTGGCTTTATGACAGCATTATTACATTACTATCTTTCATAGATTCTAAGGTATGTGCTGTTTCCTGACTTTACCATTTTAATTATAAAGCTAACAATAGTTTTTGATTTCATTTTATTATTTTTTGTTTGTTTGTTTTGAGACACGGTTTCTCCGTGTAGCCCTGACTGTCCTGGAATTCACTCTGTAGACCAGACTGGCCTTGAACTAAGAGATCCTCCTGCCTCCGCCTCCTGAGTGCTGGGGTTAAAGGTGTGCACCACCATGTCCTGCTTATTTTATTTTTTAAGATATTTAATAATTTTTACTTTATGTATATGAGGGTTGGCTCGCACCTGCGTTTGTGTATCACATGTGTGCATGGTGCCCTTGGAGGCCAGAGTTACAGATAAGGTTGTAAGATGGGATGTGAGTGTTGGGAATCAAACCTGGCCTCTAAGATCAGTCAGTTCTCTTAGCTACTGAGCCATCTCTCTAGTCTCCTGTTTTGTTTTGTTCTTTTAATTACACACACACACACATTTGTTAGGGCCTATGCTGACTAGTTTTATGTCACTTTGACACAAGCTAGAGTCGTTGAGAAGAGGGAACCTAAACTGAGAAAGTAACCCACCAGATTGGCCTGCAGGCAAGCTTTTAGGACATTTTCCTGATTGATAACTAGTGTGGGAGGGCCCAGCTCACTGTGGGTGGTGCCATCCAGGGCAGGTGGTCCTGGGTTCTATACGAAAGCAGGCTGAGCAAGCCAGTAAGCAGCATCCATTCATGGCCTCTGCATCAGCTCCTGCCTCCAGGATGAGTCCCTTCCCGACTTCCCTTAGTGATGAACTGTTGTTACCTGGACTATAAGATGAAATTAACCCCTTCTTCCCCAGCTTGCTTTTGGTCATGGTGTTTATCTCAGCAACAGAAACCCTGAGTAAGTCAGGGCCTTGTTATGCAGTTCAGGCTGGCTGGCAGTCCGTCAAGTAGAAATGTAATAAATTTTATTTTTATCAAAGTAACACATACTTTTGAAAGCTAGTGTGGTTGCAGGCAATTGTCTACTGATCTTTTAATAACTTCTCAGAAGCAGCGATGTGCAACTTATGGAGTTGTTCCTTCTGCTACTTTGCCCCATATTTCCTGAATATTTCCTGAAGCTTCAACTCGGATAATTTTCACTGACTTCTAGTACACCCCACTCTAAGGCACCCACGGCTGTGCCTTTTTCCATTTTGGATCTATATTATATAACTTGGGATACCCCTACCCTGGGTTAACAATTCGCTTCGTATATTTTTAAATATTTATTTTTATTCTACACATATGGATGTTTTGTCTGCATGTATGTCTATGTACCATGTGCATGCAGTGGCCAAAAAGGCCACAAGAGGGACAAGATCCCCTGAAGCTGTAGTCATAGACAGTTGTTAGCAGCCACATGCGTTCTGGGAATTGAACCTGGATCCTCTCTAAGGGCAGACATTGCTCTTAACCACCAAGCCATCTTTCCAACCCCTTAACAATTTTCTGTAAAAAAATGAAATATTTTTTGTTTTTAAATGTTTTTTTTATCACATTTATTTAGGTGAGGTACCGTGTGTGTATGGGGGAGGGGGGGATTGTCAGAGAACAACTTGCAGGAATTGGTTTTCTTTCTGCCCTGTTGTCAATCAGTCTGGGCAGAGGGCACTTCTATCTGCTGAGCTATCCTAACACTCTAAATGGTTAAAACTAACCATATGGTAGTAGACCACAAAAAAATAAATGGCAACAACAAAACCCACCACTACCACCACCACCACCACCAACAACCCCCCCCCCCGCCAAATTGACAAACCATCACTACCACCCACAACCCCCACCCCCTTTTAAAAAATTGATTATTATATTAAATCTGTTTCCAAGGCAAGGTCTCTACTTCAGGCTGGCTTGGATTTTGTTATCTAGCCAAGAATGGCCTTGCTTCCGATCCTCTTGCCTCCACCTCCTGAATACTGGGATTACAAATACTACCATGCCTGATTTATGCCATTCTGGGAATCCAACTCAAAGTTTGTGCTACCAACTAAGCTATATCTCCAGCTCCCAAGGAAAACAAATTTCTATTGAACTCTTATTACATCTGGTGTATGTATGCATATACATATACATATATATACTTACACACACACACACATATATATATACATACATACTTAGCATTCTGATTCATGATGTGTGTTTTTAAAAGTCGCTAGTACCCTTATATTGCTTCTCTGAGTGGTAACCTTCTGCAGTCTATTCTAAAACTGTCCATTTTGTCTGCGAGCTCATGACTCAAATTTTTAGAAATTTCTATTGAGTACTTCTTGTTAAATAAATGCTCAATATTTTCCCTGTATGCCCCACATAATATTCCTTCAATTTTTCCAGGTTAAAAAAAACAAACAAACAGAATCAAGGGCTGGAGAGATGGCTCAGTAGTTAAGAGCACTGACTGCTCTTCCAGAGGTCCTGAGTTCAATTCCCAGCATCCACATGGTGGCTCACAACCATCTGTAATGGGATCCGATGCCCTCTCCTGGTGTGTCTGATGACAGCTTCAGTGTACTCACATATAATAAAATAAATAAATAAGTCATAAAAACAAAAATCAAGCCAGGAGAGGTGGTACACACCTTTAATCCCGGCCTTGGGAGGCAGAGGCAGGCGGATCTCTGTGAGTTCAAGGCCAGATTGGTCTCCAAAGGGAGTCCCGGGAAGCCAGCACTACACAGAGAAACCCTGTCTTGAAAAAACAAACAAACAAAAGTAAATGGAGGGGGCAAAACAACCGCAGTAGCAACAACAACAACAACAAACCAAAAAAATCCCCAAATCTTCCAGGTAAATACCTATTTCTGCCCCTCCCCATGTTTCCTTTCAAAATAATTGTCATAATTTTAGTCAACTCCATATTCAGTGTTTATACATTTTTCTTTTAACTGAAAAACAAGCCAGCAGCACCTTGCCTAGCTGTGTTTCTTCAGTAGCCTTCTCCTTGTTGTACAAATCCTTTTGTCCTAGAGAAAAGCAAAGCTTTGTTTTGTCCCTCAGTTTTCTACCCTCTCCTCACTTGTCATTTCCTGTTTTTTACTGTCCTGTGATGGTTACTGTTAATTTTCAACTTGACAGAATCCAGAATGTCCTGGGAGATGAGCCTCTGGCCATGCCTGTGGGGTTATCACCCTTAAGTCAGTTGAGGTGTGTCTTAGTTAGGATTTCATTGCTGTGAAGAGACACCAAGATCAAGGCAACTCTTGTAAAGGAAACCATTTTATTTGGGGCCATCTTACAGTTTCAGAGGTTCAGTCCATTAATATCCAGTTGGAAGCATGGCAGCATCAGCAGACATACATGGTGCTGGAGAAGGAGCAGAGAGTTCTACATTTTGATCTTCAGGTAGATGGAGACTGTGTTCTACACTGGGCAGAGCTTGAGCATAGGAGACCTCAAAGCCTGCTCCCACACCAATGCATTTCCTCTAACATGGCCACTCCTACTCTAACAAGGCCACACCTCCTAATAGTGCCATTCCCTATGGGCCAAGCATTTAAACACATGAGTCTATGGGGGCCATTCCTATTCAAACCACCACAAGGTGTGAGGACCTGCCCACTGTGGGTGGCACCATTCCTTTGCTGTGGTCCTAGACTGTACACACGGAGAGGAGAACTGAGCGTCAGTGTGTTCTCTGCTTCCTGACAGTGGATGTCAGTTGCCTAAGCTACTGTTCACTTCCCTACCATGATCCCCTCACTGTACCTTGACTGTCAGTCAAAATGAAACCTTTCTCCCTTAAGTTGCTTTTGTCAGAATATTTTATCACAGACACAGGAAAGGAAACTAAGACATTTCTTATGTCTGCTTCAACAGTTGCTCACAACTTTCCTTACTATTCTGAAACAACACCTATTTATCAGCCCCCTTCTCCCTTTGTTTTTTGGAAGTGTCGGGAATTTGAATGCAAGGTCTTGTGCATTCTAGACAAGTGCTGTATCATTGACTGACATCTTTAGTCCCCAAACCATTTGATTCTTCTCTCATGGTTCAGAAGGTAAGAATGAGTCCAGTATGAGCCAATTCCCTCCCTCCCTAGCTTAGAGGCTCGTCCAGTAAAAGGGTGTCAGCTGAGGGATAAGCCCTGCTGATTTAGATCTTAGATTTGAATCCATTTCCAGGTTCAGGAGATTGTGGCTGGAATTCTAGTACTGGTAGCCACTTCCTTCTTGGATTTCTGCTCCTAGAGGCTGTCTGATTTCCCTTGTATCTGCTCCTCCACACAGCTCACCTCACCCCAGCAATGGCGGCCAGGAATCTGCACTCTTCACCTTACACGTCATCTTTCTGCTCTCCTCTTCCGCCATCTCTCTCTTTCCAGCTTTACGGCTCCCCTTGCAGGAGACCGCTTTTCTGATGGCATCTCACTCATTCAGTTACCCTAGGGTGGTCTTCCCTACTTTAAGGCCTGTATCTCAATAGCATCTGCAAAGACACTTTGTCGTGTGGCACGGTACACTCACAGATTGCAGTCTGGGGCATGAACATCTTCAAGGGCCTATTCTGCATATCATATGCTTTCTCTCTGCCACATTAATCCATTCAACAGATATTTATTAAACCCCCTGCTCCTTTCTCCTTCCTTTCTTAAGTATAGCACATTGACAATGAGAGCCTGGAGCAAGAAGTCTGTTCTGCAAGAATTCTATCCTGTCCTCAGCCCACTTTTACTTTTTATTTTGTGACAAGGTCTCAGGGATTCCTTAGGCCTGCCTGATTTATGAAGCTAATGACCTGTAACTGCTGGCCCTCCTGCTCCTTGCTAGAATGACAGGGGAGTTCTGCCATGCTTGTTTGGGGGTTCTTGGTTGGTTGGTTTTTTTGTTTGAGTCAAGGTCTTGCTATATAGCTCAGGCTGCCCTGGAAGCCACTATGTAGACAAGGCTGGCCTTCAGCTTGCAGTCTTCTGCTTCTCAAATGCTGGGATTGCAAGGGTGGGCCACCACACCCCGCTGGGATGATGTTGTTCTTACTTTTCTAAGTCTGTATGCTGTGGCAAAATCTGATGCCTTGATGATTCTTTTAAAGATGTTTTTACATTTGTGTGTGTGTGTATATGCATGTGTATATGCATGCGTATGTGTATGTATGCATGTGTATGTATGAACTAGAACCAAGGATCTGTGTGTGTATGCATGTATGTATATGCATGTTTGTGTATTATGTGTGCATGCATGTGTATGTGTGTGTGTGTGCATGCATGTGTGTGTGTATGTATAGATTAGAACCAAGGGTCTGGGTATATATATGTGTGTGTGTATGTGCATGTATGTTTGTATGTGTGTGTATGCATGTGTATGTGTATATCGATTAGAACTAAGGGTCTGTATATGTGTATGCATGTTTGTGTATGTGTGTACACATGTATATTTATTGTGTATGCATGTGTATGTATATGTGTATGCATCTACATGTGTGTGTATGCATCTGTATGTGTATGTTTGTTTTTGTGTGTATATGTGTGGGTTAAAACCAAGGGATATGGTATGTGTGTGTATTTATGCATGCATGTGTGTGTGTGTTTGTGTGTATGAGTTAGAACCAAGGGTCTGTGTCTATGTATGTGTGCTTAGAGCCAAAGGTCTGTATGTGTCCATATGTGCCCCAGTGTGTGCGTGGATGTATGTGTGTGTAGGAGCCTTGGGGGGGGGTCAGAGGTCAGAGGTGTTGTTCCTCAACTTTCACCTTGCCTGGCAAGTCAGTGTGTCTTGTCCCACATCAATTAAGCCAGGCTATTGGATCTGTGAATGTCAAGGAAGTTTTTTCTCTGCCTCCTATCCTGCTGTGGGAATGCTGGGATAACAGACATGTGCTACCACATTTGGCTTTATGTGGGATCTGGGGATTTAATCTCAGGTCCTCAGCCATCCCCTCAACCTGAACTAAGGGACTTTCACATAGATAAACATTGCACTGCTGGGCCAGGGGCCCGACCTGCCTCCTTTTGACCCATATGCTTCATTGCTCTTTGGGTTTCATTTAAAAATTATGATAATTCTAAGTAAACACCAAACAATTAGAGAATGATACAACAAGCCCACATGTTTCTGTTGCTTAGTTTTATTTTTCTGGTGAGTAAGCAGTATTTTATAGCCATTTTCATACATTGTATAGGTAAGAACTTAAAGAAACAGGCAACCACTTATCCCACCGAGACACATAAGGAACTAGCAATAGTTTTTACACAGGCTGGGTTTAGTTTCTCTGTTTATCTCAAAAATGGCTTTTCATGCCGATTGCTTGGGTCGGCGTCTTACCTCCTCTGCCCGTGCTTTACTGTTGAAGTAATCTGGATCTGACTGCTGAGTCCTCAGGTCCTCACCACGCTGGAAAGTATGGCAGCAACCATTGACTGAGTTATACGTGGGTAAGTCTAGCGATAGACCCAGTTAGATAGAGTCCAGTCCTGTTTGAGATACTCTTGTGGGTGGGACTGGGAACTTCTTACTGCACCACCGCAGGCACCGAGTAGTCTATTGGTCCCTAGTGAGCTTGCCCAGTGAGAAAATCCATTTTCTGCAATTGCTGTGCATGTGTAAAATTATATATATATCTGTCTGGTTCATATATATATGTATATATATATATATATAATTTATATAATATATATATTATATATTGTTGTTTTTTTTTTTGAGACAGGGTTTCTCTGTGTAGCCCTGGCTGTCCTGGAACTCACTCTGTAGACCCGGCTGGCCTCGAACTCAGAAATCTGCCTGCCTCTGCCTCCTAAGTGCTGGGATTAAAGGCGTGCACCACCACTGCCCAGCTGTAAAATTATTTTTGCCTCTCTAGTTCCCATATTTTCACTTCCTGGGGCTCAAACTGTTCAGATATCTGGCCCCATGGGACAGTTTTCTAATTTCTAATTTCTTTCCCTCTTACTATTTTATCTTCTTCTCATCTTTGGGTCTACCTTCTGGACGTTATTGTCTAACCTTTACTCAGCCGGGCTCCTTCTGCTTCTTCTGAGGCTGTCACCGAACCCGCCTGACACCTGAGGATGGAGATGCAGAACGGATCAAGGATCTCTTTGAAGTTTGATTTCGCTTGAGAGAAAAGCCAACATTTCAAGCCTGTGTCACGACCATTTACATGCCATCTTTTATATCCATCCTGTCTGGTTCAGAGAAGTCTACAAGAGATACCAGAGACAGAGCTTTGTAGTTCTTACTGACATTGCAAGAGGATGTGGTACCAAAGAGGCTGGCGTTCTCCAGGATTGCCTGAAGTGAATTGGGCATAAAAATGAGGCCACTGGAAAGGTAGGCATTATGAATGTAAAAACAAACAAACGCCATACATTCTGTTGAAGAGATGGCTCAGTAGCTGAAAGCACCTGCAGTTCTTTCAAAGGACCCAAGTTTGGTTCCCAGCACCCATGTTGGGTGACTCACAACTGCCTGTAACTCTAGCGCCAGAGGTTCTAACGCCCTCTACTGGTCTCCATATGCACCTACACTCACATGCACCCCCCCTACATATACATAATTAAAAATGCATTTTAAAAAAGGCATTCTGCTCCAATCTGTGTTTCAATTTCATGACAGCTAAACCAGAAATAAGTTTCCCAGTGTAGGCTCTGTAGATTTCTATCTGCAGAGAGACTGACAAGACACTGTCATGCCCTGGCACTTCCCCTTGCTCTAAAAGCTCCATGGTGCTCTCTGCCTCTAGTCTCCACCTTCAGAGCACCAGCTGGGCAGGAAGAACCATTAATTTATAGGGTGTTTATATGTGTATTTTAAGGCTGATATTTTTTAGCATTTCATTTTAAGTAAGAAAACACCTGCTATACTCTTTTTAAGTGGTGTATTTTTATTATATGGTGACGCATGAATATATTTTCAGTGTAAGAAAATGAAAATTGAACATAAAAGCTGCCTGTGATCATCACCCCCCCCCCATGTGATTCCCCCTCTTGTGTTATTACACCCCCCGCCCCCGGAAGTAACTGCTGATCGCTTGTATAGCAGACCTATTAACCACTGTAGGTGAGACTGTACCGAAGTAAACATTTCCAAGACCTCAGTGCTTCATAATGATACAGATTTATATCTTGGCGCGTTGGGGGAGGGTGCGCATGAGTACGGGGCGCCCGTGCATGTGGAGGCCAGAGATCGACGTCATGTCTCCCTTCATTGCTTTCCATTCTATTCACCGAGGCAGGGTCTCTCACTTAAAACGAGAGCTGATTGATTTGGCTACTGTAGCTAGCTAACTCTCCCCTTCCCCCAGAGGGCAGGGGTAGCAGGCAACTGCTGCACCAATGCACCATTTATGTGGATGCTGGAGATCAGGACTCCAGCCATCAGACTTGGGCAGGGAATGTGTTATCCACTGAGCAGCCTCCCAGCCCATTTACACTGTGTTCTTCACATGTTTGTGTGAGTTAGCTCCAGCTGTGTTTCTGGACACAGGGTGAAGAAGCAGCTGGTACCCTCTGGTTTCATGGGAGAGGGAAAAGGAAGAACACTGCGGCCTCTGCAAGCTTCTGCTTGGAAGCCTTCCATGTCACTGCCACACACAATCCCTTGGCCAAAGCAAACCCCGTATCCATGCCTGCCTGCCCTGGGTGGGGTGGGGGTGTATAATCCTTCCTTGTGGAGAAGTGGAGGAAAGTTTCCCATATTTTTTTTGTGGAACACATGAAACTATGGAGGCTCTAGCACTCATGTAATTTATTATGCCTCTGGTTTTTCTTTCTACAATGACATGTTTCGAGTCCATGTCATACCAACAGATCCAGCCCCCTTTTAAATCAGCAAGCCATATTCATATAGTACGCCATATAGTTAACTCCATAAATAAAACTTTGCTTAGCTGTTTTCCTAGTTTAAGGCATTTAAGCAATTTCTAATTTTTGACTCTTGTAAACAAGGGTGTTGCAAACAGCCTTCCATTTGCCCTTTGTGCAGTGTTAGTGTGTGTTTCTGATGTGGGTAAGGAGATGTGGAATTGCTGATGGATAGGTATCCATTGACTCTGGGCCCACTTATCTCCAAACCAAATGTAGTACTCTCACTAGGAGAACATTGAAGGTAGAGTGAAAGGGTGCTGATAAGAGTGGATCCATTATTACACCTCCAAAGCTTTGGGGGTGAGGAAAGAGTAGAATCCAGTAGATGAGAGAGAGAGAGAGAGGAGGGAGAGAGAGAGAGAGAGAGAGAGAGAGAGAGAGAGAGAGAGAGAGAGAGAGAGAGAGAGAGAGAGAGAAAACAGTCCAGTGTGGTCCCACAGGGAAGGAGCTATGGAATATGGGAATATATGTCTTGGGTCACTCTTGTCCCTCTGTCTCCTACTGGGCTGACCTCAACCAGATGGCAGCAGAATGTGTTGATGTAGTCCATGCAAGCCTGTCTCATGGGACACAGAGGAGCATGAGGAAGACAAAGAGTAAATACAGAGAGGTAGCTGGGAGGTAGGCACCCCACACCCTCTCCCACCCTCCGGAGGAAGGGTTCCACCATTTGCCAAATCATAGGTGAGAAATGGAGGTTCGTTGAAAATCCAGTGTGTGTTCTGTCTGTTGTCATGTTGCATTCTCTTGTTCTTATGCAATTGTTGCCCTCTCACATTTATTAGTAATTTCCTGATTTGTTGGCAGTCTGTACTTGCTCTGATTTCTGGGCACACACTTTGTCTTCTGATGACAAGATGGATGGAAATCATGTACAGACCTGATGTCTCACAGCATCTTGTGAGATATATTTTACTTTTGCTTTGGCATAGAAACACTTAAAACATTTAAATAGAAATCCATTTATTTAAATTTAGAGTATATTTTTCTGTGCTGTTTGGGAATGTCATACATGTACCAATATATTTTGACCCTATCCATCCTTGATTCTTCCCTTCTATTTCTTCCAGGATCTTCCTTCCCAACTCTATGTTTTTTAATTTATTCATTTTATGTGTATGAGTCCTCTATCCGCATGTACGCCTGCATGACAGAAGAGGGCATCGGATCCCACTACAGATGGTTGTGAGCCACCGTGTGGTTGCTGGGAATTGAACTCAGGACCTCTGGAAGAGCAGTTAGTGCTCTTAAGTGCTGAGCTATCCCTCCAGCCCTGTTTTTTAATTTTTCAAAGTAACCCACTAAATCTAATCAGTGTTGCCCAATAGCGCTCAGGTACAGGACCACTATTGAGGTGTGGTCGACTTACCAGAGGCCATACCCTGGAGAAAACTGGCTCTCCCTCCTCCATCGGCCATCAAGTGATAGGAGTAAAAGCCTCACGAGAGCCTCTCCCACACATGAGGACCACTGACTGACTTGATCTTATCCAGGCAGCGACAGCTCCCAAGAAATAATCTAATCAATACTTTTCTTTGTAGTTGTTGTCTTGCATCGTGGCCTTCCTGCTCACAAAGGATCAATACATTCCCTTATTTCTTCTAACACGTTTTGGGGGCTTTGATCAAATATTTTGGATTTATATTTGGATATAGTATGAGATACAGTCAAATTGATTTTCTTCCTCCAAATAACTGTCTTTTTGTCACAGCAGCATTTACTGAACAGCCTTTGTTTCCTTGACAGAAGTAACAGGCAGCATAAACTAAAACCCATGTGTGCATTCTGGGTTCCAGTTTCATGGAAGCGTTTTTTAAATTTGGGTACTGGTTTAATTCCCGAAAGTATTTTGTGAGCTGTGATATCTGGCAAGGTCTGGCTGTTATTTTTTTCTGTTTTTCAAAGTTGCTTTTGCTCAGCCTGAACATTTATTGTTTCACAGGTTTTGAGTCAGATCTCCAGGTAGTCTAAAAGATATTAGAGGATTTTCTTGGAATTGCTTTGTATGTCTAGATTCACTGTGAGGGAATCAACGGCCTTTTGGGACTATTTCTTTGGCACCCAGAAAGGTAATAATGTATATAGATCATCTGGTGAGGTCTCACAGGAAAGAATTGTGTTTGTTTTTAAAGATCTGGCACATTTTAAAGTCCCTAGGCATTTCACCATTTTGTGGGTACTTAAAATGGTACATTCTGTTCCACGATTTAAAAATGCTTATTTGTTTATCTTGAGATGGCCTTGCTGTGTATCCCAAGCTGCACTGGCATTACTTCTGTAGCCCAGGCTGGCCTCAAACTCGTGACACCCTCCTGCTTAGCCTTTTGTGATAAGGTTGCAGGTGTGTACCACATACGCATCTTAAATCTTGGTGGTCGTACAAGAGATGGCTCATACGGGTTGTTAGCAGCATCCAGAGTCATCTTGGACACAAATCTCTGGTCATGCCTGTGAGGATTCTCCTGGGTAGGTTCATTGAGGCAGGAAGACTGACCCTAAGTGTGGGTGGCATCGTTCCATGGGGCAGGGGGCCCTGGGCTGCATGGACGAGAGAAAGCCAACTGAGCACTAGCATTTGCTGCTTTCTGCTCCCTGACTGGATGCAGGATGCAAGCAATCAGCTGCCCCAAGACTTTCCTGCCATGATGACTCTACCCTGAGGCTTGAGCCCAAGTAAACTTGCTCTTTCCTAAGTAGTTTTCGTCAGCCATTTTGTCCCAGCAATGTATAAGGTAAGTAATACAGTGTGTTTGTTCAAACTGCTGAAAAAAATCACGGTGATTAGTTGACTGGCGTGGGTTTCAGTGTTTCTCTTGCATGCCCACTTCTCTCTCTCTCTCTCTCTCTCTCTCTCTCTCTCTCTCTCTCTCTCTCTCTCTCTCTTCCTGTCATGTGAGGATGCAGTAGGAATGTGTCTGTCTGGAAGTGAGGAAGAGGGCCCTCACTGAACCTGGCCTTACTAGCACTCTGATCTTTGACCTCTGACTTCCAGCCTCCAGAACTGTGAGGAAATAAAGTTCTCATATTTTAGCCCTCTAATAGTTTAAATCTTTTAGTGATACTTTAACTTTTACTCTTTATATTTTGCTTTTATCAGAATTAAAAAAAATATTTCTCCTGACTCCCTTGCAGCTAAGGTATGTGATCTGCTACTCATCTTTTTTTTTTTCCACTCAAAACAGCTAGAGAGGTGAGCGGTGTCAAGAAGCAGCAATTTGTGGAGAGTTAGGTTTTTCTGGCACTCATGGTGGATGGAGAGTATTGGTTTGGGCAGAAGTCCCACCATTCAGTCCTAACATTATGTCATCCAGGCGTAGATGGTCAAAGTGATATTTTCCTGAGGACTGTGCTGGCCGGTGTGTGCTTTTTCTGTTAATAGCAACAGCAGCAGCATTGTGGATTTGGCCTAAAGTTTGCATTATGTAGTTTGGGTTCCCCAAATAGAATGAGAATCCCACATGTAAGACACTGAGGGTCCCTGCCCTTACTTGGTTTCAATTGGTAAAGTTGTCAGCGGCCAATGGCTGGACAAGAAGACAGAGGCGGGACTTTAGGTTTTGCAGGCAAGGGAACAGAGAGAGGAAGAAGGATAGAACCACCATGCCAAGGGAACATGTAAGACAGCCAACATGTAAGAGCCAGGGAAGAACGGCCCCAGTTCCCCCCCCACCCCCCCACCCCCACACATTGGGTCTAGGGCAACAAAGATGGAACGCAGATTTTAGTAAGTAATAACTCAGGACTATCAGAGGGGAAGTGTTAGCCATGTGGAAGTTTAGGAGTGGCCCAGTCATTGAGCTGATTAAGGCATATTAAATATAAGGCTCTGTGTGTGTGTGTGTGTGTGTGTGTGTGTGTGTGTGTGCATGCATGTGCGCGTGTGCATGTGTTTCATTCAAGAATCCAGAACACTGGGGTGGGTAGTGAGGAACTCATGTGTGTTGCCACCACCAGGGCAATCTTGAGTACCATTAATTGCCTACAGCAACATTGCAGAAAAGAGCTCTCTTCCCTTCTACATCATATGAGGACTTGTTACCACTTGGGCACCGTATCAGAGCTAGGTTGTCTGTGAGTAAGGGAAAGTAATCAGTAACAGTCACAAGTTTGAAGTTGGAGGCAGGGAGCTCAGAGCTGACTTGGTGGCTTCTTTCATGAAATCTCCTTTAATCCCGCCGCCTCATTCTGTATAAGCCGCCCTTTCTTTGTTCATCCTGTGGTTAACATGGCTCCTTCAGCTTCTGCCGTTATCTCTGTACCCAAGATGTAAAGAAGGACGAAAGGTGGAAGTACTGTGTAGTGTCCCAATGTTCCTTTAGGAAGGTTCTAGAACTTGCTATGTGATTAGTTGATTTACACCTGGTTGGACAAGACTCAGTTTCATACCTCATATGTGGCCTAGAAAGGATTTCGGAGATCTACCATGTATTCTTAGGGGTGGCCCATATTCCTAGATACAAGACTTATCAAGAGTTGTCAAAGCTCAGGATTGTACAGATGTACTTCTCTGGCAGTTAGTCTGACTATCCAGGAGGAAAGTCTGTGCCCTCTGTTCCCCATGACGCAGGCTCTACCCTCTGGGAGGCTCTTCTTTACCCAGCCTCCTCAGGACCATCCTTCTTTCTTTTCTTTTCCTTCTTTCTCTTTATATATTAACCTTTTTAAAATTCCATATGAATGTTTTGCCTGTGTGTGTATATAATATATATGCATATATATATATTATATACACACACACACACATTATATATATATATATATATGCACTACATGTATGTCTGGTACCCATAGAGGAAAGAGGAGGCTACCAGATACCCTGGAATTAAAGTTATGGTTGGTGTGAGCCATTGTGTGGGTGCTGGGAATCAAACCCGGGTCCTCTGGGAAAGCAACAAGTACTCTAAATGACTGAGTCAACTCTCCAGCCCCCAGCCCCATTGTTCGATGGTTTGGGGACTCTGGATTTCTCATCATTCTGTGGAGGAGAAAGGGAGAACTTTTTTAGGGGACACTTTATAGTATCTGCCACAGATGTAAGAAAAGTGCCTAGCTGAGCGCTCAGCCTTAAAAGGACATTAGTGTCCCAAGGCTCAAGTGACATGGTGTAAGAGGGGATAGATAGAGTATGAGAGTGGGAAGGCCATGCCAGTGCTGTGAGATGTCACCTTCTGGGCATGACAGGATTTGTGCATTCATGCACCTGTGGTTACCTGCACAAGACCTACAGAAGATGGGTCAGTCAATATTGTGGCATGAGTGAGGGAAGGGCCACATAAGGCCCCACTCGCAGCAGAGGAGGCTAGGGGAATGGATGTAAAGGAGTCGTTTTGATTTAGGAGTGTGACTGCTGGTAGACTTCCATGCTCTGGCAGCCGGTGCAACATATTCGGGCTGTAGCAGACTCAGTGGGCTATCAAACACAAAGGCTGAGGGTGTGAAGGTTGGGGAGGAGGAGGTGAGGGGTCTGGGGACAGTGGGAGAGGAGAGTTGGAGGTGACTGTGATTAAGATATGTTGTATACATGTATGAAATAATCAAAGAACAAATAAAAAGATTCTTAATTTTTTTTTAAAGAAAGGAAAGTGCCTGGCTCACATTTTGCTACATAAAAGCACAGGAGTCATATATAGTAGTTCTTTAAAAAAAAATATATATATATAAATGTAGGGGTGCTCTGTCTGCATGTACACCTGTATGCCAGAAAAGGGCATCAGATCTCTTTATAGATGGTTGTGAGCCACCACGTGGTTGCTGGGAATTGAACTCAGAACCTCTGGAAGAGCAGCCAGTATTTTTAACCACTGAGCCATTTCACTAGCCCAGTAGAAGTTATTTATTTATTTATTTAGAGATAGGGTTTCTCTGTGAAGCAGTGGCTGTCCTGGAACTCGCACTGTAGACCAGGCTGGCCTTGAACTCACAGAGATCTGCCTGCCTCTGCCTCCCGAGTGCTGAGTAAAGGTGTATCCCATCACTGCCCAGCAGTAGATGAAATTCTAAAGGTAACCTTTACAAACAACTATTCAAACACAGTTATATTTTGGTGCAGCCTTATGTGGCCCTCTAAAAGCTTATAAACCATACCTGTCAGCTACTGCTGTGTAACAGGTCACCTCCACATCAGGCGGTTATACGCTAACAGCCAGGAATTCTTGCTTATGCTTCAGCTGACCGATCCTCACAGACTTGACAGGGCTTGGCCCCTAAGCTGACGGCTGGCCAGGAGAAGACAGGGTGGAGTGAAATGTTCTCAAACAGTTTAGCAGGCGACAGGTGCCTGTGATCCCAGCAGGAGGCCAGTGCATCCGGGAGGACTAGGAGTCCAAGGCCATTCTGGATTACATGAGACCCCGTCTCAAGAAAAGAAAAGAAAAAAAAAACTACCACAACACCATTGTTTTAACAAGTTACTCTGTTGTATTAATTTGTTTACGGGGTTCAAAATTTCCTTTCTTGTATTTGAAAATGTTGAACAACTCACCAGTCACATGCACGGCCGCTCCCCTTTCTCCTTCTCCAGTCATAGATTACATCACTACAAATTGGCCCCAATTCGCTAGCCATTGAGGCAGACTGGGTCTGTCTGGGTCACGAGTTCCCTGGGTGATGGGCCGATCGTTATCATTATTTTTTAAATTATTTCATTTGTGGTGTGTGCATGTGCGCATCCTACTCATGTGGCAGTGAGAGAACGACTTGCAGGAGTCAGTGTTCTCTCCCTCCATAGTCGGTTCCAGGGACTGAACTCAGCTCCTCACAACTTGCCTGGCAAGTGCCTTCGCCCACTGAGCCATCTTACTAGCTCCGTTTTCATTCTTTAAAACCACAGCCCATAGCTACCTCTGTCATCTTGACTACTACCCTCAGGCTACCCGTGTCACACCGAGCCATGCAATGAGGTTGGTAGGCTGGGTGTACCGTCACTCTGTGGCACACTGACCCTGTCTCCCACTCCAGGACTCAGGGACTTCGGCTGATGGCAGCTCTTAGCTGAGTCTGTCTGTGGAACTGTCTCACAGACGAGGAGAGCAACCTGGTCTAAATTCACACCACTCTCCGGAGATAGTTAATATTGTATGAGTCAAGGTCCTGCCTCCTTGCCACCCCAGTTCAGCCCACACCTGGTGTGAAGGTTTGTATATGCTTGGCTCAGGGAGTGGCACCATTAGGAGATGTGTCCTTGTTGGAGTGGGCGTGGTGCTGTGGGCGTGGGCTTTAAGACCCCCATCCTCACTTGCCTGGAAGTCAGTCTTTTCCTAGCAGCCTTCAGATGAAGATATAGAACCCTCAGCTCCTCCTGCACCATGCCTGTCTGGATGCTGCCATGCTCCTGCCTTGATGATAATGGACGGAACCTCTGAACCTGTAAGCCAGCCCCAATTACATGTTGTCTTTAGAAGAGTTGCCTTGGTCATGGTGTCTGTTCACAGCAGTAACACCCTAACTATGACACCCAGTATCACCTGGCACCTGCTGAGGCTGTAGGCTTCCTGCTTGGAGAACCCCCATCTTGGAGCCTGACTTCTTGGAATCCCGTCGACATCATATTCTGAAGTGAGGTAGAATTTGCTTTCATTCCTTTCCCAAACAGACCATATATGTGACCTTCAATATTATAAGGCACCGTGAACCTCAAGCCTTTGATCTGAAGCCACATTAATTATAGTGTCTGCCTTTTGCAGTTACTTTGAGAGTGAACATTAGCACATGTGTTTAACTCAGTATCTCAAATGTGTCAGATGCTGTGAACGAGTAACAACATGCCTATTTTGATAAAAAAATGACATGCTTGATATAACTGATAAAATTGACAGTATAACTAAGAGGTCTAGAGCAGAGGAGATGGGGTGATTTTGATGAATTTTGTTCTTTTTCTTTTTACTCATTGGCCTGCCTTTTCTATCCCTACAGCAGAAATGGACCTGTTATACTAACTTATGTCCAACAGGTGGCGCCTGCACATTAGGTCACAGTCCTCACTCTTGGGGTGCATTATTGCATTCCACTCTCCTCCTGGCATCCATCCATCAAACGCAGATTATCCCATCATTCATTCTTCCATCTTTTCCTTTGACAAATGCTTACCTAGTATTGACTGCAGCCAAAGAGTAGCTTTAAATCCCATCTAAAGTATCATGTTGACTAGAAAACAAAAGGGAAAACATAAATCAAAAAGCCCCTGACAGCCACTTGGGCTGTTGAAAATGAGTCAGAGAGCAAACGATTCCTTTGCAGGAATCACTGAGGGGCATCCCAACGACTGTCTGCAGCTTCTCCTGAGGGCCATCGATCTGAGATGTATTAAAATTGCCAACTAGGAGAAAGAAGAAGAAAATCTATAATGGGAAGGAGAGGAGGACCTGAAGGGTCAAATGGGAGGAGGGGTGAGGGAACTTGAGAGCTGGAGTGCCAATAAGAAGTAACGTTGTAGGTCCTTGACTTTTGCAGACAGGCCAGCATGCCCACCTGAATGCCAGGAGGGCCTGGACGGGGACAGAAAGTGCCTACCCTCACCTGACCCCAAAACACTGTGGGATGAGCTCGCCTGAAGGTCACCTTCTCAGAGCAGTTTAGGACCATCATGGAGGGCGCAGGGGAGAGGGTTGTAGCTGGTTTGGCGGAGTTCTTGGTTAGCACGCATGGTGCCCAGGTTTAATCCCCAGCTTCATGTAAACCAGGTGTGATATTGCATGCCTGCCGTCCCAACACTGAGGAGGAGGTAGAGGCAGGAGGATTAGAAGTCTAAGGATTTGCTTTCTACACAGTGAATTAGAAGGTATCCTAGGCCACATGAAATCCTATTTGGAAGAGACAGAGAGAGAGAGAGAGAGAGACAGACAGACAGACAGACACAGACTCCCTGTCTGAGTGAGAGTTTTAGAAACACCGACTCCCACTGTTAATATCCTTTCTTCTGTGTTAATGTCCACTGTTAATGTCCTTTAAAGTAAATACTACAGTAAGTTAGGTCTAGTCACACATACCTCTGATCCCAGCACTGGGGAGGCTGAACTAGGGAGATCATGAGTTCATGTCCAGTCTAGGTTACATAGCAAGACCCTGCCTCAAAAAAATAATACAGTTAAATAAATATGGATTGACCAGGTGGCTCAGTGGGTCATGGCACTTGCTACTAAGCCTGATGACCTGAGTTCTGTCCCCAAACCTTATGTGGTGGAAGGAGAGAACCAATTCCTGAAGGCTATCCCCTGATTTCCATAAGCATGCCATGGCACACGTGTGTGCACACATATGCATGTGCACAGGGACACATAAATAAATGTGAAAAAAAAGAAATATTGAAGGATTTTTTTTGGTTGGTTTTTTTTTGTTTTTGGTTTGTTTTTTTTTTTCAAGACAGTGTTTCTCTGTGTAGCCCTGGATATCCTGGAACTCACTCTGTAGACCAGGCTGTCCTCGAACTCAGAAATTCACCTGCCTCTGCCTCCGAAGTGCTGGGATTAAAGGCATGCGCCACCACTGCCCAGCAATATTGAAGGAATTAAGAGAAGAATTTATGTATAGATGTCTATGTGCGGGATGTGGAGACAAACCCTCACATATATACATCCGATGTCAACACTGGGTCATCTTGAGCCACAAGAGGTGGAGTAGGTTTGAGAGATGAGGCTGCATAGACGGCCCCACAGTTAAGAGTGCTTGCTGCTCTTCCAGAGGACCTCGATTCAATTCTCAGCAACCACGTGATGGCTCACAACCACTGGTAACTCCAGAGCCAGGGGCTCCAGTGCTCTTTCCTGGCCTCCATGGGGACCAGGCATGCACAGATATGTACAGTGCACAGGTATATGCACAGACAAAACAGCCATACAAATGTTTTAAAAGTATGGAAAATTAGGTCGAGCATCCAAGAACGGCACCCGAATTTACACCAGCCCTGGCACACAGGTGTCCCTCAGCTGCAGATGACACATTACCCCAAACATGACTGCCATTAAATCACAAGAACCAGCCCTCACTGCCTCTAACAAGACAGCTAGATAACATCTTCCTCTTCGGCTCTCTCTTCCTCTCTCTCTCTCTCTCTCTCTCTCTCTCTCTCTCTCTCTCTCTTTCTCTCTCTCTCTCTCTCTCTCTTCTCGAGACAGGGTTTCTCTGTGTAGCCCTGGCTGTCCTGGAACTCACTCTGTAGACCAGGCTGGCCTCAAACTCAGAAATCCGCCTGCCTCTGCCTCCCAAGTGCTGGGATTAAAGGCACCACTGCCCGGCCCTCTTCAGTTTTCAAATCCGAGTCTGAGGTCGATGCAGGAGGTTGGCAGGGCCTGTCACCTGTGCGTATTCTGGCAGTCAGGGATGCTTGGCCACTGGGCATATAGTATTTTCTGTCATACTTGGTGGTAATTGGGCTCTGGGCCCTGAGGAATCCAGTGAAGTTGATAGTTCTCTTCAGTACAGCAAAGGGGTGGAGGTGTGAGGGAGTATAGAGCATCAGTTTAGCTGGGCCCTCTCGGTAACTGTACTGGCTGGTTTTGTGTCAACTTGACACAGGCTGAAGTTATCACAGAGAAAGGAGCCTCCCTTGAGGAAATGCCTCCATGAGATCCAGCTGTAAGGCATTTTCTCAATTAGTGATCAAGGGGGAAGGGGCCCTTGTGGGTGGTGCCATCCCTGAGCTGGTAGTCTTGGTTCTATAAGAAAGCAGGCTGAGCAAGTCAGGGGAAGCAAGCCAGTAAGAAACATCCCTCCATGGCCTCTGCATCAGCTCCTGCTTCCTGACCTGCTTGAGTTCCAGTCCTGACTTCCTTTGATGAGGAACAGCAGAATGGAAGTGTAAGCTGAGTAAAGCCTTTCCTCCCCAGCTTGCTTCTTGGTCATGCTGTTTGTGCAGGAATAGAAACCCTCACTAAGACAGTCCTGGCCCTCAAGTTTTCCCTTTTGCGAAATGGAATCCGTGTTGCTTCCTCCCTTAAAACCCAGCCTGGAAGGCTAAAGAAAAGAACACCTGCACAACCTTAGGGTTGTGTTGGCCCCTGGAGATTTCAGTTTCATAAGAGCATACCCTTCAGTCACTGGGAAGCCCCCTGTTATCCTGTGGTTTTCCTATGTGGGACTGACGGCCATGACCACAGCCGGGGTAGGTGGTGCCTCATGACTGGGAAATGAGATGCACGGTCCCTAAGACCCCAGTTCCCAGGAGCCACTTATTGCTATTGTTAACACCACCAGTGATTCCTCATTGATTCTTTCAGTGCTCTCTCACAGAACCACTAAGAAGCAGGTTTGTTAGAAGTGACTGGAATGGCTTCTAGGGATGGGGTTCCATTATTTGGGGGCCATCAGAGGATCTGGGATACCAAAGACAACAGAACACCCTGGGTTGGAAGTGGGTCCACAGTCCAGCGACTCTCCCCCCACCCTCTTCAGTTTAGGGATGGAACCCAGGGCCTCAGCAAGCTGGGAAGGCTCTTCACGGAGATACTGCACAGCCTTGCAAATACCTGTAGAGTGAATAAGTATGTTGAAAGGGGAGGAGAGACTCCAGAAAGAGCTCATGGAGCAGTGGCAAGTTGCCTTCATCATTCCAGCCATCACTGCAGGCTGAAATTCCAAATGTGAATACAGCCCAAACTCTGGCTTCCAGGACAGGGCTGTGCCCAGGCAGCAGGATTTATTTGGGTGATGCAACTGCCATCTAAGAAGTGTGATAGTGAGAGAGTTGAATGGGTAAAGGGACTAGTGTAAGAGAAACCACTAGTGCCAATGTAGCCATACACAGT
This sequence comes from Tokudaia tokunoshimensis, assembly GCA_036184795.1. Taxonomy (NCBI): domain Eukaryota; kingdom Metazoa; phylum Chordata; class Mammalia; order Rodentia; family Muridae; genus Tokudaia; species Tokudaia tokunoshimensis. Next base: position 138,322,692 of record BTHU01000004.1, on the reverse strand, counting down.
CTTTGACACAAGAGTCTCTTGCCAGAGAGACAGTAGGGTGTGGTGGGGTCTGAACAAGTGGAAAACGCACACCCTTTTCAAAGGGGGCACTGCTCTGACAGCAGAGAAAAGAGCCCGTGTTTCTTAGTTTTTCAATTTGTCCAGGAAAACCAAAAATTGGGGTTTTTATGCAAAAGTTCCTGTTCTTACTTTTGGGCAGTGAATATAAGACATTAAAAAAAATCACATAGGCAAAGAACAAAAAAGCATAATTTTTAATGAATTCCTGACCTGAGCCAGAGGCCCAGGATATGACCTTCAGTCTTACTGGGACCAACAGATGGCTCTAAAGAGCAATCCTGACACAGTTCATTAAATGCAATTCAGGAAGACATGATGTGACTTGTCAGAGAACAAGAGGCAGCCTAGAGGAGGCCACAAAGCTAGGTGCAGAGAGGCCAGCCAGTGGGGACAGCCCGAGGGAGGGGGCTGGCAAGGCTCAGATGAGGAAGAGGAAGGAAGAGACAGAGCGTGGCCCTGAGTGCCTGGCCCGCCCGCTCGGCCAACCGTCTCTGAATCTTCCCGATCATAACTTCTGCTGGGTTTTGATAGAAAAACAGGGGCTGTATTTATGCCCTCCGCAAAAGACCGTTTCTTGTAATCAGAAGGCCTTTCAGCTATGAAGCTTGGCCAAGCTCCCTATCTTTCTCCTCCCTAGTCCTTACTCCTTCAGCCCACCCTGTATTCCTCCCATTTCATTCCCAGGGATACTAAAGAAAGCACACTCTCGACCTTTATCTGAATATCTCACACTTACAGGCACAAAGAGAAGCAATTTGCGCAGGAAGCGATGTGCCCCGCCCCCAAGCCCCACCCCCCAACCCCTGGTGCCCTGAGCCAAACACAAGAGATGACTCAGAGATGGCAGGAGTTGCCAGCAGGGCCTGGGTTAGAAGTCAGGAATCCAGTCCAAGCCTAGGCCCAGGAGTCCGAGCCCTCCTGCAGCCAGACATAAGCCCAGGCCACACAGGCTCAGCTGTCACATAGGCAGAAGGTCGGATGGGCTCCAATTACCTAAGGTCACTGCTGTACAGCGTGACTCAGGCCAGTCCTCTCCCGCCAGCACTTTCTGTGGGCCAGTCATGGTGCCAGGCTCCTGTCATGAGCAGTTCTTAGCTGATGCTGGAGTATTGGTTATTTTTCTTGCTTCTGTGACAAAATGCCTGGCAAAAGTTGCTCAAGGAAGGACAGGCTTATTTTGTCTCACGGTTCGAGGGGCGGTCAGTCATGGTGGGGAAGGAGTAGAGTGCCGGTCTCATCTCATCCAGTCAGGAAGCAGAGACCATCGCCTGGCCCCTACTCACGTCCTCACATCTGTTCAGTCAGGACTCCAGCACATGGAACGTTACTATGTCCCAACCCACCCCCCACCCCCTACTCTATCCCCTGTATGTCTGCTCCCTGGCTGCCCCCCCCAAGTCAAAGTCAGGATGGGTCATCTCACATCCATTAAGCGTATCAATACCCCCACAGATGAGCTGGCAAGTTTGTCTCCTAAGTGATTTAAATCCCATCAAATCAACAAAGTTCAACGTCACAGTTTCACCCCTTTGTTGATTTGAGAAATAAGCATTATCACTTCATCATAACGTTCGACCTCAGCTCTACAATTCCCAGTTCATCTCATGATGTGAAATGCATTTAGGACATCTCTGAAAATGTCCACCACCTTAAGCGGTTCCAATACTGTTCAGATGTCCAACGTCTCTCCTGGGACTGAAGGCAACCGTGAGCCTTAATACAGTAACAAACAAACTGCATGCTTCCAGGCTTCCGTGCTTTCTGGCGCAGAGAAAACATTCCAATTCTAAGAGGCAGAAGCAGGAAGCCAGCAAGGAAAATCAGATGAATCAAGACTGAAACGCAGCAGAGCCAGCACCAACTCTCAGCTCTTGTGGGCTCTTGGTAGCATCCTCTGGCCTCAAGTGGACTTGGATGGCAGGATGGTTTGAATGAGAACTGGATAGTATGGTGGTTTGAAAACTTGCCCCCCCCTCCCCAGTTGGTGGAACTATTCAGGAAGGATTAGGAGGTGTGGCCTTGCTGGAGTAGGTGTGACTTTGTTAGAGTGGGTGTGACCTTGTTGGGAGAGGTGCTTCATTGAGGGTGGACTTTCAGATGCTCATACCATTTTCATTAACTCTTCCTGCCTTATAGTTGTATCTCAAGATGTGAGCTCTCAGCTAATGCTCTAGCACCATGCCTGCCTTCTGCCATGCTCCCTGCCATGACAGTCATGGTGTCTTATCACAGCAACAGAGAAGTAACTAAGACAGACAGCCCCACCCCTTAGTTCCATTGCCTGTAGCATATATTGCCTCTCTCTCCTGGGTTGGCTCCTTTCTGTGCCTACAGCTTACCTCAATGGCTAAGATCCTGGAAATCCCATAGCTTCTTAACCTTCACCTTCACAGCTTCGTGCAGTGGCCTCTCAGGGACTTTGCTCAGGGGATATAACCCAGCTACACATTGTCTAGCCTCAGCAGCTTTCCAAGACCTCTGTGACTGCATTGTTGCTATATCCAACATGCCTACAAAACTAATACCACGTGGACAATGCAAGCTCTGTTGGCTCCAAAGGAGATTTGGTTCCCTTCTGCCACCACTGTCGCAGGCACTGCACTGGCAGAACCTGGGAAAATACTTGTTTTCAACTAGCATTGTTTTCAAGTGGGGAGCCCCTTCTATAGTGCTCTGGATACAAATCACACATTTTTAAATATTTCCACTCTCACTGCAGGTCCAACTCAGAACAATAAACAAAACCCATTCCACAGACTGCATGTTACTCTCTCCTGGAATTTCTTCTGCCAAATACATTTTCAAATTACTTTTAAATCCAATTTTTCTATTTCCAGGACAGAGGCACAATGTAGCCAAATTCTTTGCCAGAAAACAACACAAATGGCCTCTAGTTCAGTTTTGAGTAAGGTCTGTGTCCATCTCTGAAATCTCATCAGTAGGGCCTTGGTGGTCCACATTTCTCTCAGCATTCTGATCTCCTAAACTCCCATCAGGATGATGGCTTAAGCCCTGCTTAGGGCATTCAGATATTTCCCTAGCTTGCAGGTTCAAACTCATTTGTTCCTCCAACAAACTAGTTCCAAAGGCCTACAAACCTGACACCATTTATCAGCAACAACCCCACTCCTGGTACCAATGTTCTATGTTAGCTACTTTTCTTATTGATGTGGAACTGACCTGAAAACTCGGTGCATGAGGGTATTTGTTTGTTTGTTTCTCAAAGCTTGAACGTTCTGCCAGTTGTGGCAGGAAAGGTGCAGTGGTGAAAGTGTGAAGTGCCCGGCCACATCGCTTCCATAATCAGGAAGCAGAGAGAGAACTACTGAAGCTCCCCTGCTCCTTCCTTGTACTTAGCCGAAGTTTGAAGCCTGTAGAATGGTGTTGTGTCCATGCAGCCCTGCCCAGAGGATTGTCTCCTAAATGATTCTAAATACATGCAGCCTGCCCAGAGGATTGTCTCCTAAATGATTCTAAATACTGTCAAGGCAAGCATCAAGGTTAACCATGGGTCTATGAGGTTGCTCAAGGAAGGTGAAGCCTTTACAGGGAAGTAAAGTAGTAACACTTGTCTACCCCGGTATTATTTGAAACAAATGGATACAAATATCACCAGAAGATGCAACTGCAGTCCCAGTTATTGGGGAGGCTGAGGCAAAGAACTCAAGAGTTGAAGGCCAGTTGAACAGTTTAATGAAAACTTGTCTCAAGATTTAAAAAAAAAAAAAGTAAAAAGAGTAGGAAAAGAGTAGGTGGAGGATACAATACAGTGGAAGAGACTGGGTTGCCATGCTCAAGGTTCCAGTTCGCTCCTGGTCTCTAAGCATCCACAGTAACACATTAAATGCACAGGAGAGTTTCAGGTGCAAAGCACTCAGCAGTTTTCCAGCTCATTCTCTCTCTCTCTCTCTCTCTCTCTCTCTCTCAGAATTATTTATTTATTTTATGTATATGAGTACGTTGTAGCTGTCTTCAGACACACCAGAAGAGGGCACCAGATCCCATCACAGATGGTTGTGAGCCACCATGTGGTTGCTGGGATTTGAACTCAGGACCCCTGGAAGAGCAGTCAGTGCTCTTAACCGCTGAGCCATCTCTCCAGCCCCCACCATTCTCTTTTCTTTAATGACCGTTTTCATTTGCAACACCAGTGCCCAGAGGCTCAATTTTATTGACATTCCCTAATATTTTTTATTATTTTGTTTTATTTTTTGGTGTGTGTGTTGCAAGCGTTATGTGTTTGTGTTAATGTGAGCATGCGGTATGTAACTGTATATTTGTGTGTGTGTTGTGTGTGGCAGTGGATGTGCACATATGTCCACATGTATGTGATGTGTGTAGAGGGCAGAGGTTGACAGTGGGTATCTTCCTTGATTGCTCTGCAATTTATTTTTTGAGACAGGGTCTCTCACTGAGCCTGAAGCTCTCTGACCCAGCTAGATTATCTAACTGGAAAGCTTGAGGGAGTTTCCTTTCTTTATCCCCCTCCAGAGCTGGGTTACATGTCAAGAACTGTTACATGTGTGCTGTCGTGCCAGGATTTTATGTGGGAGTCAGGAGTCTGAACTCAAGTCATCATGCTTTCCCAGCAAGCCCTTTGCCCGCTGTCTCCCCACCCACTCTGTTGTTGGTGGTGGTATTGTTTGGTTTTGGGTTTTTTGTTTGTTTGGTTTTTCGAGACAGGGTTTCTCTGTAGCCCCAGCTGTCCTGGAACTCACTCTGTAGACCAGGCTGGCCTCGAACTCAGAAATCCTCCTGCCTCTGCCTCCCAAGTGCTGGGATTACAGGCGTGTGCCACCACTGCCCGGCTTTTCCCACCCACCTTTTGTCTTCAATAGTCACCATCCTTATCCATCCGAGGTGATGACATCTCACTGTGGTTTTGATTTCATTCACATCATGTTTTGCTTCGTTTCCTAAACTTAAGAAATAGCTCATGTGTAGGACAGTGCCATATCTTACAAGGACAGATGAAACACTATACAAGCATTTATGTGTGAAGCCACTAACAGACGAAGATCCAGACACCAGAGGTCTCTCTCACGCCCCCTCCTTGTCTGTAGCCCTCGCAGGTAACTACTCTTCGTGGGTGTGCGTAGTTTTAATATAGTCTGCAGCTTTTACCCCATTCAACTAGTTTGCAACCTAGTATAGTGTCCTCTTAGAATTGCAGAAATGCTCACATGCTATGTAGCCTTCTCATCTTTATCTTGGAGAGGGCGATTTCATCGTTGACAATTTCTCCACGTATTGACATTCTTCAGGCCGCTTCCTGTCTCCCTTATGAGTTTCCTTATCAAATCCACTTGCAGCTTACACTTTTGTGACCAGCCTGCTGCATAACAGGAGAGCTGCTGTCATCTCTCAGAGGTGAAAATACATAAGATGAGCTCCTGGGACGCCAGTGAAAAATTGGGACGTCAATGTGTTTGTTGATAACAAGAAATAAAATTGTTGAGCAGACAGGAATCATCTTCTCCTCAGCTTGAAGGCAGAACCCAAGGAAAAGCCAAATGACACGCTGGAGGTAGCTGGCGAGCATGCGTCTGTTCCACAGGATCAACTGAGAGCTGTCAGATGTCAAACATTGTTCTGAGCCGGGCAGTGGTGACAGATGCCTTTAATCCCAGCACCCAGGAGGCAGAGGCAGGTGGATTTCTGTGTTCAAGGTCAGCCTGGTCTACAGAGTGAGTTCCAGGACAGCCAGGGCTATACAGAGAAACCCTGTTTGGAAAATCCAAAACAAACAAACAACAACAACAACATAACAATTAAAAAAAAAACATTGTTCTGAACACAGGGAGAAGAATTCATAAGAAGGGCGGGTCCTCATCCACAGATCCCGAAGTCCAGGGGAAGGCAGGCCATGAATAGATGATCAGACTTCTGGGTTCAAAGAAAATATGTTAGCCTTAACTTTCTCTCTGAACCCACTAAAATAACAGCCATAGATCTTGTAAACTGCAATTCACTAAGACAGGGGTGAACACACAGTGACCTGCGACTTAAATCTACTTGCTGCTAATTCATCTGCAGTCCATAGGATGAGGATTGTTTTACATTCCCAGACGACTGTAGAGAAGCAATCAAAGGGGTAATCATATTTTACGATATGTGAAAATGATGCAAAGTTTGGACTCGGGGCTCCTGAATCGGGTCTTTTTGGATTACAGCTACATTGTCCCAGCAGGTTGGCTGTGTATTGCTTATGACTGCTCTTGTGCCACAGTGGCAGAGACAAACTCAAGCGGCAGAGACCTTGTGGTGGGCAGAGTTTGCCAACCCCTGCTCGAGAGCATCTCTTGTTCCAGAGACCTTTCTGCAACCTGCGTTATGCACTGCCCTGCTGCGCAGTTGGCTGCGGCTACATGTGGCCATCAGACACTTTAAAATATGGCTAGTACAGATGTGAAGTGAACATTTAAGTTTAAACATACGTATGTGGCTCTCCAGGTACAATATTGCATGTCACAGCTGTGGTGGATAAGAAGACTGTATCGCCATACCCCAAGCACAGGGGAAGACAGTGAAGACCCAAGCTTCACATCGCAAGAGGGTACTTAGTGGAAGCTCCCCAAGTAAGGCTGGAACTCACTCTGTAGACCAGGTTGGCCTTAAACTCAGAGATCTACCTACCTCTACCTCCACCTCCTGAGTGCTAGGATAAGGTTCGTATCACCACCAACCAGCAACAATGTATTTTTTTAAAGGGTCAAAAATCAACCGTGGTAACATTCTCTTTAGAGGTACCCATGGATGGGAAGCACAAAGGATGCTCAACATACACACACACACACACACACACACACACACACACCACGTGGCAGATTATAAACGTCTTAATTCCAAGATACAGCTACTATTATTTTAAAGGCCTTCATTAAAACTTTGAAACACTTTTCTTGGTTTCTATAGGATATTTGGAGAGAGGAACGATGAGCAGACATACTCAAAAGACCCTTGGTCCCCACACTCAACTTCCTTTCATCAAATACATATGCGCGTAATACATATTTGTCATGGACCAGTTAGAGAAATGCGAAGGGGACAACAGTTGCTAATGTGGCGAGCTTCATTCCAGGAAGCACCCCGTGTTTAAATAAATAAATACTCATGTACGTATAGGCCTTTACATAGACAAATATATGTATAAGGATACATGCATACGTAGCTCTAAACAAACAAGGTCAGACTGCACATGTATTTCTCTTTGATTGTGTGTGTGTTGTAGTTACAAGTGGTGAAGGTATGTATGTGCCTATGCACACACATATATAGGCCAGAGGAGGACATCAGGTGTCCTTCTGTATCCCTCCCTGTATAATTCTCTTGAGACAGAGTCTTTCCTCAGGTATGCAGCTAGAATGGGAGTCTGTAAGCTCCCAGCAATCCTCTGCTCTCTACCCAACTCCACCACAGCATGAGGGCTGCGGGTATATGTGATCATACTTAGCTTTTAACCCGGGTGCTGGGGTGCACACTCAGGTCCTCATGCTTGCTCAACAGGTATTCTTATCCGCTGGGTCATCTTCTCAGCTCCCAGACTACACATTTGTTGTAATTATTTATTTAGATGGTAGAGTGCTGTATTTAATTGAGTTGTAATTATTTTTTAATTTTGTAATTAATCAATATATTGTGTTGATCTTTCAAATGAATACTAGGAGCTCAAGCAAGATTATTGTTGTTGTTGTTGTTCTCAATGCATAGGAAAGAGAGCCAAGAGGCAGATAACTAAAGCCTATTTGAGGCTGGAGAGATGGCTCAGCGGTTAAGAGCACTGACAGCTCTTCCTGAGGTCCTGAGTTCAATTCCCAGCAACCACATGGTGGCTCACAACCATCTGTAATGGGATCTGGTGCCCTTTTCTGGTGTGTCTGAAGACACCTACAGTGTACTCATATAAATAGAAACAAAAATAATATATAAAAAAAGAAAAAGAAAAACTAAAGCCTATCTGTGATCACACATAGTAAGAGAAGGAGAAGTCTCCCAGAAGAACTTCATCTTTAAGGACGTCATCTCTGGGAGTGGCAAACCCTCCGTTGAGCCAGGAGCAGCCTTCTCTTCATTGTATTTATTTACCTGGAAGCCCCCGGCAGTCACTGTAGAGAATTTATAACATAGGTGCATCCAGTCCATACACTAAGGTCCAGCTTCAACTGAACTGTCCCGGTCAGAGGCAGCAATCCAGTGCCTTCTGGATTCTTGCCTTTTTATGTTTTATGGGAGCCACTGACCAATCTTTACACTAAGCCCATAGACAGCAACTCACCACTAGGTGTCTCCATGGTGCCCACATGTACAGCCATCAAGAGGAAGGAGAGCTATTTAAGGATGAGCAGTCACCCTGTCCATCTTACAGGAACTAAAGGAAAGTGAGAAGATTCTAATGGAAGGCCAAAAGAAGACCCCATGGGGTCAGATCCAGGACTTAATTCATCACCGGGCCTGAGAGTCCTACTGACCATCATAGAATTATGTTCCCACAGCAGGTGCCAATCTCGCTACCCATGACGGGGACAAGGATGCTTCACACAGGCAGGCCCATGTCTGTAGGAGCAAGTGACTCACTCCCCCACAGAAACATCAGAACCAGCCTCGTCAGAACTGGAGAAAACTGTTAAAGGTTCACATAGTCATGGTACTCAAGTGGATGACGAATCAAGAAAATACAACTTAAAAGCAGCCCTCACCCAACATGGAACCAAAGACGGAAACAGAGTTCTGAATAGCCCAGTTTAGCGTTGAAGGAGAACATAGGCCTGTCTGTGAAGACCAAGGGGGAGGTATGTTTTGTCATCTTGGATTTCTTGTATGCCTTTGTAAAAACTCTGGTTGAACAAAAGCTAAAGGGAACTGAATAATACAGTTCTCTCTCTCTCTCTCTCTCTCTCTCTCTCTCTCTCTCTCTGAAACTAATTCCTTGGAACTCACTACCTAGCTTTCAGTAGCCTCTAACTCCAGATCCTCTTGCCCAACCTCCCTAGGACTGGGATTACCAGCATGCACCATTATGCCTGGCCCTAAGAATATAGTCCCTTTAATTTTTTTTTCTAAAATAGTTACAAGAATCAGTAAACAAACATGACTATAGCTTTCATAATCAAACAGCGAACTGATGACTGAACAGGACCTGACTTCTGGAGTCACCACATTGTAATAGTCAGATGTCCAGTTTCATTTTTTTTTTTTTTTAGTTCTTAACTCACTTTGTGTGTGCTTGTATGTCGGCTGATGCATGTGGGCACACAACAGCACATGTGTAGAACTCAGAGGACAACTTGCAGGTTCAGAGTCTCTCCTTCTGCCATGCGGGCCCTGCCATCCAAATCAGGTCACCAAGGCTGGTGCCTTTAACCACTGAGCAATCTTGCCAGCCCCAATTGTCCAGTTTTTAACAGAAGGACATCTTTAAGATCACCAGGCACACAGGGAAATGGAACAAGAGCTTCCTCAGAACTAAACAAAAGTACATGTGCGTGGCATTGAGTTAATTATCACCAGGAAGATTCTCGCCAAATTGTGCTGTGCTTAAATATGCCTAAAGTAAACTACTCGGGGTCAGACTCTGGAAGTTTGAACCAACAGCAGCTACTGAGTCAGCTTGAACCGAAAGACTTTCTTACCTCCCATGGATGCCCTGCTGGCTGTTGTGGTCACAGACACACATACACACTCACACACAGAGACACACACACACTCAGACACACACACACACACACACATTTAAAAATTGTCACTCTGCCTTAAAAACTGGAATTGAATGCCTGTAATCCCAGCAAGCACTTGGGAGGCAGAGGCAGGCAGATTTTTGAGTTTGAGCCCAGCCTAGTCTACAGAATGAGTTCCAGGACAGCCAGGGCTACACAGAGAAACCCTGTCTCAAAAATAAATAAATAAATAAATATTAAAAATAAAAACTGGAATTGAAAAGTATAACAGGAATTAAAAATATGTCTAAGCCCTGATCTAATTTCATCAAAATCTCTGGTGAACAAATTCCAGCACTGGCCTTCCTCTTCCTCCTCTTCCTCCTCCTCCTCCTCTCTTTTAGACAAAATCTCACTGGACAGCTCTAGTTGGCCTGGAGCTCACCATGGAGACTTGGCTGGCCTTTAGTCCATGGAGATCTGCTTGTCTTTGCTTCCTAAGTGCTGGGCTTAAAGTTGTCTTCCACTGTTCCTGTCCCTCAACACTGGCTTTCTTCACATTTCTGTCAGCATTGGGAGCCCATGTCTCACGGCTCTGGCTTAGAGACAGGGAGCTATGAATCTGACTTATTGACAACTTGGAAAGTGTTAACTTCTCTTCCCTAGGCCACAAGCACCAGAACATTCAAGGCTAGGCCCTGGGTGTGGGCATTTTGAGCAAACTTCCTCTTCAGTTCTGATGACCAGACAAAATCTAGAAGCCAGACAGTGCTGTTCAAACTTCATGAAAGTTTAAAAAAAAAAAAAACCTCAGAAATATGGAGGCTCTATACCCACAGTGTAGGTTAATAAAATTTGCTCTGTTGTTCATCTGTGAGGCTGTTGATCCCGAGTTTCTGCACGGTGAGTTGGGACAGCAACTTGTCCTGTAAGCCTACCGCCCACCTCATAAATATTCATAGATACTTCCTTATAATGCACAGTGCAGAACCCCCAGGGCTACTCGGAGTGGGGCAGCCCACTCCAGTCTCTCTTGGGATGTTCGCTTTGCTAAACTGCAGCTCAAACTACCTGTCTTGACTGAATTCTTTCCTTCAAGGAGACAAGAGCTGAGAGACCCTCGTAGCGTAACAAGATGCAGGTGGGATTGTGATAGGGCTCCCTTGGAGTCTCCAGACTTACACACAACACACACACACACACACACACACACACACACACCACTCTCCAGACTTACACACACACACACACACACACACACACACACATACACACACCACTCTCCAGACTTACACACACACACACACACAGGTGAGATTTCTGGAAGTGGAGTGGCCATCTTGCAACCGTGAGGATGAGAGCCCCCGCTCCTAAAGACTGAGGATAGAAGAACAGGAAGGACCTTTTGTCCCACGGGATATTTTTCAGCCCCTGTGCCAGCCCAGACTGCCTTGCCAGGGAAGAAGAGGAAAATTCCTTCGTTGGATTTCTGTTCCACGCCCTTCACTGCAGTTCTAACTAGATACATTATCCAAGAAATGTCTCTTTTCTGACCTATAGTCCTGGCATGTGGTATTAATAAGTACCTGTGGTGACCCAAAAATAGATACGAGGGAGGAGGGGTTAGCTGATCCTCAACTTGCTGAGCTATCTGTCGCCTGTCCTGGCTGGGCTTCGTGCAAGAGTGCAGTAATTAGCACTCTCCCCACCGAGCAGAGCATAGGAGGCTGCGCATGCGTGTTTGTAGGGAACGCAACTACAGGGCCAACTCTGCACCCCTTCTGCTTAGTGGGCAGCGCCGGGTGTCTGAGGTCCTCGCGGAGAGCTAAGAAGCCTTTCATGGAAGGTCGTAGTCTGAAGAAGGGTCTAGAGAGCAGCGGCGTTGGCAAAGCCTGGCTCAGTCAGATAAATGGGGTCTCCTTTCTCTGTCTTTCCCTGAGGCAGGTGCGGGGAGTGGGGAGGTGAGGAGCTAGCCTGGGGTCCACACTGAAGCCCGGAGGGTGCATGAGTCCCACAGCCCAGGTACCGGATTCTGTGCAACAGAAGCGGAGTCTGCGAAACTGAAGGAAAATATCGCCTTAGGGAAGAGTCATAGGCTAGTATACAGGACCATAAGCAAAGCCGGGGGACAGAGCGGGGCGTCCCAGGAGCCCCAGTTCTGAGAAGTCTAGGGAACAGAGTGTCAAACAGTGCAGGCTCAAAGAAGGAAGGCGGGGTGCCCAGCTGGTGTTTTCAAGATGGCGTTGTGGAGGGCGGGTTTTCTGAAAGCAGCTAATTATTCTGGTACCAGAAGAATGGAGGGAGGCGGTGGGGTGACAACACAAGCAAACAGACAGACGGACAGGCAGGCGGACAGACGGACAGACAGACGCGCCCAGTATGAAATTGTTGTCACGTGGGGGCTTTTGGAGTGAGGCTGACCCCAGTTACACTCTCAGTCCTGACCTTTGCTCCCCGTCTTTGATCAGGCTCATTAGGCCTCAGTTTCCCCATCTCTAATCAGAATGTGTCATGTCTAAAGCCTACTAGTGTGTAACTGTCGTTGGGATGGCGGGGAGTTTTGCGTGCCGCCCCCATTTGGAGTGTCCAGCTCCCCACTGAACCACTGACGCTCAGTGAACAAATGAACATTACAAGGGCCTCGGGGAGCTCCTGGGGAGAGAGCTGGTTTGTCATACCTGTAAGTGGCAGGTTCTTGGAGCGGCAGTGATCATGACCCCTCCTTTGCTGCCTCACCTTGTAAAGGAGAAGGGAAGGGAGCAGAGACCCTATCGCACACCAAGAGAGACACAGCGGCCCACATTGTAAACACAGCCTGCTGGCTGACCTGCTAATCCACAGGGACAGTCCACGGCTCTCATACTCCCAAACTAGACCCATAGTTTGGTGTCTTCTCTCTCTCTGTGTGTGTGTGTCTGTGTGTGTGTCTGTGTGTGTGTTGGGGGATGGGGGGATGCATGCCAGCAACTACCGAGCTCCCTGTTTAATGTTGGCGTGTTAAACTTCACTCCTAGGTTTGATATGCCAAGGAGCCGGAAGTCACCACACCCCTATAGTTCACAGTAAACAATGACACACAGTAGCAAACAGAATAAACGACAGCCTCAGGAACGTGTGCATTGTTTGTTTTTTTCTATTTGTTTTTTTTTAAAATATACACAGCAGGTCTGCACAGCAGAATGTCGGCGTTTCCAGTCTTTCCACCCTGTTTCTATCCGCATGGCTTGACAAGACGAAATGTTGTCATTCTGATTCCCAGGGCCTCTGAAGAAATGCAGAGCACGAGAGAAAGAAAGAAACCTTGAAGAAGCAAGGGAGTGGGCACTCGTGACCTTTACTCCCACCAGTCATCGGCACGCGGCTGTAGTCATCATTACTGTCATCAGCACCGCTCCCACAGTGCCAGACTCCCTTCACCATGGCAGCACCAACAGCAGCATGTCTCTGTCTTATCACTTTTTCCATGAAAATGATCGTCAGAGAGGTGGCCACCAGAGGAAACTCACATTAAAGCCTTGGCCACATGGCCTTCCCCACATAGGCTGCCCAGCCCCCAGCTTCTGTCACGCTCGGCAACTCAGAGGTCTCGGCTGTCTCCTTCTCAGGATTTCCTTCAGCCAATGGAACTTTCTGGTGACTCTGTAATGGCCATTCCTGGTTATCAGTTTGACTGTATCTGGAATGAACTACAATCCTGAATTGGAGGGCTCACCTGTGATGTCGATCTTGAGGCTGGAAGACACAAGTTTCTGACCTGGATCTTAGTTTAGCGTGGAGATCTTGAGGCATAGTGGCCATGAAAAGCTTAGGCCCAGGCAAGGTAGTATACACACCTTTAATCCCAGGAGACTGAGGCAAGATTTCTGAGTTCAAGGTCAGCCTGGGACAAAGGAAGTTCCAGATCCAGGTGTGGTGCTACACATCTTTAATCTGGGCCATACTTTCTGCTGGAGACCTTCATAAGGACGTTGGAAGAAGAAAGATTAGCTCTTCTGCTTGCATTTACTTGCCAGCACATCTTCTACAGAAGACCAGCTGAAACAACTAGCCTCGTGAGACTGAGCAACTACTAGATTCTTGAACTTCCCGTTGACAGCTGACCATTGCTGGGTTAGTTAGACTACAGACTGTTAAGTCATCACAATGAATTCCCTCAATATAGTGAGACACTCCATAAGTTCTGTGACTCTAGAGAACTCTGACTGATACAAAGGCCTCCTGGACTAAGTAGGACTAAGAGGTCCCTCCACTCATCCCCATCCTTGCCTCTCCCTTGTGTTGTGTCGTACCTGCTCAACCCCATGAGAGTCAGTGGACGTGCAGTAGTCCCTCCTTGGGACTGGGACTCAGCTGGACCACTATTTCTTTTCTTAAATCCTGTTTTCTCTTTTGTCATTCACTGCTTTTCTCCTCCCTGTGCTGGTTAATATCTATCACCAACTCGACAGGCCCTACAGTCACCTGGGAGGCAAACCTTTGTACACGTCTGCGAGGGAATTTCTAGATGAAGTTGGCTAAGGTGGGAAGACGTCTCCTAAATGTGGTGGCAGCAACCTTTGGGCGGAGGACCCGAACTGAATAAAAAAGGAGAAACTGAGCTGAGCATTCGCTTTATCTCTGCTGATATTCCTCTTCCCCGCTGAGGACTCAAGAGACCAGCTGCCGCTTCACGTTCCTGCTGCCACGCCCTCTCTGCCGTGATAGGCGGAAGTAAAACAAACCCCTCCTCCCTCAGGTTGCTTCTGTGTATTCTGTCACAGCAACGAGCAAAGGCATGTTCTACCGTATTTATTGAGAAATCGTTCAAGAATGCCGTCTCTGATGATTATTTACCAGCATACAACTGGGCACGGACTACACAATTCTAGTCCTCGACTCTACATAAGAGGCCAAGATGGAACCTAGCCCCGCAGAGACTTCTCCAGAAGCTTCCAGGGGTACATGGATCATTGAGGGCCGGGGTGGGGGGGATGGCCTCAGCCGCCAGACGGCTCATGGAATTGAGAAACAAGTAAATTGCAAGCTTGGCAAAGAGAATTGAACATTAGCCATGGCCACCATACAGCGAATGCTCATCTAATTTTGGTCTACGAGATTACACTTCTCTTGCCTCATAGGGACATCTTTTCCTGCAATAATCATATCGTCCTCATCAGATAGAGCTGAAGTCTTTATCCAAGGCTGTCTAGTTGGACTGGACTCCGGGTATTTTTTTTTTTTTTTACTCTGGAGGCTGTGTTCACGAGACAGATCTGGAGACCCAGACAGGAGAAGACCACAGGAATGGTGACATTCTGGGAGGGGGAGAAACTGGAGTGATCAGAAAGTGTCCATCAGGATATGTTGGTCTCTTTATAGACCCATCGCCTGTTCTGAATCCCTGGATTAGAAACCAAACAAATAGCTTCAATAAGTAAGGCTCTTTCTTTCTTTCTTAAAAAGCTTTATTTATTTATTTAATGTATGTGAATACACTGTCGCTGTCTTCAGACACACCAGAAGAGGGCATCGGATCTCATTACAGATGATTGTGAGCCACCATGTGGTTGCTGGGAATTGAACCTAGGTTCTCTGGAAGAGCAGCCAGTGCTCTTAACTGCTGAGCCAGTAAGGCTGTTTCTTTAGCTAAGATCCCTCCCTACAGCGGGAAAATGCGATCAGGATTTTGGACTAAGGGGAAGGAGAAATCTGAAAGCCAAGCGTTGTCTATCTGTGTCTGTCCTTCTCTCCACCCATCTAGTTTTTCTTTATTTTACTTATTATTACTAATGTCTGTGTAGAATGTGCATGGGAGTGCAGGTACACACGGAGGTCAGAGGACAGATTTTGTTTAAAAAGATGCATTTGCAGCCGGGCGGTGGTGGTGCACGCCTTTAATCCCAGCGCTTGGGAGGCAGAGGCAGGCGGATTTCTGAGTTTGAGGCTAGCCTGGTCTACAGAGTGAGTTCCAGGATAGCCAGGGCTACACAGAGAAACCCTGCCTCGAAAAACAAAAAAATAAAAAGATGCATTTGCTTATTTTATGCCCTATCTTCATGCAGGCCAGAAGAGGGCATTAGATCCCCTTACAGATGGTTGTGAGTCACCATGTGGTGACTGGGAATTGAACTCAGGACCTCTGGAAGAGCAATCAGTTCCCTTTGATGGCTGAGCCATCTCTCCAGCCCCAGAGGGTAACTTTTACAAGCCACTTCTCTCCTTCTACAATGAGTTCAGGGATTGGGTCATCAGGCTTGCATAGCAAGTACTTTGACATACTGAGCCATCTCACTGGCCCATCCCTACTTCCTTTGTTTCTCCCTGAATAGTGGTGTCCAGGCAAAGAGAGCCAGGGGAAGCTGTTCCAGCTCCCTGGGGCTCTTGGTCTCAGAAGGTTGTAGCTTCTAAGATTTTTCAGTGGGAGGGTCATGCTAATCCAGGGATTCATAACAGGCGATGGGTCTGTGGAGAAGCCAAGAGAGTATAAAGAACCCAGAGACTCTTCCAGCCGGAGAATGGTCCCTAGCAAGCTCATTGCTGGATTTCCACACCCCTCGTGGCCTTTCCTAGGAAGCGTGTGGTGTGGTGCATGAGAGCCACTGCACACAGGTTTGATGTCACAGACATCTGAATCCAAACCGACTTTGCTGAGCCTCCCAGCCCATGGCCTAATGGATCTCCAATTGCTAAAATATATCTGGTTAGGGGCAAATCATTGACTTTTCTGAGTCTTTTTCCCTATAAAAAAGCGAGAGTCACCATAATTATCTAGCAGAACCGCGTAGACACAGCAAATAAGGAGAGGTGCCTGCAACAGAGACTGTGCTTTTCCATCCCTGGTCCACCTGACTCGCCCCTGCGGTGGGATCAGCTATAAGCTAAAAAGCAGCAGGTAGCCCTGACCCTCATCCAGAGAGAAAAGCTAAGAAGAAAATAATGTGGTATTAAAAACCTCTCCAGAAGGTCCTAAGTCTCCATTCTGCTAGCAGCCACGTAGTTCTCAAAGCCCTCGCCACCTAAGCCTGACCAGACCGATTAAACAGTGATGTCACGGCTAGACTTCTCATCCCTTCCCTCCTCCAACCAAGCCCCAGCATCAATTCCCTCTCTCAAAAAACAAAAACAAAACAAAAAACTGAACCTCCACCTTGGTGGAGTTCTCCAGACTCACTCTTTCCACGGACTCACGGTAAGCAATATGGAAGAGCAGAACAAAATCCGAGAACAAAATTGTGGCCAGGGAAGAGCTTGGTGGGCGCTGGGCAGCGTCCGTGTCATATGATGAGGGCAGCCCGTGGCTCCTGTGTAGACTCAGTCCAAATGCCTGACACGCCAAACTTAGAGATGCTCTACAGAGGATATGACCGATACTCTCCAAGAAAACTGAGACGCTCGTAGGCCAGAGACAAAGGAGATGGGACATCTATCTACACATAGGGCAATGTTCTAATTAAGGACCTAGAAGAGAAAAATACATCATCGGGGGGAAAAATTAGAAAATCTGAATTAAATATGTAGAGCGGTTAATAATAGACTTGCAGTCACCAAGTCCGTCTCCTAAGTTTTACAAATGTGCTGTGTTTATGTAAGATGTTAACGTCGGCGAGAGTGGAATAAAGGGCCAGTGGGAGCTTTGGGCCCCGTTTCCGTAACTTTTCTGTAAATCCACATTTGCTTAAAATGTTAGAGGTTAGGAGCAAAACCGAACAAAGAAGCTGACCCTGGGGAGATGGCTCAGTCACTAAAGGGCTTGACACACAAATGTGAGGAGCTGAGTTTGGATCCCCAGCATTGGACCCCATTCCAGATGGTTGTGAGCCACCATGTGGGTGCTGGGAATCGAACTCGGGACCTCTGGAAGAGCAGTCAGTGCTCTTACCACTGAGCCATCTCTCCAGCCCTGACTTGTGTTTTTTTTTTTTTTTTAAAAGACCAGGATATGTTTGGAGAGCCAGGTGTGGTGAGGTGGGAGGCGTGCCTTGGCCAGCTCATGCTGAGGCACCTCTCCCTCTAAGGTACCCACTGTACAATGGGTACAGTATAGAATAGAGTTTAGGGCATGGGAAGGGGAGTTAAGAAGGGAGGGGAGAGAGAGAGAGAGAGAGAGAGAGAGAGAGAGAGAGAGAGAGAGAGAGAGAGAGAGAGAGAGAGAGAGGCTGGCTAGGTGACCAGGAGCAGAGAGAGTAGAGAGGGGTGGGTGGAGAAGGGGAGAAGGGGTCAGGGAGAGAAGATAGAGAGAGAAGGGGCAGAGAGAGAGGAGGGGCCAAACATCCCCTTTTATAGCAAGCCAGGCCTACTAGGCCTACCTACCTGGCTCTTGCCAGGTAACTGTTGGGCAGAGCCTAGAAGGAATGCTAACAATGGCTCTCATACAGCAGAGGCTAGGGAATGCATTTTTCTAAATTCGACACACTTGATTCTAAAATTGGTTTTGCTTAAGAAGGTGTACAGGGGCTGGAGACATGGCTCAATGGACCCAGGTTTGGTTTCCAGCACCCACCTAGTGGCTCACAACCACTCATAACTGCAGTTCCGGGGGGACCCGACGCCCTCTGCTGGCCTCTGTGGGCACTGCATGCTCATGGTGCACAGACACTCATTCACGAATACTCCGATGCACATAAATTAAAAAATATACTTGAAAAGGATATAAAGAACTGTTCGTCCTCACAGTTGTGATCCCTCATTTTATATTTAATCATATTTAACATTTAATCTTAGATACAAGAGCTTTGTGTGTGTGTGTGTGTGTGTAAGAAAGAGAGTGTTGTGTTTATGCTTGTGTGTTTGCATGTGTGTCACACTTCATTTATGTGGAATCCAAAGTTTGATGCTGGGTGCCTTCTGTGACTACTGTGTTCCACTTTATTTTACTAAGGCAGGATCTCTCTCTCTCTCTCTCTCTCTCTCTCTCTCTCTCTCTCTCTCTCTTCTCTCTGAACCTGGAACTTACTGATTTGGTGAGCTTAGCTAACTTGCCAGCTATGCCTAGTCTCTGCCTGGGATTTCAGGTACGCTGTCCCACCTACCCAGCTTTCCCATGGATTCTGGAGATCTGAGTTTTAGTCTTTGGGCCTGTGCAGCCAGCATTTTATCCACCAAGACACTTCTCAGCCCTACCAAAGCTTTCAACATGCTTCCTGTTTCTTTTTTGAGGTAGGGTCTTCCTGTGTGTCTCAGGGCCTCAAGCTCAATTCTGTCTTAGCTTCTTGAGGGCTGGGATTACAGGTGTGTCACTCACGACACCTGGCGGTCCCTAAATACTTTATTTTTATCTCCTCCATTGTCAGTAGTTCAGGGCCACGGTTAAACGCCAGGACCGAGGGATTACTCACAATAACTTCCCTCATCTCTCTCTGGTTTCTCCACTGCCCTGGAATCAGGCTCTTAAGAGAATGGAAGTGTCATAGTAATCCAAGCCTGCCTCCCTCATTCAGGCAGAGACTGTCCCTTTAAAAGAGAGAGAGAAGCAGAGATGGCTCACTGCCTCAAAAAGCCCTCTGACTGACAGCCAAGGGCTCCCAGGAGGCCTGATGTCACCACGAGTGAACGCCAAGCCATCCAACCAGCAGCTGAACAGTGAGTCGTCTCCTTGGCTGGGGTGGCTCCACACAGCACCTGCACAGCGAGATTTACTTAAATGTCGGAAGGAGCTGTGTTAAGGGTGCTGCTTACTGTCCAGGGCCTCGTCTGCAGCCTTCCCCACCAAACCAGCCAAAACTGGCCTTCTCTCCTTTTTTCTCCTCTAGGCTTTGACCCTGGCATTTAGTTCACACAGCACTGAAGACCTTGGACAGACCTAGGCCCTTCCAGGGTTCCGACATTAACTGGTTCTCACGTGCAAGCCTCCCCACCCCCACCCCAGTTCTCAGGAACCAAACACTATCCTTGCAGAATTTTAAGAACAGTGTAGCCCACTGTAAAGCGAAAGGGAACTATCCACTGGAATGTGGAAGGTAATGTAATTGATACCAGGCTTAGGAATCGTCATGGCTGACACCGTCCTGTACTTTGCTTCCAGGATATCTCTGTACATCTGTGCACTTCTTGTAGGGAGACATAAATTATGTAAACCTCCGCAAAGCACACATAATCATACAACTGGGTTAGTCCGTACTGTGTAGACACCCATGTGACAGCAGCGCAGTTGGAGATTGATTACATTCAAGCTTTTTGGTCCACATCCTGCCTCCTCTGACCTGGACACCCATGGATTGGGCATTGATAACAATGAGAAGGGAGGGGCTGGAGAGATGGCTCAGTGGTTAAGAGCACCGACTGCTCTTCCAGAGGTCCTGAGTTCAATTCCCAGCCACCACATGGTGGGCTCACAACCATCTGTAATGGAATCTGATGCCCTCTTCTGGTGTGTCTGAAGAGAGTGACAGCCTACTCATATACATAAAAGAAAACATGAGAATGGGAGTTGGAGAGATGTCTCAGCAGCTAGGTACACTTGCTGGTCTTCTGGGGACCATAATTCATTCCTAGAAACCCGCATCAGTGAGCCCACAGCTGTCTACAACTTTAGCTGAAGGGAATTCATGGGTACCCATACTCATGTGCACACATCTATATGCAGAGACACGCACCTACTCATAATTAAAAGTGGGTCTGGAAATGGGGAGATGGTTCAGTTGGTAAACTATTTGCCTTGAAGACGTGAGGATACAGAGCCCCCTCTGCTGCAACCCCCACCCTCCACCCCCAGCAAGCAGAGGTAGGTGGGTCCCTGGGGCCCAGCCAGCAAACCTAGCCTAACTGGTGAGTCCCAGACAAAGAGAGACCCTGTCTCAAACTAAGGAGAATGGTCCTCCTGCACAGCTACACTCAAGACTGTCTTCTGACATCCATGGGCATTGGTACACACATGTGCAACACACACACACACACACACACACACACACATGCATACACAGGGATACACACAAACATTAGGATGCAGGTGGTTTACATCATATTTTACTTAATAATTCAGGGGTATTTCTACGTGTCGTTTATTCCTTATAGACATCTCATTTCGAAATGGTGGGAATTAGACCCAGGGTCTCAAGCCCTCCGGGCAAGCGCTCTACGGTGGAGTTACATTCGTAGCCTCAAATCTTATTTTTTCTAACTACCCTTGGTTCTTGTTCATCATACTTATTTCTGAGTGGCTGCTATTTTAATTTTTTTTTAAATTTATGTATGTGAGTACACTGTTGCTATCTTCAGACACATCAGAAGAGGACGTCAAATCCCATTACAGATGGTTGTGAGCCATGTGGTTGCTAGGAATTGAACTCAGGACCTCTGCAAGAGCAATCAGTACTCTTAACCACTGAGCCATCTCTCCAGTCATTGGCTGCTATTTGAAACAAGACTTAGTTCAGTGTTCCTGAAAACAGGACAAGAAACTGATCTAGTGCACGGGGTTTCCAGTTTAGGGATTAAAGAAACCAGGGTTCAAGTCCCAGCCTGTTACTGGCCAGCTACCTGATCTTAACAATGTACACCACCATAGCCTCAGTTTCCATATTTATTTCATCTCTGTCTCAGTTTCCATGCACAGACGCAGACGGTCTTTGTCATACCATTTGTTGCTCCAAGGGCAGAAGGAGTTAAGAACAACATGGTGAGTGGTGACGTGTGACCTGGTGGGGAGTGAGCACGCTGTAAATGTTAAGCCGCTATTATTCATCTTTGTACTCACTTCTAATTATTTCCTTAGGAAAAGTTCCTAGAAGTAGGATTGCTGGATCAAATAGAGTGCTTGTCTTCAGCGTGTTTTTTTTTTTAATAGTCTGCCAAATTGCCCTCCAGAAAAGCCCTGCCAATTCATAGAACTACCAGCTGTGCTTGGAAGTGCCCTTCACCACTTTCTCAACAGTGAATATCTAGGAAGAAAGAAATATGGGAGGGAGGGAGGGAGGGAGAGGGGAGCAGAGGGGGAAAATCTAACCTTTGCTAATCACATTTGAAGACATTCCCTTAGTGTTAATTTGCTTTCTGGTGCAGCAACAAGCTTTCATTTTTCACACTGGTCATTTGTTTCTCTTCCCGTGAACGGCCCCCAATTATATCTCCTCTCACCCCCCCCACACATCCCCCCCTTTTGGGATGTAGGCAAATGTTTCGCCAACTGGACCACTACCCAATTAGAGCAGTCTGTTCTATTGGGCGTGGCCTGTTGTCCTGTGATGAGGCTGACTTTGGTTACGTGTCTACTGGGGTGTTCTAATGGTTTCCTGGGACCTCTAGCTTTGGACTTTCTTGCCAGTATTGTCTGATCACCCCACCCCCGCCCCCAACTCTTGCTATCTTAGGCTGGTGCCCAGAGAGACTGATAAGCCAGTGACTCATTTTGATCTAATGTTTGTTCCGTCGTGTTTAGAAGACAATCTGGGTGGCACACGAGAAGCAAGGAAGAAGTCTTGGGGAGATACTTAGCATCCTTTATTAAAAGCCATTCAGCTCTGGCTCCAAGCTGGCATAACTGGCGAAATGGAGGCAGTCCCATGAAGCCGCACACCTGCCTTCTTTAGGTTGCAGTTTAATATCATCTCCTCCTACAGCATTTAAAAATTTTATCTTCTAATATGTGCAGTGATAACCTCGGGAAGCATTCAGCTCAATATGATCTGCTAGATCTCATTTTATTTCTCAAGTTATTTTCCTGTTCCAGAAACACTTGACACCTGCCTTAGTTTGGTATTCTTGGCAATTGCCCTCTGACTACTGCTTGCCTGGTCCCTCTTTGACTGTGTCAAGTCCACATTTCCGAGATATTTGGATGCATCACTAGACAAAGAGGAGATCAGAACGTAAGTGTCTTGAAAACTTAGCACCTTCACAAGAAGACACACCCACTTATTTATTTGGAAAAAAATATTCTTAGAAAAGAAGAGTAGACAGCTTGGTGGCAGTGATGCACGTCTTTAGTCCCAGCACTCGGGAGACAGAGGCAGGTAGAGCTTTGAGTTCGAGGCCAGCCTGGTCTACAGAGTGAGTTCCAGGACAGCAAGAACTATACAGAGAAACCCTGTCTGAAAAAAATAAAACACAAAAGAAGCAGAGGAAGAAGAAGAAGAGAAGGGAGGGGAGGAGGAAGAAAGAAAAGGAACCACCTAGGAGGTTATTAAGCACCAGAGAAAACATTAGATGAGATAGAAGAACTGAGCAGATGAACAACTCTCATGCCTGTAGATGTAAGAATTAGTTGGGTTTGGTGGTGTATGCTTATAAGCCCGGTATAGAGAGGGAGAAGCAGGAGGATCTCAAGTTTGATGATAGTTTGGATTGTAAAGGGAGACCCTACGTTTAACTCTCAGTACTGAATCAGCAGGGTGTTGAATGAGCGGTAGCTAAGAGTTTTTCTAAAACAATCTATGAGTGAAAGTAAAACCTCTCGCTCTGCCAGATATTAAGGAACCCTGTAATGTTGTTAAATGTTCTTGGAGCGTCTAACATAGAAAGTCATATCAATGGGACAGAAAGACTGCACCCAGCAGCAGACCTAAGTGTAAGGTCTGTAAAGAGACAGCAACAGAAATCAGTAGGGGAAATGGGTGGCTCTGGCTGGCTTTGCGTGTCGACTTGACACAAGCTAGATCATCAGAGAGGAAGGAGCCTCAGTGGAGGAAATGTCTTCATGAGATCCAGCTGTAAGCCATTTTCTCAATTAATGATGCATGGGGGAGAGCCCAGCCCATGGCGGGTGGGGCCATCCCCGGGCTGGTGTTCTGTAAGAAGTCAGGCTGAGCAAGACATGTAAAGCAAGCCAGTAAGCAGCATCCCTCCATGGCCTCTGCATCAGCTCCTGCCCTGTTTGAGTCCCTGTCCTGACTTCCTTCGAGGATGAACAGCAATGTGGAAGTATAAGCCAAAGAAACCATTTTCTCTCCAACTTGGGTTTTGGTTATGGCTTTCATTGCAGCAATAAAAACCCTAACTCTGACGTGGGTTATCTTAATGGCATCGGGGAAAGTGGTTCTGAATGGAAACAATACAACGATTTATCAAACAATAAAATTTAAAGGGAAAACTTTATGGTACTGGTTAGGGAGATATCTCCTAAGTAAGATACAAAAATTTCACCCAAATTTGGTATGGTGCTGCACGGTCTGGAGACAGGAAGAGCTGGGAGTTCCTGAGGAACATACTGTGACATATATGTGTGCATATGTGTGCATGTGCATGTGTGTATATGTGCATATGTGTGCATGTGTACCATGGCATGGGTGTGGAATTCAGAGTAGGACTTTCAGGATTTGGTTCTTTCCTTTTACCACGTGGTCCTGGGGACTGGGGACTGGGGACTTAATGAAGGTCACTGGGCCAGGCAGCAAGCTCTATTACCCACCTAGCCATCTCACTGGCTTGGGGAAAGATTTTTTTTGCAACATATTTTTTTTCAACACTAGCACAAGGATTAAAATCCATAGGACGTAAGAAACTCAGCCATAAAGCACCAAGAAGAAAATCTGACAAAACCTATATTTATAAAAACAGGAGACGTATTCCCTAGAAACTTGAAGGATGGATTAATATATACAGAGAAGTGTAACTTTTTGGTAACCAGAGAAAGAAAAATAAAAACAGGAATGACTTGTTACCTAATACTCATCAGATTGAAGAAAAAGAAAAAAAACAAAACAAGACCCAGATGTCACAGCCGTGCCTGAGTTGCAGAGACATGAGCATCTAACATCTTATAAATTAGAGTATCTGATGAGTTACCTTAAAAGTATTCAGTAAAACCCAGTTAATTGGACTGGAGAGGTGGCTCAGCAGTTAAGAGCACTGACTGCTCTTCCAAAGGTCCTGAGTTCAAATCCCAGCAACCACATGGTGGCTCACAACCACCTGTAATGAGATCTGATGTCCTTTTCTGGTGTGTCTGAAGACAGCTACAGTGTACTTACATATAATAATAAATAAATCTTTAAAAAAAGAAAAAAATCCAGTTAATTTTCACCCATTCCTTCTCACATGGTTGACACAACCTATTACTATATTGCAAAATAAGTAGGGTTTCACAATTAGTGTGAAGGTAAACTAAACAATGTGAGACACATTACCAGGCTCTTCTTGCATTAATGTAATAAGATTGGGTTATCTCATGAAAAGTTTACCTGTGTGTATGGAGAAAGCCTTACCAGATGATGATGTAAATATATTTCTTATCGAAGGTCACAATGCAAATTTTGAATAAAATACTTTGAAAATGACTGCTATCCTTACCTCTCCCCCAACAGTTCTATTTCTGTATAGAAACTCTAGCAAAGTTAAACATAGTTCTAGGACTGCCAGGGTTGTGTAGACAGACACTGTCTTAAACAAACTAACAAACAAAGATACAGAAATGAAGATGTTCAAAATAGTATTGTTTGTGACTGCGAAGTGCTGACAACATATTTTGTACCAGTCTGAAAGTAACTTTCAACAATGAAGAGAAGGTTAAATAGCAGTCGAAATGAATACATTACAATTATGTAAATTAATATAGATCTCAAAATGGTATTGATTGAACAAAAGGCAGAAGAATGAAATATGGTGCAATAGCATATGTGGTGTTTGAAAATTGCCCTTTTCAGGGCCTGCAAGATGGGTTAGTTGGTAAAGTGACTGCTCTGCAAGTGTGAAGACCCAAGTTCGATCCCTGTGCCTGCGTAAAAGCAGCAGCATGAGATGGCGTGTGCCTCTAATCCTGTCACCGGGGTGGCAGAGACAGGCCAGTCCTGGGATTCACTTGCTAGCCATCTCTAGCTGAAACAGCTAGCCCTTAGCGCTGTGGAAGACTGTTTCAAATGTGAGGAGGAGAGTGGGCAAGGTGGCTCACTGGGTAAGAGCACTTGCAGCCCAAGCCTGATGATCCAAGTTTGATTCCTGAGGATCTGCATGGTAGAAGGAGAGAGCTGATTCCCACAACTTGTCTTCTGGTCCCCACATGTGTTGTGGCACGCACACGTCTGCACTCATACAAACAATTCATATGCAATAGATAAACAAATGTGAATTTTTCAAAAATTAAAAAATAAGCAATTGAAGAAGTCACTCAGCATGGACCTGTGGCCTCCACATTCTCTCTCTCTCTCTCTCTCTCTCTCTCACACACACACACACACACACACACACAGTTTTTAAAGCAATATTCTATGTCATTTGTAGATACACCTGTGTAAATGTTTTAGATCGGATTATCTAAGTCAGTGCATTTAATAGATCAAGAATGTGTGGGTGTCTCTTAGTGGTGGGGAATGAAAAGTAGCAAATCACGGGGGTTGCTGATGATAGACAAGAAAATAAATCACAAAGAAGACTGCTGGCTTCTGAGAGTGAGCGTGAGGTGTAAGTCATCCGCTCCCGGGGAGAGGGAAGGTTGTTTCACACTCGCACGGGAAATGCGTCATTACTTATGAAAAAGCCTTCAGTACACGCATCCTGTTGCCCCCGTGGCTGCTCTGAGAGTGTGTGCAGCACCCTTGTAGTAAAAGAGTTTAAAAAATGTTCCCAGGAAAGCAAAGGACTGGGAATAACTTAAGTATCCAACAGTAACTGGATAGCCAAGTAACATGAAATTATTCCGTAATTTAAAACAGTGACAGGGAGATGTATTTGCCATGGGGGGTGTTGGGAAAAAAAGACAAAACGTGGTCATGAGACCCCAGGAGGACTCAATGTGTCCTTGGGTGATGGATGGACAAAAGGGAAGGAAAGTGGGTAAAGGTAGTGGAGAAAATGGGACACTTCCCGCAGTGTTTTCTGGATAATAAGATGAAAATAACTTTCTATTTCCCCAATTCAGCCAACCTCTTCATCGAGTCACAGGGGCCGAGAGGCAGCAGGGAGGATATCAGTAGCAATGTTCAGGCCACTGTCCTACGCTGTCCGTGCTCCTGCTTCTCTGAGCCTTTGCCTCCTTCCCTCTGTGTGTCCCAGACGAGGCTCCATCAGTCTCGGTGGGATTTCTCTTTAGTACTCGGTAGTGAATGTGTTAGGCAGAGCAAGTGCTAGGAAAGAGGTAATAGGAATAATGTGGTTGAGAATGACCTGGATGTCCTGGCTGGCTTTGTGTGTCAGCTTGACACAGGCTGGAGTTATCACAGAGAAAGGAGCTTCGGCTGAGGAAATGCCTCCATGAGATCCAGCTGTAAGACATTTTCTCAATTAGTGATCAAGGGGGGAGGGCCCATTGTGGGTGGGGCCATCCCTGGGCTGGTAGTCCTGGGTTCTATAAGAAAACAAGCTGAGCAAGCCAGGAGAAGCAAGCCAGTAAGAAACATGGCCTCTGCATCAGCTCCTGCTTCCTGACCTGCTTGAGTTCCAGTCCTGACTTCCTTTATTGATGAACAGCAATGTGGAAGTGTAAGCTGAATAAACCCTTTCCTCCCCAACTTGCTTCTTGGTCATGATGCTTGTGCAGGATTAGAAACCCTGACTAAGTTAATGGGAGAAAGGGAAGTACAGAAGGAGAGGAATGGGGGAGAGATAACAACATTAAAGATTTCTGAAAAGCCACAAGGAAACATTTTATAAACTTACCTAAAAAGTATATAACGCACATATGTGTGGGCATTTATGTGCACACACATACACACACACACACACGCACGCACAATGCAGTTATGCCACATGGTATGATGGTACTTTACCTAAGAGTCACTTACAATCAAAGACAATGCCAGTGTCGAGGAATATGGTACCTTTCTTTGAGTTGTTGGTTAGAGGAATATGAGTCTCCCAAAGCAATATGGCTGTTTCCACTGCTCTTGGTTGCTTTCTAGAACTTGAGGTAAGCTCTGGTGGATTGCTGAAGATACCACACACATGGGAAACGTGATTGCAGGGACCGAGCTTGGACTGACCTGGAAGCCTCTTCCCTGAGGAGTGGTTCTTATGACTTTGGAAGGTGCTTTGCAAGCTGCCAAGGAAGGGGGGACAGTCGCAGTCCTCCCCAGCCCTCCCCATGCCACTGTCTAACTTGGGGAAGCAATCACAGACTTGAAAGGGGACCAGTTAAGACTTAATGATCTGTCAGAGTGTATGTGTGTGTGTGTGTTGGGGGGGGGGAGGCATGTTCCAGCAACTATCTTACTCCCTTCTTACATGAAGTGAGGTTAAGGCTCAGAGAGAATGGTTTCTTCAGGGTCAGCCTCAGCCTCTCCAGGTATCTACCTTTTGGTTTGGGGGAGTCCTTAAAGGGTAGGTTCAGAAAGTTGGTTTATAGAAGAAGGGGTGTAATAAGTTCTGGACCCTGGAAAGAAGGGCTGACCTCCTCCACCCAGCTGAGACCTCTCCGGGCTCAGCCTCTGCCGGCTCAGCTGCAGAGTTATGGCTTGGGAAATAATAAATGGAAGGTCTAGGCAGCCCAGGCTACGTTCTCACTCCCAGAAGGGAAGGGAAGTGTGTTTCCATCGGTAGAATGAGGCCACGGCGTCTGTTCCACATGTGTTCTCATTGCCACCAACTCCTTGTGACTTTAGCTCACTACAGTCTCAGATGTCAAGAACCTGTCGTGCACCTTGGCACTTGTACCTTAGTTTTCCAGTCACCTCGGACACTGACCTCTTGCTGTGTGTTTGCATGTGTGGTTATGAGCTACCCAGCATAGGTGTTGGGAAACAAACTCTGGCCCTTTGGGAGAGCAGTACCTGCTTTTAGCAACTGAACCACCTCCAGCCCCACAAAAACATACGTGTGTACTATCTTTGTGCACTTGTGCAAGATTGTCTGTAGAGGGCAGAATAAGTTCCTGGATGATCGCGGTGTTAAAGGATGAATTGCTCAAGTGAGGGGTGCGCAGAGCTAAGTATTTTGATACATATTAACATGTTAGTCTTCACAGTTTATCCGGTGGTTGTTTTGATTTCACTGCTTTTTGTTACATTGTAATTTCTTCTTTCTCAGAATGATAGAAATCAGCAGAGGATCTCTTAGCGGTGAGGAAGGAGCACAAGAGTCCAGACAAGAGCCAGCTATCCATCAGCCGCTCCCAGCATGCATCAGAGAAGTTTCTGCCCATACGATGCAGAAGATAATTGACGGTTGAGCACCTAACCTTAAATGGGACATTGCTTTCACTCCTTCCGATGCTCAGAGAGTACTGTGGAAGAGAGGACAGAAAGGATGTAAGGGCTCGAGGATGGGAGGAGTGCCGGGGAATGCTGTTAAAATGCTCACATGACCTC
The DNA here is from genome assembly GCA_036184795.1 of Tokudaia tokunoshimensis. Lineage (NCBI taxonomy): Eukaryota > Metazoa > Chordata > Mammalia > Rodentia > Muridae > Tokudaia > Tokudaia tokunoshimensis. The sequence goes on along the minus strand of BTHU01000004.1, from coordinate 138,293,831 downwards.
TATACTCCTAAACTCAAAGCAGCGGCAGCTAGCTACACAAGGCCCATGCAAGATTGAACCCATCAACTGTCTATCACAGAAGGTGGAGGAACTCATGAGGCCCCGCTCCTCCCTGAGGAACTATGGGTAATTGATGGTTACTGCACAAGGGAAAAATCTTTTTTTTTTTTTTCAGTGATATAGCCATTGGTACTGTGTCCCGGTAACACCCAGCCCATGCTCAGGCAAGCAACCTTAATCAAACACAGAGGGTCATAAAACAATAGCAACAGAAGATGAGACTATGGGAGGGGCTCATCAGAAAAAGGTTAGTTCAATAGGAGTGTGTGTGTGTATGGGGGGGGGAGATGACCACAAGACATGTCATGCATGTATGAAATTGTTAAAAAAATAAATGTTCTTTGAAGCAACATTTCACCTTTTCTTTTAAATGAGCACAGACACGTCATCAACTGTAATGATAACTTTCTGCTAAGACCTTTCTTCGTTTCCCAGAGAAGCAAGACCACTGGATTTTTTTCTTTATGCCTAAGAATTTCACTCATCTATTCAACAGAATATGATCCCCTACCTCAGAAACTTACAGTAGTGAGGGTTATCTTCCCAAGACCTGTACAAAGTCAAGGCAGCCAAAATTCTACACAGATGATGTGGGTGATTTCCAGGGTCTACCCCTTACTAAAGAGGGATTTGGGGGTATTATACCTGAAGCACACACACATACACACACTCAGGATATCACATGAACCTCAGGCTGGTGTCACACTTTACTGCCTCAACCTCTTGAGTAGCAGGCTAACAGATGTGTATCACCACACCTGGTTGCAAGGGCCTTTTAATATTGTTTTCTAAGAGCTGCTTCTATATTAAGAGAATTCATCTTTTTAAACCACCTCATATGGTGATTACTTCATCACTCTTCCATATTTTCCCGACCCCGCATTTCCCTGTTTCCTTTTGACTTTGCCCAGCTTGCAAAGGTTCTTTTCCAATTTTCCCCCCATTATTCCCAAAACATTTCTATCCATGACCCCAGTTAATCTTGCCAGCACAGGATAAAGTCTGTGGGTGTACTGTCCCTATGAGTAAACCAAGATGCAAACGGGATGTGGTTTAGCATAGGCTGAAGTCCCACAGGAGCATAGCAAGGGACAGAATCCACACCTCTGTGTGCCTAGGCCTATTGTGTGTAGCTTTGCAACCCTGCCTAAGCTCTGGGAACAGACGCACTACCAGCTCCCACACAGCTTCCCTTGAATCCACAGATAAAACACACACACACACACACACACACAGGTTGCTCATTTTCAACTTGCCTTTGGACACAATTGCTGAGTGCTACTATCTCCTGCCTGGAAAGGCATACCTCTATCTATCTATCTATCTATCTATCTATCTATCTATCTATCTAGACTATCTATCTAGATATATAGAGAACTCACTCTGTAGACCAGGCTGGCCGCTGTGAACTCAGAAATCCGCCTGCCTCTGCCTCCCAAGTGCTGGGATTAAAGGCGTGCGCCACCACTGCCTGGCTCTTTTTTTTTTTTAAAAGATTTATTTATTATATGTTAGTACACTGTAGCTGTCTTCAGACACACCAGAAGAGGGCATCACATCTCATTACAGATGGTTGTGAGCCACCATGTGGTTGCTGGGATTTGAACTCAGGACCTCTGGAAGAGCAATCAGGGCTCTTAACCACTGAGCCATCTCTCCAGCCCATCAATTTTTTTTTTTTTTTTTTTTTTTGGTTTTTTGAGACAGGGTTTCTCTGTGTAGCCCTGGCTGTCCTGGAACTCACTCTGTAGACCAGGTTGGCCTCGAACTCAGAAATCCTCCTGCCTCTGCCTCCGAAGTGCTGGGATTAAAGGCGTGCGCCACCACCGCCCGGCTGCCCATCAATATTTTTATTTCTGCACCTCTTACCTGCCTTAAACTTAGTTGCTCAGTTACATCCCTGACTGCCAGCCTGTAGGGGCAGCCTGTGTGGCCTCTCCATCAGGAGCATGGGGAAACTCTCCTCTCCTCCCTTGCTTCTGTGTCTTTCCCTCCAGGGACCTGGAAGTCCCACCCATTCCTTCCTCCCAGTAATTGGCCCATGGCTTCTTTACTGACAGATCAAGAACCAATTGGGGAACAGGACAGCATCAGAAACACCCCTACAAAGGTCTTTTCCTCTACTTTGTGAGTCTGTGTGGTATACATTTGAGAATATTTGTATGTATGTGAGTGTATGTTTGAGCAGATGTGCGTGCACATCAGTGTGTGTGTTGGTTGAAGATAGCCTGGGCATAGTGACCATCCTTTTGGGGATGGCTGTCCCAAGTGGAGCTTCACTTTGTGCACTAGAACCACCAAGTCTTCAGTGAAGCCTGACTTTATCAAATAGTGAGTGATAAGTCCAGCATTGGAGACCAGGAGAATCTATGTCCTGACCTGTGACTTCTCACAGATACTTCTTCAGAGGAGAGCAGAGATTGGAAGTTTTAGGAAGGAAGCAGCCAGAGGCAGAAGCAGATTGAGTCCTCAGTAGAGTGAGTTTTGTTACTGTTCTGTTTGACATTCCAAATGACCCTAACTGCTCCTTGCCAGTCCAAGGCTTTGGAGCATCCTCTGGCCTGCTGCGTGATTGCACAGCTCTTGGTGTGTTTGAAAGTACAGGTTACACCTGGAGTCTCCACAAGGGGGTTGTCATCCAAGGTCACACAGAGGGTTCAGAGGTGGCATTTAGTGAATTGCTGAGGATTTGTGGAAGTGCCATAACCACAGCATAAAAATGGTAGAATGATCAATACAGGGATTGGGGAGATGGTTTAGTTGGTAAGCGTGGGTATCTGAGTTCAGATCCCTAGCACTCTTGTAAAAAGATGGATCCAGCATGACTATAACCTCAGTACTGGGGTGGTGTGGGGTGGAGACAGACAGAGTGGTGAAGCTCACTTGTCAGCCATCCTAGTCAAATATATGAGGTTCAAGTTCAGGGTGGGAGTTTGTCTCAAACGATAAAGTGGAGAGTGATCCAAGAAGATGCTTGAGGTCAACCTCCAGCCTCTGGTGCACACCCACAGAAACGAACACAAACACCGCATACTCCAAACCATAAGTGCAGTGAGTGTTTACAGGGAGCACACAGTATAACCAAGTGTTTCATGTGTATTGTCACCTACCCCAGTCCTAGCAAGTGACTTGTATCACTCTTGTGCTATTTTATTTTGTTTTGCTCAAATGTAGATCTGTATACAACACATGTGCATGGTGCCCTAGAAGATCAGAAGAGGGAATCATGTTCCTTAGGACTGGAGTTAAAGATGATTGTAAGTCACTATGTGGGTGTTGGGAACTGAACTCGGTCATCTGGAAGAACTGCTGAGCCGTCCCCTCTAGCCCCGTCAGCCCCGTTTTGTAGATAAGAAAATGTAGGCACTGAGTTTAGTAATTTGCCTGAGAGATAACTACAGAGTAACTAGCCACCAGTGTAGTTGGATGGATGAAAGAATCAATTAACAGATAAGTAGTAAGAGTTTGAGCTTATAAAAATCCTTAATATCTACATTCTAAACATCTTTGTGTTATATTTTAGGCATTTTGAAGGCAGATGTTTACCCAAGAAAGTACAAGTGTTTCCTTTCCAGCCAGAAGCCTCCATGGTCAAGGTCACATACAGCAGCATTCATACATAGTCTAGGATACACTTACATCAACCAGGATGCAAAGAGAGACAAGAACAGAAATCTTACACTGTACATAAATATAGCCAACCCAGCCCAGTAACGCCCACACAGACACTGATACACTTAGAGACAGGCAGACATTGAAAAGGACACGGCATCAGTAGGAGACCTTCAAGGAGACACAGGGACAGGCCATCAGTAGGAGACACTCGAGGAGACACAGAGCCATGCAGAGACCAGGATTAATGGAATCTGTGCCCTCAAATTCTCTCTGTCTTTCTATGTTGTTTCTGTCTCTCTGTCTCTCGGTCTTCTTTCTTCTCTACACACACACACACACACACAGGACACACACACACTACATACAAATGCCAGTGTGTACACTGCATTTAAAACCCTAATGGATACACTTAGTGCAAGGGTATATACCTCGCAAGGACATACTCAGAGACAAGGTCATTGCTGCACAGATGAGGACATAGGTTTGCACACATAAGCAGAGATCACACACACACACACACACACCCAAGCAGGCAGAACACAGACACAGCCAAAACCTACTTTCTTCTCGCTGACCTAGCTGCACACAGACCCACTCAGAGCTTAGCTGCATGCCAGCCCCTGCTTATTTTCTTTAGGTCCAAACCATAGTTTTGTGAATCATGTAGAATGTAAGGGCTTCTTCCCTCAGCTTAGGGTAGAGGGGCATGAAGAATAGGGGCTCCACCCTCCTGTCCTTTCTGTCTCTGGACATTCAGAAAATCAGCCTTATCTTTGTCCCTCACCTAATTTAAAACACCACCTGTTCCCGTTTATACAACCTCTTGGCCTGGGACTTTGTGGCCTCCCATACGAGTTGTGACCACATCCTTCCCTGTGGCCTCAAATCCACAGTTCCCTGCGCCCCTCCATATCACCGGTCAGAGGGATATTCTCTCTCAGCTGCCTGCCTTTATCGAGAAAGCAGAAAACACTGGCATTTTGGTACAAGCCAAGACTTAGCTGCTAAGAGGAGGGGAAGGCGCTCCTTTGGATCTACGCCCATTCCTCGCACCCTCAGAGCAGCCCCGGGATTATTTTTAGACTGGAGGAGGGCTGGAGAGATGCTCAGTGGTTAAGAACAACTGGCTGCTCTACCAGAGGACCTGGGTTCAGTTCCCAGGAGCCACGTGGCAGATCACAACCACCTACAACTCCAATTGCCGAATACTAAATGCCCTCTTCTATCTCTGCGGGCACCAGGCATGCAGGCGATGCACAGACATATACATACAAGCAAAACACCCATGCACATAAAAACCATAAGTGTGAAGCCACTGGCTTTGTTTTATTTATTGCTATAGCATCAGGGGCCCTAGTAGGTAGCATACTCAGCTTGAATACCACTTCCCCAGGGCAGATGGCCTTCAATCCTTGGCAGAGTTATGGTTTGCCCACTCAACCCCCATAATACTATAAAATAGGGATATGCAATACTATAAAACAGAGATATGCTACATACCTTCCATCACAGTTGTAATTAAATTTGACACAATTGAACTATTACATAATGTCAGTAATCACTGGTGTCCTATAAACCCCATAAAGGCAGAGGCCAGGCTTGTTTCATTCGCCCCTGTATCCTGAGCTCTTGATACAGACTCATGCAGTAGGGTACTCAGAAATTCCATTCAGTGAATACTTAGTAAATTTAGTAAATGTCATGCATGCTCTATATGTCTAATCTCTCTCTCTCCCTCTCTCTCTCTCTCTCGTGTGTGTGTGTGTGTGTGTGTGTGTGTATGTACATGAGCAGGCTCCTGCATTTGTGTGTTAGTATATGCACACGTGGGGGCCAGAGGTTGACCTCAGGTGTCTTTCTCAGTCACTCTCCACCTTAGTTTTTGAGACAGGCTCTGTCCCTGAATCTGGAGCTCTGCAATTTAGCAAGACTGGCTGGCCCTTGAGCCCTCAGGCTTCTCCGGTCCTCACCTCTGTAGCACTGAGGTTATAGATACATGTCTGGGCTCTGAACCCAGCTCTCCATACTTGTACCATAAGCACTTTACCAACTGACCCATCTCCAAAACTCCTTGTTTTTGTTTCTTAGTGGAGAATCCTGAAAGGACTTTTCCAAGACCACATATCCAAAGTGAGAAGGGGCGTTGGAGCCACATTTCAGCAGCCGGGACACTCTCCATTTCTCTGGTCCTAAACTGGAAGCTCTCTGGTTTCCTTTCCCTCCAATCAGCCCTCACTAGTCTCTATCGCCTCACAACCCTCACTAGTCCAATCGCCTTTCCTTCCAATCAACCCTCACTACCCACAATCCCAATCCTCCTCTCACTCTCAAATTTGTTCTTCAAGTCTTTCTCACAGCCAGGTCCAAGTGGCCGGCCATGACATTTCCAATGATGAAACTACATATTTATAAAGGATCAAACATTTAGGCTTATTAGCCCAAACCCTATTCTTAGAATATTAGCCTTGAGTTAACCCTGAAAGGAGAAATCACACCGAAAGTTGACTAGGCTTTCTTTTCTTAAAAAAAACAAAACACAAAAAACCAAAAACAGAGCTGGGTATTTTGGCACATGACTTTAATCTCAGCACTGGAGAGGCAGAGGCAGGTAGAGCTCATGAGTTCAAGGCCAGTCTAGTCCACAGAGCGAGTCCCCAGACAGCCAGAGCTACATAGTGAGACCCTGCCTCAAAAATTCAAAACAACAACAACAGAATCAGTTTGTGCACATGGGGGAGGAAAGTGTGACCCTTGAGCTTCTTCTCAGAAAACCAGGAGAAAGGTTTTTTTCTTTCCACCGCATGGGTCTCAGGGATCAAACTCAGATCACCAGGTTTGGTGACAGTTGCCTTTATGCTCTTAGCCATCTCACTTGCCCCCCAGACTGCCTTCCTTCCTCTAGAGTCAGCTTCATGGGTGCTCCCCACCAGGAGCACCCCCCAGGCTCTTGTCAGTCATACAGGTGACCTGGTTCGTGATGGAACCAGCAAAAGGTCTCTGTCTTTCAACAGCTCTGCCCACATATGCCCATATGGTGCTTTCTGAGACCCAGTTTCCCTCTCCCCAAGATGAGACAGTCAATGGTATTTTGGGTTCCTTTGGCTGTGTATGTTAGTTTCTGACAGGTGCGGGGGGGGGGGGGGGCTGTGTGGACGTTAGAGTGTAAACTCACACTTGTAGAATGTCAGGCTGAGGGACTCATTTGATAGGGAGACCCACATTGTGGCTTTCTGTTTTACATTTGGAGAAACTGAGGCCCAGAGAGGTTAATTCACTTGTTCAAAGTTGCTCTTCCATTGTGGTATGAAATAAGATCTCTATGTAGACATATGCTCAGGAAGGGCTCAGTGGGGCAGCAAATACTCAGTGTCTCTCACTGGGTCGCAGCAGGTGTCAGCTGTGGCTATCAAGTTCATCCACAATGGACCCCAGGATGGCTCTCTCAAATGGCCTGGGAAGGCTGGCGGATGGCTGGCAGGTCCCTGGGGCTTTCTCATGGCATCTCTAGTATGGAGTCTTCGTGGAGATTTATTTTATTTATTTTTTATGTATGTGAATACACTGTTGCTCTTCTCAGACACATCAGTAGAGGGTATCAGATCCCATTACAGATGGTTGTGAGCCACCATGTGGCTGCTGGGAATTGAACTCAGGACCTCTGGAAGACCTCTGGAAGTGCTATTCACTGCTGAGCCATCCTTCCAGTCATACTGATCCTTGATGAGGTGGCATTTGACTGTCCAAAGGTCAGCCCAGGGTCTGCATGCTCCTGTACAGGCTACTTTCAATATTTAGTCTTGGACCTTCCTCTTGGGTCTCTGAGATTTCTTCCCTAGTTCCAGGCCAAGTTCAATGACCCTCGCAGCCCCCTCCCATGTGCGTCCGTCAATGAATTTGCCTCAATGTTAGGAGCAGTGGAAAAGACACAAATTTTGGAACTGGGCTGCTACAAGCTTCAGTCTCATCCCTGCCCTGTGATCTTGGGGTTATCAGGTCCCCTCTGCAAGTTTTAGTTCTTTGTAAAATGGGGGAGAGAGGTGCTTAGGAAACCTCCATCTTAAGCTGGTGTGAAGGTTTCTTCATCCAACCTATAGTTAGTTAAATTAGTACCACATTTTTGCCTGGTACCATACTAGGCCCTGGGCGCAGAGAGAGAGAGAGAGAGAGAGAGAATCCATCCACCGCACACATGAGATGGCTCAGATAGTGATTAGAGGGACACAGAAAATAATGCCTCAGGAGAATTTGTCACCTCAGCGAGCTGGCCTTGAGGAGAGCCTTTACTGCAGAGGTGCTATCTGAGTGAATATCGGAGAGAGAAAGCCCTGTGGCTTTCTGGAGAGTGTTTCTGGCAGAGGGAAGAGAAATTCCTCTGGGTCTGAAGCCAAGTGAGCCACAGGGATGTGAGGGAGATGAGGACAGGGAGGTGGCCCAGCATACATTGGGACCTTGTGACATCTGAACTCCGACTCTGAATGAGATGGGAGCTGTGACAAATTGGGGCAGAGAAGTGGTAAGTTTCTGAGTATATGTTGGGTGTAGAGGATAGGAGTCACTGATGGACACACACACACACACACAGAGAGAGAGAGAGAGAGAGAGAGAGAGAGAGGGAGAGGGAGAGAGAGAGAGAGAGAGAGAGAGAGAGAGAGAGAGAGAGAGAGAGAGAGAGAGAGAGAGAGAGAGCGCTAGTCTGGTGACTGGAAAGAGTGAGGCTCCCATTTACCAAGATGGGGTGACACTATGGGCACAACATTCTAACACTTCTGTTGCTCTCAAGGTCAGAGTCTGCTTCCTGGAAAGGGGAAGAGGCCTCCATTGTGCCAGGTAGTCAGCGAGGGGACAGAATTGAGGGGATGGTTCAGGGACCTCTACCCTGGCATAATTCCCTTGGACTGTATGGAACTAGGGAAAGACATCACTGCCCACTGCCGTGATCAAGTTACAAGATGGTATAAAGGATAAAGGAGGGGGACAGCCCAACAGGGAGTTAGAAAGAATGAAGGATGAAAAGGGCTTGTCACTCCTGTGGTAGCTTTGAAGATGGAGAGTCCATGTGTAAGGGCCCCTGGACCGTTTACAGATGTTGAGATGCCAGCACACACAGACTTCAGTCCTACAGCCACAAGGAACTGAATCCCGCTGGTACCAGAATCATCATAGAATCTGATTCTTCTCCAAAGCCAGCAGTAACAAGCCACACCTCGCCAATACTTTATAACAGTCTAAGTAGGGAACACAACTCAGCTGCCCAAACTTACAATCTAGACAGATTGTACACTAATAAAGGTCTGTTGCTTTTAAGCCTCTTAATTGGCTATGAATGAACAGAAACTAAATACCCACAACCATTCAAAACAGAGGGTTCCTGTTGTCATCGCTCCGATGAAGAAATAGGTTAGTGAGATGGAGGGTTTTGCCCTAGGCCACTTGGAAACGAGGGACTGAGCGGTCCTTTCCTGAGGCCATCTCAGGTGGCCACTTCACGGGAGGGGTGAGAGCAGCTGGAAAGGGGGGCCCCTTCTGCTGGTAGAATGGGCCTCTGGTCATTCAGGTTTGGAGGGCAGAGGGGGTTTGCAATTGAGCGTGTCTGTTTATACCCAGGCTCTGATAATCTGTTCCTGTGGGTGTGATGTGGGGGGGCTGTGGTCATCAGGGTGTATCTGAGAGTGTGTGCCAGTGTGGTCCTGCAGCAATGTCTCAGGATCTTGAGTCTGAGGGTGTCTGTGCATCAGAATGAATCCGTCCTTGTGAGTGACTCAGTCTGCATGGCTGTGTCTATAGGTATGAGTGTTCTGAGGGTGACTGTCTCAGTTTTTTGGGACAGATCACTACAGGAGGAGGGGTGCTAAGTGGCTGAGGTGATCTAGAACCATGTTCTCTCTTTGTGAGAGACTCCCCGGGATATGTCTGCAAGCAAGTGTGGGTGCATGAGAAGGTGGGTGTCTGTCCAAACTTCTGTGGGGGTTTGTGGGATCTGAGGGTCTCCAATATGCTGGAGGACATGTCCCGCCCGCCTGTTGCTCCCTGTGACTTTGCAGGTCTCAGTGTACCCTCTGAAGTTGCCAGTGGGTGTATCTGCCCCTATGTCAATAAGAGTCACTGTGTGTCTATGGAGTGTCTGTTCAGGTATCCGTGAAGGTGTTTGTCCAGATGTCCCTCGGTCCCCGAGTGTGAGGGAGTCCGAGATGTTTCTTGCCGAGCGAATACATCCTTGTGGGTGCTTGCGTAGCTGGCAGGTTTCTTGGATTTCTTGGACTGTGTCCCTCTGGACGCCTCAGGGGATCTGGGTGAGGCCTGCATGAATCGGGGTTACTGGACACCTGCCTCTGGAGAGAGTCCTTAGACTCACAGTCACGGGTCAGAGCGGGCACCGGAGGTTCAGCCGCAGCAGCCGGGCGCAGACAGCCTTGCGGCGGGCTAGTGCACCTGCCCGGTTGGCGGCGGCGGCGGTGGCGGTGGCGGTGGCGGCGCAGTCCGCACCCTCGCGGCTCCCACGCCCCGCCCGCGGCGCCCCCTCCCCCGGGCCTCGGCGATTGGCTGCGGCGCTCGACTCCGGCCCGCCCCGCGCGGCAGGCAGACTGGGGACGCCGCGGGCCAGAGCGCGCTGCACCGCCGCCGCCGCCACCACCACCACCACCACCACCACCACCACCACCACCGTCACCACCGCCGCCACCATCGCCGCCGCCGCCACCGCCGCTGCGAGCACCGCGCGTCTCGGGCTCCACGCGCCGCCAGTGTCCGGCCCTCTGCGCCCCGCCGCCAGCCCCGCCGCCCGCCCGCGGAACCCCGGTCCGCCGCCACCACGCCGCGCGCCGTACTCCGCGTCAAGAATGGGGCGGCCAAGCTGCCCAAGCCGCCCGCCGCCGCCGCGGCCGAGGCTCCTGGTGCGGGCGCGGGCATGGAGCGCTCGCAGAGCCGCCTCAGCCTGTCCGCCTCCTTCGAGGCGCTCGCCATCTACTTCCCGTGCATGAACTCCTTCGATGATGAGGACGCAGGTGAGCGCGCTGCGGTCCACCCACCCCGGGGGGTTGTCCCCCGGTCCAGAAGCCAGGGACCCTCGGGGACCTGGGGCGCCCGGGAGAGGCGGCCACTGTCTCCGCTGCACTCTCGGTCCCACTCGGATAGATATCCAGGGGCCCCTCCCACTCCCTCAGGACCCCAGGAGTCTAGGAGGAGCTCTGGTTCTGTCTCCCCTTCTGCGCCCCAGGGATCCCTTGAGCATCTGCACTCATTTTTCTTGCGCAAGTGGGCCCTTGGGTCGCCTGGACCCAAGTCCCCCTATTTATGTGCACCTATAAGATTCCCCCGCCACCCCCTCCCTGACTTATTTCTCAGCTGGACTTGTTACCACCCAAGTCTGGTATATGCTCCTTAGTCAGATTTGGGGGTTTTGGCCGCTTCACCCCGGTCTTCCGACGTACCCCTGGTCGTTGGAGGCGGCGCATAGACCTGACCTCTCCGAGATCTTTGTCTTAGCTGCATCCAGAGACCCCCTTGTTCAAAGGCCAAAGCCTTGAGTGTCCCGATTTGTTTCTCCATTCCCTTCCCCCACCGGCTGGGGCTCCAGACTCTAATCAGATTGGGGCGAGCCGCACAGAACTGGCCTGGTGTCCGCTGGCCTTTCCTCTTTCCTCCCCAGGGAGGTGCAAGGCAGTGTAAGTGCAGTGCGCCCTTCAGTGTGTGCCCCTGACTTCAGGGGTTCTTGTCCCTGGAGTGGCCTTTCTGGGTGGTCTGAATCCAGCTGCCAACCTGCAACTCAAACCTTCTGCTTCTAGGCCTGCACACATTAACATACACACACACACACACACACACACACACACACACACACAACTGGTAGTCACAGTCCAGGGGTGGAGAGGAAGGAAACTAGCTCGTGGATACTGGGATCAGTCAGAGGGTACAGAGAGCAGTGAGTTTGGTTTGGGGTAAAGAAGGTTTGGGGTAAAGAATCCAACAACAGGTGGGGTACCTAGAAGGTTTGGGTGAGAGTTCCCCTGAAGAGTGCCAAGATTGGGAGTTAGAGTCAGGATTCAGTCTTTATTCCCTCCGTATAAGCTGTGACCTTGGACAAGTCATGCCAACCCAAGCCTCAGTTTCTTCATCAGGAAATGCAGATAACGCTGCCTCAGATACAAGGCTCTGTGTGGTGGGAAGGTGGAGTTGAAATGGTTTTTGAACTGGTAATTTGGGAGGATTTGAAGTCAATGAAGGGCAGGCGGGGAAGAGGAGTGTGTGTGTGTGTGTGCGTGTGTGTGTGTAAGAACAAGTGGGTTCAATACTGATTAAAATACAGGTTATCTCTTAAGAGGAAAAATATCATGTATGCACTACCCCAAAATGTTACAAGTTAGGGAATTCAAGAGTTCAGGTTTCAGCTCCCTGCCTGCTGGTGTTTTCTGTCTCGGTTCTGTTATGGGATGGAGTGATGGGTAATGAACTGCCACTTAACGGGAAGACAGATGGGAAGAGAAAAGTTCCCCAGAGCCAGGTGGTGAGGGAATGGTAACAGTCGGGGTCAATACCTGATAGAAATTTTCTACTGACCTGGAGGTAGGAGTTGGGGGTTAAGATGGTTGTTATCCATTCAGCCTATGGAGTCCCCATCTCACAGATCAAATAACTGAGGCTCAGGACCTCAGTTCCCCCGCCCCCCCCCATAGAGCTGAGGAGTTGTTCTAAACAAGACCAGGTGAGGTGGAATTGGGGCGGGGTCCCCGATGCAGTGGCCTTTACTGCAGCTAACTCAGAGAGAGGAAATCAGGCTGGCTGTAGGGATGGGGGCCTGGGGTGGGGGTGGGGGTGGTCTTGGAGCATCTGTGAAGAGAGAGCAGGCTTGGTGGCAGGGCCCTCTCCCAAAGTTCTTCAGGCCACTCACTTGTGTCTCCAGAGATCAGCTGGGCAGGAGAGCAAGGAACACAGGTGTATGTATAGGAGCATCTGAGCCAGGCAAGGTTTGCTTTTTCTCCAAAGTCATGCTGCGAGTTGTGGGTTGGACACCTTGGCTCTTACTGCTGGACCTGCTCTAGGTTTCAGTTGAGTCAAAGACAACTTCATTGATACTATTTAACAGGATTTCTAAATATCAGTCTAATTCCCCCGTCTAAGCAAGCTTCTTCAAATTCTTGGGTTTCACTTGTAAGAGACCTAGAGCTCACCTTCTTCAGTCCCCCTAGGCCCCAAATCCATGGGGTGGGGGTTGTGTATCTGCGGGTATGTGAGTGAATGACTGAAGCCCTGGTGGGTGGTGTGTATTTGTCTATGTGTGTGTGTGTGTGTGTAAGCCAAGGTCATCTGGTGTCTCCTGCACAAAGCTGAGCAGAACCAGGATTTTGGCTCCCTTCAGAACACCAGTGGCTTCTCTTGCTGGAGAAGGTTTTTAAAAAGCCAGATCTCACTGTGCAGAAAATGGTTCCCAGGTGAGGAGGCTTTGGGGAGCAGTTGGCAGCCTGGGGCTCTGTTTGGACGTCTCAGGCTCCCTCTCTGCTCATCCCTGTGGCTCCCCGGAGCTTGGGTGGTACAGGGACAAAGTCTTCTTCCATATCCAGAAGAAGAATGAGGAGTTGGTGATGTTGGAAGTAAGGGACCATTGTCGGGATGTGTCATTTCTCTTGATCGTCTCATTCATTTTCTCCTAAAAGAAACCTTTAAAACAGTACTGAGCTGAAGTAATTTCTAAAGGCAGCAGAATAGAGTCTGGGGTCCTGCACAGGGATTTGGCCTAGCCAGAGACGGTCCACGCAGACTTGGCTGCTGTGGCCTCCTCCCCTCTCCCGCTGGCCCTGGGTTTTTTTTTTACTCTGTCTGTCCTTGGCGGCTCCATTTCTGAAGTGTGTCCCTGATGGGCTTCAGGATCACACAAGAGCCTCCCCTTTGGTCACTGCTTCCAACTCATGTTGACACATCTTCCCCCCATCCATTGGATTAGGCCAGAGCCATCTTCAGGGCTCTCGTGCTGTCTCCAGCTAGCTTCCTGAGTCATATGCTGAGGAGGAGACTTCTCGTTAGCTTTAAATGGGGCAGAGCAGATCTCTGCTCTGGACTTAGGAGTGTCAGGCGGTGGGGTAGGAAGAAGAGGCTGCCTTCTCTTCCTCTGTCTTTCTAGCACCCTGGAGCCCAAGGAAAGGATCACTGCAGGCTGCTACCGTGCCTGTCAGGAGGAATCTTCCCTCAGATGTTCTGGATACGTCTCAGATGTTGCTAGTGCCTTACCTTGTTCCCAAGGACGCTGGGGCTTTAGAGAGGCAGGCACTCAGGAACACTTGGGATATTTGTGGCCATGTCTTTGTTACTTAGCCTCACTGGCCATGGCTTTGCAGCTAGGGTGGGGAGGAGCTAGACATGTGACCCTGTTTTCCTCACCTATATGAGGAGGAAAAATAACAGTGCTCCCAGTAGACTCCATTGGGTCAATGCTTTAAAAATTATTACCATGCGCTGCATGCCTTTCTAGGTATTTAAAAATGAATTATTTTAATCTTTCCTCATAACATTCACCATAAAATTAATATCCTGTATAACATTCTTATTTTCGGATTAAAAAAAAAACCTGAGGTCTAGGCAGAGCAATTCCTTCAAGGTCGCTTAGCCCGGAAGTGAGGGAGTTAGGGTTTAAATCTGGACAAATTGATTCAAGCACACTTGCCTTTAATTATGCTGTTTGCTATGCAAAGTCTTAGCATGGTACCTGACTAGGTACCTGGTAGGTCTCAATACATGCTAGTTCCGATCTGTCTAATTAACAAGTGAGAGTTGTCTCTAAGTATGGCCATAAAGAAGACGCCTGTACATCTGGGCAAAGAAAATCCTGATTCTCAAAATGTTAACTATCATCATCTTAATAGGCTAATCTTATTGCATGGTAGTTTATCGAGGTAGAACTGGGCCTTCCTTCTTGTGGGTATTTCAGGGGCTCTCGAGGCAGATGAAGGTGGGAAGTGTTCTGGCTTATCGTTTTCCTCTTCTTTCTGATGGGTTTATTTGTGGCATATCCACAGGCCAGTTCCTTGGGGTATAGATGGGGAGCAGGAGTGTATCCCCTTTCTAGAAGATATAAAATGGAGTTGTTGCATCAGGGTCTGACCTTAGGCTAGTGTTCCTGAGCCTGACCGAGTGATTTGGTGGCTAGTTCTACCCCTCCCGCCCAGGAGAAGGGCGGAGAAGCTGGAGCAACCGGCTCTGATTTGCCCATAGGATGGATGCTTCTATCCAGCTCAGGGAGGAAGTTACCATGGCAACACCAGCCGGCTACCAGTCCCTTTCCTAGCAGTTTAGGCCACATCTCTGGGCTGGAAAGCTCTTCATGGCGCCTCCCTCTTCCGCTCAGACCAAATCTTCTTGAGGGGAGCATGGTGGGTGGGACCCACAACTGGTACCACAGCCCTCCTCCCCGCCCCCGGTTTTGAACGGAGGGGAAATGGAGGTGGTTGTTTGAGCTACTTTAAGGATGTGAAGCTACCCATTTCCTGCCAGACAGATTTTGGCAGGGGGAATCAGGGTTTCAATTCCTGCCAGCCCCCCACCTCCAGGCACCTGGAATGACCACATCGAAATCTCACCCTCCCTCCTAAATTTGCAGGATTTGGCGGAGTTTTCTTTCCCAGGCCAAGCGCTAACTTTTGTCCTTGAAATTTGACCCGAGCTTCATCTGGGAAACAAAATGTCCTGCTGCCCCCCTCCTTCCCCTAGAAATGGTGGGAACAGAATGAATCCTTCAGCTCCAGAAGGGGGGCTGGGCTGCTTGCATGATGCAGGGAGGCCCTAGTATATCATATCTTCATTATGGGGCCATATTAAGGCAGGAGTCTAGGCTCTAGAGCCTCTTCTCCCTCCCTCACCCCAGGGGAGGCTACTTCCTGTGCTCTGTTCTCCTCTGCCATCTATGACCTGCACCCCCTGTTTACCACCTAGAACTGTCATCTCCTCCTTTGCTTTCAAGAAAGGGTCTCACAAAGTAGCCCTAGGTGGCCAGGCCTTCACTGTGTAGCCCAGGCTTTCCTCACACATATGGTCCTCCTGCCTCTGCTTCCTGAGCCTAGATTACAGGTCTGCACCACCACATCCAGCTTCATAATCTTCTGTAAATTTGAGACTGGGAAGAATTCTAGATTTGGAAAACTGTAGCCTGGCAGTGTATCAAGCCAAGTGCCTCTCTAGTTCAAGTTGAGCCGCAAGGTGAACATGTAGATTAAGGCATGTGAATCTAATCATCCTAAAGGAATCATCTCAGGAGAGCCAGGTGCAGGAACACACGGGAACGCACATACACACTCATGCATGCATGCACACATGTGTGCGTGCACGCGCGCGCACACACACACACACACACACACACACACACACATACATATACACAGACCCTTGTGCAAGTCTTAGGCTGCTGCCAGGGTCTTCTCTGACCCCCAGAGCTTGTTCCTTTAGTCCCCTCCTTGGAGACTTTGCCTTCCCCTCCTCCAGCTCCACCTTTCTTGGTTTGCACCTCCAAAGCTTCCCCTGACTCTGCTGGGTGGGGAAGGGAAAGGAAAGGTCCATCTAGCTTGGTTCCTTTTGGGGAATGAGGCCCCTCCTCCCTCTTTGCCACTCTCCAGCGCCCCAGCTGGAGGCTGAGTTGGGGGCAGTTGGACTGTGGAAGAGAGTGGAACAGGAAGGCAGCCCCCCACTTCATCCCCCACCCCACCCCCAGCTGCTCTTCTCCATCACAAATGAAACAACTGAAGGGCTTCCTCAGAGTTCTGTAGCGGCAGAGGTGCTGACTGCTGCTACACATATGCCCATTTTACAGATGTTGAATCCCTACTCAGTTGGAGCCATCTGTGAATGGTGATCCGAGCCCATAGGTGACCATACGTCCCTGGAGGCTACCTTCTAGTGCTGGGAATGAATTCCTCCTATGTAGAAAGGGACTGTCACAATAGCAAGTGACAAAGGCCAGGGTACAAGGGTCTGTTTGACTTATATAAATACCCCAGGGATTGGCAGCCTGCTCCAGGCCACCATTCCTGGATGGTCCCATCAGTTGGCCAGCAGCATCTGTGGCTGTGCTGACCTCCTTGAAGGATCCAGTTGTCTGCCCTGGCCCTGAGGGCCCAGCCAACACCTGTCTCTGCAGAATGATGTAGGCCAGGGCTGGATTATATTTAACGCTGTGCTATTTCTACTTGACAGCTCTGGAGCACCGCTCCCCTCCTCCTTCCTCCCCCCTCCCCTTCTGATTCACTTGGAAACTGACGAGGCTGATGTCAGCGCCTTATTCTTAGCCCCCGTAATTGTAGCCGCATCGAGCAGTGCGCACTTCATTAACAGTTTCTGTGGTGGGGGAGTGAGAGGGCTGTGTGGCTGAGCAGGGACACAGGTGGAGGTGGGGACAGGGTAGCCACTGCCCAGACCCTGGCTAGCTGCCTGCTTTGGATGGACCAAACTGGGTGGGTTCCAGGTCTGGCTTTCTAAGACAAGCTGTCCTGGAAGGGTAATTGGAGTGTAGTGTATGGTCCATTCTCCTCATGAGGCAAAGAGGGAAACTGAGGCTCAGAGGGGCAGGATGGCTTGCCAAGGTTGTCTGGTCCAGAGTTTTGGCTGTTGAGTCTAGATCTTCTTTTCTGGCATTTATTCGTTAAGTTATTCAGTGCCAAACTATATTCTAGGCGCTGGAGATGTACTGGGGAGCAAGTCAGATATGGTTTCTGCTCTCACGGTGCTATGTCCTGGTCCGAGGCATATAGACAATAACTACGTAATCAATTAAAAAGACATACTTTCAGATTGTGTCAAGTGATGAGAGAGGAGATGATGTCACGTAGCCAGGGAAAACTGAGGCAGGGACATTAGAACTGAGGCCGAAATGACAAAGAGCCCAGCCATGGGGAGGCAGGAGGCTCTTCCACGTGATTCCAGGGTAAGGGTCCCAAGGTCAGTGTGACTTGGGACTTTAGGGAACAGAAGTAGGTTGGTTCGGGTGAGGAGTCAGATCCATCACAGCCTGGTAGGGAGTGACTGGAGCATCTGGTTGGGGAATCGGTGTCTAGAGTGGGGAGGAAAGGCCCCCATGTGAGTAGAGGCACAGCATAGACGAAGAGCTCCTCCTCAGCCCCATCTTTGGAAATGGGTGACTATGGCTGAGTACACAGCATGGTAGTTTTGATGCTGACGCTGGAAGAGACTATGGAGTTGGGCCAGGTTCTTCACTGCTCACCCTGCAAGGCATGGGGTCTGCAGATGTTTGTTTCTTCTAGCTTGCACAGACCGTGGGTGACTCTGGGGCAAGCCACTCTGCCTTTCTGCACTCAATTTCCCCTTCTGTAAAATGGGCCATGACCATAGACCACACCTCAAAGATTGCCTTGAGGGATGGATTATGTAATGTACGTCTCCAGAGCTGGTATGCAGGGTTGTGGCCTCAGTGATTGGGATCAAAGAGATTGTGAGTCTAATATCCAGTTTACAGAAGGTTGTAGCCAGTGGTGGCTACTATGACTGTCCCATTTATTTGAGCAATGAGTCCCAGCATTACCTAGGTCTGTTCACGGGCAGACTGTATACACACACCCTGATTCTGGGACACACCAGCTCTCTCCCTACTCCCTCCCTCTCCATCTTCCTCTCCCTTGCTATCTGTCTCTCTGTGCCTGCCCCTCCTCTTCCATGTGTGTATCTTTGCCAAGTTTCATGTGTACTTGTGTGTGAGTGTGTAGAGGGCAGAGGTCAACCTCAGGTGTCACTCCTCAGATTCTGTCAACCTTAATTTTTGAGACAGGGTCTCTCAGTGTCTTGGAACTCACCAAGTATGATAGGTTAGCCAGCCACTGGACTGCCTGTCCCCACTTTCCCAGCCTTGAGATTATAAACATGGCTACCATATGGTGACTTTTTCATGTAGGTTCGGGGATCAAACTCAGGTTCTCATGCTTTTGTGGCAAGGACTTTAGCAACTGAGCCCTCTCCTCAGCTCAAACGAAAGTCCTTTAAATGCATCTCCTGTGTCTCAGGCTTCAGTGCTGGCTATTGTGTGTAGGTCCTCCTGTGTCTTCATGGTCTCTGATCTAGAAGAAACTCAGCTGTGTGAGGCTTACAGTGAGCTCAGGGCATCCTTCGTAGAAGATGCAACAACCCGAGGACTGGACACAGGCAGCTCTGGGATCTCAGAGGGGCCAGGTCTAGTAGTGTCTTTTACTGGATGGAATAGGGCACTGTCCTCTCCTGCATTGATGAAAAGTAGGCAGGGCCATGGGTGCAAGCACACGGTTCATTTGAGGACAGCCTCCACTGGGAAGAAGTAAGTCAGAGGGATCATGGATGTAGCAGGCCTACTGCTGGGAAGAGCTGCCAACGGCTTGGCTGAGTCAGTTTATTGAGATGCTTCTGAGACAGGCTGGCCAGTTTCTAGGGAAGGTTTAGCAGGAGGTGGACCTTGTGGAGTAATACATTTCTTATCTGGCCCAAAGAAAACTCAAAATAAGAAGACAAAGCAAGGCGCCTAGAACTAGTTTGCTGGTGAGGTGTGACCTAAGCAGATGGGAGTGCTCTCTTGGAGGGATAGCTTGGGCTAGCAGTGACCTGGGTGTACATTGCTGCTGTGAATCCATTGTAGAGAACTGGTCTGGGCCTCAGCCTTGTGTGTTACAAAAATGCTGCATAAAATAGAAATCCCTTGAGGATGTGAGGCTGTCTGTGCCTCTCGTGGAGAAACAGGAGCCGCTGCCTTTCCTGTCATTGTAGACTTCCTGGAATGAGGTGACAGGCTTGCATGGTCACAGGCTGGGGCGGGGGTGCCTGGGCCTGGCTAGAAGATGACTCCATGTATCCATGGAGCCCTAGAGGCTGCCTTAGGGGTCAGAAAGAAGTCTGCACAGCAGTGACCGTGAATCTCAGTGTTGCCTCTGGTCTTCGATGTGTGTGCATGTATGCATGCATGTATTCATGTGGGTACATGTGTATGTGCACATGTGTGCACATGTACATGAACTCTGGAAGTCAGAGGACAACCTCAGCTGCTCTTGAGGAACCATCCATCTTTTTTTTTTTTTTAAGTCAGAGCCTCTTCGTAGCCAGTGAGCCTCAGGGACCCACCTGTCTCTACCTCCCTGTACTGGGGAGGTACAAGTGATTCCAAGGGTGTACCGTTGCAATCTTAATGGGTGTTTAGACTCAAATCTGTGTACAGCAGTTGGTTTACTGAGCTATCTCCCAAGGTGCCCCCAAGACTCAGTGTCCCTGTCTTCCAGACAAGAGTCTGTTGGGTTTGGTTCAGATGCAGGCGGAGCCTCCTCTAGAGAAAAGGCCTCACTTCCCACTTTAGTGCCCAAGTCCCTTCATTCAGAGGTTCCTCTTTAGCTGATCTTTGGTGGGTGGGTCATTGAATAATTTTAAAAATAATCACTCAGAAGGCAGAGGTGGGGGGTGGGTCGCTGAGTTCAAGGCCAGCCTAGTCTACAGAACAAATTCCAGGATAGCCAGGTCTACAAAGTGAGACCCTGTCTCAAAAAAAAAAAAGTTTTAAATAAGGATTTTGGACAGTAGTGTATGCATATGCAGAGTCTAGAATTTATTAGCTAAAGATCCCCGAAGAAGTGTCCAGGACAACCCATTATCCAATCTTTCTGCTCACTTCCGGATATGAGTACTGGTACCAGACTTCACAACTGGGTCTCTTACTGTTGTGATGGAAATATCTGTGTTGGGAAGATTGGAATAGTCCCAAAGGACTTCAGAGAAACTGTCCACCTGCTTCCTGCCGCTGCTGCAGAGGCCCACCCCCGTCGCCACCATGACAGTCTTGTTTTTTTTTTCCCCCTCTGAGACAAGGTTTTTCAGTATAGCTTTGGATATCCTGGAACTAGCTGTGTAGACCAGGCTGGCCTTGAACTAAAGGGCTACATCTGCCTCTGCCTACCGAGTACTGGGATTAAAGGCGTGTGCCACCACGGCCTAGGTCACCCTGGTAATCGTTAAGGTTTCCAGTGTTCCCTTACTCTCCTGTTATCAAAAGGAATTAAGTGCTTAAGGCGCTGCCTGTCTCTGAGCCTTCTGTGAGCGCTGCACAGGTGCTGAATGATCCTGGGTGGCTAAAAGGACATAGGTAAGAATCAGACTTCACAATCAGAAGGTGTGGGTTTGAATCCTGCCTCTGCCTTGTGTTGATTGAGTGACCATGGGTGAGTTCCATTACTACTCTGAGCCATCTGTAAAATGGGTTTATCAGAGCCCCTTCCCACCGCAAAGGCGTCATGAGGATTAAGTGAGTCAAGATTTGTCAAGTGCTTTATAGAGAGCCTGGTGCATACCAAAAGTAAAACACGCCAGCGCTTAAATTAATATTACAGCGTTTTTAAGCTCTGAGATTGACGGGCTATCTTGGATGAAGACCAGAGAGGCACCTTCATTTTTCCAAAGCCTCACAGCAGGCAGCCAAGCAAGCCAGAACCAGCACCAGCCTTCCCGCCCTCGTGACTCAGAGCCTTCTCTGACCCCAGATGTGTCATGTGCTGTGATGGATGGATCCCGCTGGCCCCTAAGGCTTCTAGTCTGTACCATGCATCTCCAGCACTCAGTGTCCCTGGAAAATGCCACTGGCAGTCACCTGGGCCCGGGTGGGAGGATGTGTCACTAATTGGGACCTGCCATGAAAATTAATTAGTTTCTTGGCTCATGTCTTGAGAAACATCTTTCATGTGACTGGGCCCAAGACCATGCTGGACCAGGAGTCTCTGGGGGCCCACCTAGCCCAGGCTAGGCCACCCTCAAGCCCCCTGCCCCCAGGAAGCTGTATATTGGTGTTGAAAAGGCGGGACCTTCAAACTGGGCAGTGAACTGGGAGTCTCTTGCGAGGGAGGATTTGGCTCGTAGGTGATGCTTCCGGGTCCTGGAGGTTGTTTGAGGTGGAAGGCAGTATGGAGGTCAGGCAAACTCAGTGTGGAGCTGACAAACTCTCTCCTCTACCTCATGACTTAGTCGAGCTTTAGTTTTGTCTGACGATAGGTAGTGGAAATAACAGAGAGGGCTATGGGTGGTCAAGGGACACAGAGCAACCATGGGTGTTCAGTGGCTTGTCCCGAGAGAGGTACCATCATAAGTCAGCCTTCTGATCTCCCACTTCCATAGTCCGCTAGCTGGGGAGAAGGCCAGGGCCTTCCAGGGCCAGGCAGCTCCCACCAGCCAAAGGTGTGTCTTCATAGAACATAGACACTTACTTGGTGGGGTGAGGGCCCTGCTTGGTACAAGGGCACTAGCATCTGCTGTCAGGGAACCTCTGACTAGAATAGGGAGACCAGGCGAGCCCAGCTCTGTACTACGTCATGCCTTAGCAATGGTATGTCCCCTGTCCGTAGTTCCGTGAGGTGGGCCTGATTGTTTCAAGAAGCTTATGCATGAGATACATCTCTGGCTTGACCCCGTTCTTGGCCAGAGTCATTTGTCTCATTAAAACCAAGGCAAGAGTCATTGTCTAAGCCTGAACCCAGCTCCGTGTCCTCTCTTGCATTCTGCATGGCATTTCTAATTCTTCTGGATCATATGTGTGTACCTGAGACTTCTCAGGGCTTCTTTCCCAGTGCCACCTTGAAGGGCATCTGCCTTGATTACCACTTTGCATCTTCCAGACAGAGTCTTCCATGCTGAAAAAATTTCAATCCACTCCATGTCCCCGAACCCCACGGAGCGCTGGCCTGAGTTGGAGAGGTGGGCAGGAGATGGTTTGTCATAGGGTGGTCTGATTTGAGATCTCATTTCTGCCAGTTTGCTGGTTGCATGACCTTGGGGCATACCATTCTCCTTTTCAACCTTGGTTTCCATGTTGACTGAACAAATGTGTGACTGCCAAGCAACAGGGACCCTGCGGGTTCAAGATGCTGTGTGAACCCAGGACTTGGCTCTCATTGGCCAATGGTGGAGTGACTGAGAAACACCAATGGTCCCATGGTTTGTGGAAGAAGCAATGTATGCACGTAGGGAATGGTCTTAGTTTAGGGGTCCTCTGCAAAAGGGGGACAACAGCATCACCCTGCTGTCCATGCTTGGGTTTCTTCAGGTGTAAACTCTGAGGTTTAAGCAACAGAGATGCCTCTTGAAGCTGATGGCTTTTTCCTGAAAGTTAAATAGCGATTGTGTCTTGTTCATGTAGTTTACAAAAGTGGCCAGATGCTCAGGAGGGAGGTGAGGAAGGGAGGCAGGGAGGTAGCCAGGACACCACACATCTTTAGGCTGGTGACCTCTGAGTGAGGGACACTGGAGGTGAGCCTTCCTAGAGACTTTGGGGGGACTGACTCATACACGACTGTTCTGAGAGGCCAGATAGCAGATATTTTGGTTTTTGCAGGTCCGGGATCTCTGTCACAACTTCTCAGTCACACAGACTGTATGTAAATGAACGGAGACTGAATCCTAATAAAACTTTATTGACAAGTGTACTTAGTCTAATGGCTACAGCTTGAGAACCCCTAGGATTGTAAACATACTTGAATTTCTAAGGTAGAAAACACGCTTGAATGATCTACCCAGAACAAAGGAGCTAGACTGTTTGTGCGTCAGCTTCCTTAGAAATGGCAGAGAGCTGGGGTGGGTACCCAGAGTAGATTTAGCCATCATTTCTAGTAGCATGGGGTTGTGGGGGCGGGGTAGCCCTCAGGCAAAGAAATGCAGGTGCTGGTAAGAGAGGTTGGGTCAGGATAGGGGTGTGAATTGGGGGATTGGCAATAACTCACTGTAGCTAGGGTCGTGGCTTGCTTGACCACTAGAAGAGAAGCCACACTGGAGAGAAGGCTGAAGGATGGACAGGCCAGGGCCGGATTACTTGGCTGCACATTTCTGCCTTTAGTGAGCATACCTGATGCTGTTCTATTGTTTGCCACACTCCAGACAGACATGTTAGGTAAGCACTCTGCCAGTGAGCTCTGTCCCCAGCCCCAGCTGATGGTCTCTTTCTAGCTTTCTGCACCTCTGCTGAGCTGCCTCTGCCTCCTCTGGGAAGCACTGCTGGAATCCTCCACTTGCCCTGTGAGTTCCCATGATCCTTTGCTTTTCACTTTCTCCAGGGACTTGTGTGAACCTGTGTCCCACCCGGGGGCACTGGTGTAGGACAGGCCATTCCTAGCCTCTCCCTCCCTTCCCAGCCCTTCATTCCTCCCTTTTTCCCTTGGTTGCTGTTGCCCGGCCCTGTTCTGGGGTCCCAGGACAAGGTCCCTCCTGTTGTCTTCATGGAGTTCTTAGTCTGAGGTAGGGTGTATTGGACAACCCAGTGAAACAACAGATGGTTCCATCACCCCTGTGGTAAGCACCATAGAGGCAGCATGCCAGGAAAGGCCGTGGTAAGGGAGCTGGCTCCGGGAAGGACAGAGGGGAGAGCTAAGCTGATGGGACGGATGAGTGCAGTTGATCTGGTGCAGGCGGCAGAGGGTGAGAGTGGACAGGAGGCCACTGTGCCAAGCTATGGGCAGTAGACAGCTGTGGGGATACAGGTGGAGCCTTGAATTCTCACAGTCCCTGTGGTTGTCCTACCCATCCCACCCTGTCTCTGTCCCTCTGTCTCTCCCAGGTGCGCGCGCGCACACACACACACACACACACACACACGCACACACCACATACACAAACACACAGAAATAATTAGCTTAAGGACTGTCCATGATAGAATTATGGACAGATTTTGCTCATCAGTTGGTGTCTTTCAAACGTTTTTTAATACATTGGGGTGTGGTAAAACTGAGGGTTTCAGAGTCAGGAGCCAGGAGGCAGGCTCCCACTGGCAACTGACAACATTAACCATTTGCAAAAGGGCCATTCAGGCTCACACAGCAGGGCCCAGAGGCAGAATCCTTGTCCATTGCCTGACTCTGGAGTCCCAGCTTCGCTTCCTGGCTTTGCTGCCATTTGGTTAAGAGTTAGGAGAGGGGGCCCTCACCCAGTGCCTAAGACATGATGCTCAAGAAATACTAGTTCTTGGCCATTGTCAGTAGCTGTCAAGGGCTCTAAGGTAGGAAAGGACTTGGCCTTTTGAACGCCCAAAGAAAGGACTGTGTGGTTGATGGGGTAGCCTTGGATCGTACTTCACTGTTAACTCTTGCTCCTGAACTGATGGGCAGTGGAGCCCCTGTTGACTTTAGCAGGTATGAGATCTGACACTCAGACTTGGGGTTTGCAAATCTTCAAAGACCTCTTTGGCTTCATGGGGAGGAATGCAGACAGAGGCCAGGGTTGGCCTCCTTTGCACACGGTGGTTCTTCTCACATATACCTCTCCATCCCAGCAAGGGGTCCTCGGTCAGGCCTGTGATGGCCAATGTCCAGGCTGCTACGTGGGCCAGAGCAAAGTCAGGACTGTGTCACCAGGCTCCTCTGGGGATACTCGAGGCAGGCAAGTGCTGGCTGGAAGGCAGAAACAAATTACTCTCGCAGAGCCGAGGCCGGGCCAGTTCCTGCCGTGTTACATTATTAAATTTGTAATCTTCGTTCTAATGCTTTCCAACAGTGAATAGGAACCAAATTTAAAACGCCGGCTTTACGTTTCTGGAACGGGGTTCTTTGTCAAGAGCTCGTGAAACCCATAATTTCTCTCCAGAGGTGACTGTCTAAGTCTTTTTTAAAAAATTAAAATATTAAAAAAAAAAAAACAAGAAAACTTTTCTTTAGTTAAAGGTTGAGGCTGCTGGGCTTGACCCTAGCTGTATATCTCCAGCCCCCTGAGAGGGCTCAAAGTCAGGCCAAACCTGCGGATCCTCGGGTCTGCCTTTAAATCTGAACTCCCAAATCTGGACTTTCTGGGGAAAGAGAATGGGAGAACCCCCTCGGGCCCACCTTCCCCCCGGAGTTGTCAAATCTCTAGATTTGTAAAAGAGTTTAGTAAAAATTGAGCCACAGTGTCAAAGGGGTCAGCCGCTGGTCCAGCGACCCGCAGGGGACTGCTGGCTTGTCGCAGCCGCCTTGGTCTCCGTTTTTGTTTTTGTTTTTTTTCCACCTGATATGAGGTTGCCAGACTTCCCAGGTTGCTCCTGTCTGCTCCTCCACCCAAGCCCTACCTCACACCTAAGTATGAGGAACCTGGAAGGGGACATGCCATTTGTCCCTCTCAAGCCAGGTCAAGTCTCAGGTCTGGGGACCCCAGAGTTCCCTACTCGAATGGCCATGAGCCAGTGGGTATATCCAGAGCCCATCCCTGTGTTCATCTAACTGAGGGGCTTGAATGAGTTAGTCAGGCAATGGGCACCATGTGAGTAGGGTTAATTATCACTGCCTCCCTTCTACAGCAAAAATGAGAACCTCCTGAGCTACAACGTGGCTAAACTTGTGAGTTGCAGGTGGCCTTGAACCTCTGTGCAGGTGTGCACAGCACACAGGTGTGCAGTGGGGACCGGGCGTGGAGACCAGGGGTGGGGCTATGGTTGACATCCAGCACCTTCCTCACTTGGTGATCAGCCTCAGGACTCTGGGGATTCTAAATTTGATCCTGCCCCAGCCTTCAAGGTCATTATGTCATTACGAAGCCATATTTCTCAGAATAGAAGGAGGGGACATATTTTATTTAATAGCCCTGATTTATGACTTTTAAATATTTAGAATAAGTAGGAGAGCCTCGTTTGTAGGCCTGCCAGAGCCCTACATTACTGGGGCCTTTACATCATCTTTTGAACTAAGGGCGAGAGAGTGTGGCTTGGCCCTTCCAACTTCGTGGTCCATGTCGTGGGCCCAGGTGCAGGAACCTGGCTTAGGTCAGAAAAAGTGTGTCTTCCCGTACCCCGAGGCTCCTTCTCCAAAAGGGTGAGTGGAGAAAGACCCCGCCTCCAGGGTCCAGTATAAGCAGGATAGATTCAGTGGGGAACAGCTGCTCCTCTGCCATCGCCACCGTCGCCTGGGCACCTTTGTTCAGGGCAGAGATTTCCCAGCACCCCTCAGACCAGAGTCAGGGAAGAGCCACAGGGGACTCAAAGGGCAAGTTCTAAGATGCTGGCGCTCTGAGCTGTTTGCACTTTGACCTCATCCTTGTCCAGGCAGGAGGTGTGTGCCCCTGTCTGCCAGGTACACCAGGCACTTCACCTCCCTTAACCAACTGAGGTGTCAGATGGGGCGAGGAATACAGCGTCACAACTATTGCTCAGATGGAGAAACTGAGGCACAGAAAGAACAGGTTCGATATTGGCCCAAGGTGGTTCAGTGGTAATTTCAAATCCAGATCTGCCTAGTCCTTGAATCCGTCAGTCTAACCACTGTCCCATCCCACCCTTCATCATTAAAAAAAAAAAAAAAAAACCTTTGTTTTTTACATTTATTAGTTAATCTTGTGTGTAGAAGCAGGGCATGGCGCAGTGTGCACATGGAAGTCAGGACAGCTTACTGGAGTTGGTTCCCTCTTTCTATCATGTGGGTTCCGTGGATCCCACCTAGGTTGTCACACCAGGCAGCCTTTCATTGATGGAGTCAGCAAATAGTCACAGGCACCATTTCTCGTGTGCTGCATCCTGAGGGGATAGCTATAGAGCCAGGACCTATCTGCACCCAGGGCAAAGACAGCATGGCAGTGCTGGGTGGCACTCTGGTGAGCTTAGGATGCTGAGAACCCCTATGGTTGCAGAGATGCTGCTTACTTACTGCAAGGCGCCAGGCCGCGGGATGGGCTTTCTGCGAACAAAGCAGATATGTTATTTATGTCTTCTGGGAGCAGTGGAAAGTGGATACCGGGAAAGAGGGGTGGGACAGGCAGGTTGGAAAAGGCCCTGGAGCTTTTGCCAGTAACACCCTTCCTGGAGACCAGAATCACATCGTTAGCTTCAGACTTAACCTCTGCCTTCACCATCCTGAAATTCAGAATGTAGATGGAGAGGGGAAGAGTCAGGCATGGACACTCCTCCGACAGGTTGGGTTCTTGACTCTGAGCGCCCTGGGCTGTGATCTTGTCCTAGCATAGAGGACCTCTCATTCCTGGGAAAACAGAGTTGCTGTTTATCATTGTAACTGCGCGCGTGTAAATGCATGTGTGTGTGAGTGCATGGTGCATGTGTGTGTATTAGTACATAAGTGCATGTGTGTGTGAGTGCATGAGTGTATAAGTGCATGTGTGTGTGTCATGCTATGTGTGTGTATAAGTGCATGTGTATGAGTGTGTGTGAGTGTGTTTGTAAGCCCATATGTGTGATTGCATGGTGCATGTGTGTATATGTATGTGAGTGAGTGAGTGTGTGTGTGTGTGTGTGTGTGTGAGTGTGTACAGTGGTGCTGTACCCTGTTTGTGAACATAGAGGCCAGATGCTATCAGATGTCTTCTTTGGTTGTTCTCCAGACCTGTTTTTTGAGGCAGGCTGTCCTCATGGACTTAACACTCACTGACTTGACTAGACACCCGGCCTCCCCAGCACTGAAGTTACTTTGGTATTGCGGGATCCAAACTTAGAACCTCATGCTTGCAGGGTAAGCACTGTCCTGGCTGTCTCCCGGCTCTACATTTTAACCTTGATACTAGTTACAAACACGTGTACCATCCTAGCTGCCATTTCCTGTACACTCACCGCAGTATGCCAATATTGTGCCGAGGTTCCGTGTGTGTTCCCCAGGAAAGACCTCAGCAGGTCCTGTTGTTCTCAGTGTCCCAAGCTGCCCATCCAGCAGATAAACAATTGTACTGGCTTCCCTGGGGCTCACATGCTCAGGTGACACAGGGTGTGACCATAGTGGAAACTTGAGGGAAACTCAGAAAAAATAAATAAAAATAAAACAATTCCAGGGCTGGGTTTAAGCCCCAGAAAACATGTTTTAAAAAAAAAATCCAGGTGGGTGTCACATGCATGTTACCCTGGTACAGTGGAAGCAGAGACATGCAGATTCTTGGGGCTCCAAGGCGGGCCAGCCCAGTGAGTTTCAGGGCACTGAGAGACCCTGTCTCAAAACACAAGGTGGACAACTCCTGAGGAATGACACCCAAGATTGATCTCAGGCCTCCTGATGAATATATTCACATTCATGTCCTTGAAAGTGTGTGAGGACACACACACACACACACACCCCACGCTCCAACACAGGTACACACACCTGCAAAACAAAGTGAGGGAAATCTTAATCTTTGCTCCAAGAGTAGGAAAAAGTAGAATACACTTGGGCTGTTTTCAGAAGAGGGAGGGAGAGACAGAGTGAGACAGAGACAGAGAGAGAGAGACAGAGAGATCACATGCATGTACACAGGGAGACTTTGTTTAAACTAAAGCAGGGTTGTGCCATGACACTGCTTTTTGAGCTGAAGTCACCATCATTCAAAAATCTCAAAAGGACCTTCACCGCCTGGTCTCGCTCGAATGTCGAGGGTCAGGTCTAGAACTGAGTGCCCTTCTGCTGTTGGGCATGGTTTGACCAGGCCTCATGGGGACAGCCTAGTGCCTGCTGCTCAGCTAGAAGGGACATGGTGCATATCTATCCCTGCCTTTCCAGTCTTCTTCTTGTAAAAAAATCAATCAGTAAATAAAATTTAAAACTGACAGACCTCCCCAGGATTTTATTCCATGCCTGGCCCTGCATTTCAATGCAAGAAGCAGAAGGCTCATGAGCTATAAATAGCCCCAGCCTCTACTTCAGAGCGGCAGGAAGCATTTGTAGGTTGTCTCCTCCCAACCTGGTGACCTGGATTACTTCCTCCCTGCGGTGGCTGCGTTTCTTCCCACCTCCTGTCTGTCCTGCATAGAGCAGAGCAGGCCCTGTTTGTGCGCAGTTGCTGAGCAGGTACCTACACAGGACCCCGCCCTCTGGGCAGGGTGCTCAGGCTTGTGAAGGTGGCCCTGTCTCAGCCTTGCAGGGCAGGAGGCAGGTAGGTGTAGACACAGTGGTCTACGCGTAAGACTTTTCTGGAGTAAAAGCTTAGCAAGAGACTCTTTGGCTTTGGGAAGTAAAGGCGGCTTCCTGGAGGAGCCTAGGGAAGAAGCAGACCGGGGTGACCATGCTGGACACAGTGCTGGACACACCCAACCTTCCTTGTTGCTAAGCAACCACACATAGTAAGAGTGGGTCCTGTGTTCCGTTGGCCGAAATGGCTCATAAGGCTTCTGCAGTCTTAGGTAAGGGGGGATGCTCTCCTTTTACTGATGATGGTCCTTGCATCTGCTTCTCTTTACTTCCAGCTCAAATATCTTCATGAAGCCTGTAAATTCGCTACCTCACAGGCTCCCCTGGGGATGCTTGTGTTCAGCCACTGGGGATTCAATATACTGTCCAGTGTTCATCTGGGAACCGCAGCTCTGTCCCTGATTTTCCCCGATGAATGGGGCCATAGTCTCTCTTGGGTGCCTCCAGTGACAGGGACAGAGTTCATAGCCTCTTTGGGCTTCTCCTGCTCGATCAACAGGAAGCTTCCTCTTGTATCCGAAGTTACCTTCACCTTCAGTCCTGCTGACATAGTGGCGGCATGGATAATCCAGCATGTAGAGTGGAAACGTTTTTTGTTATCTACAAAATAACTATTTGGAGAGACCAAAAAAAAAAATGGATTTCAAATGCAGTCAGACCTGAGTTCAAACATCTCCCTCTATCATCATCATCACCATCACCACCACCACCACCACCACCACCACCACCACCACCACCACCACCACCACCATCACCACCACCACCACCACCACCACCACCACCACCACCACCACCACCATCACCACCACCACCATCACCACCACCACCACCACCACCACCATCACCACCACCACCACCACCACCACCATCACCACCACCACCACCATCACCACCACCACCATCACCACCACCATCACCACCACCACCACCACCACCATCACCACCACCACCATCACCACCACCACCACCACCACCACCACCACCACCACCACCATCACCACCACCACCATCACCACCACCACCACCACCACCACCACCATCACCACCACCACCACCACCACCACCACCACCACCACCACCATCACCACCACCACCACCACCACCATCACCACCACCATCACCACCACCATCACCACCACCATCACCACCACCACCACCACCATCACCACCACCACCAACACCACCACCATCACCACCACCACCACCACCATCACCACCACCACCACCACCACCATCACCACCACCACCACCACCACCATCACCACCACCATCACCACCACCACCACCACCATCACCACCACCACCACCACCACCACCACCACCACCACCACCATCACCACCACCACCACCACCACCATCACCACCACCATCACCACCACCACCACCACCACCACCACCACCACCACCACCACCACCATCACCACCACCACCACCACCACCACCATCACCACCACCACCACCACCACCACCACCTGGGCGATGGGCACATTTTGAGGGTGTTCTCCCCAGATGGCTGTTATTAGCAGCAACTTTGCTAACCCTGTATTGTGGTCCCCGTGACTGGTGGGGTGGGTGGTACAGTGAGGAGACACAGGCCAGGTAGCAGTGCACAACCGTGGCTTCAGCACTTGGGAGATGGAGGCAGGAGGACCAAGAGTTCAAGGCCAGCCTGGGATACACGGGACTCTGTGTCGTAAAACAAAATAAATAAGGTGGGGGGAAATGAAGGTCAGAAAAGTTGGGGCAAGGGGTGGGTTTTAAAGTCCACTCAGCTGGCAGGGCGGAAGCCCTTGGTCTTCCTCATCTCTCTCTCCTTATCTTTACCTTTATCAGATTCTCCCGACAGTCCCTATGGGAAGGGAGGAAGGAAGAGGGCTGGTACGTCATTTTGCACTGGGTACAGGGACTTCTTCAGCCGTAGCCCTGCATGGTTTCTTCTGTGCTGGGCAGTTTAGGAACAGCTGTAGGAACCTTCTTCTCTCTGTGCACAATACCCCTGCAGACCTAATTATGATGTCTTTGGGCATCTTGCCGGCACAAAGGGTCCCCAGGGAGCACATATACCTGGTTATTCAGTCGGCTTGGGCCCAGATCTGCTCTGTCAGCTGCAGGTGCAGCCAAGACCTCGTTTCCCGTCTAGAGTCCCGTCTCCACTCTTAGCCACTGCCAAAGCCAAAGTGTGATGTTCTCTCAGGTTTCTGAGGCTCAAGGCTGGTGCTGGCTGTGAAACGTTCCCCATTGTCGGTGCCCGCCTTATCCAAGAAAGTGAGAAGTCTGCTACTGTATTTCCTCTGCTAGGGAAACTGGGCTTTAGGTACGCTCTCTCCCCACTGGACAGAAGGCCCTCGCCCTGGCCAAGAAACCTGGGACAACACCAAGGAAACTAGAAAAAGTGTTGTGGCCTAAAATGTACCTATGGTTACACTGTATCCGTGTTCACTGGAGGCCGGAGTCCTAAGGAAAGCCTCCCTCCATCACAATCCTTTATCCTCTTCCTCTGCCATGGTCCCAGCTTCCCTGCTCCCGGCCCACCTCACTTGCCAACTAGTTCCCATAAGCGCTGACACCTGGCAAGCCTCCGCGTCTATAAAATGCTTATTTTCAGTTCATAACCTTGAACCTCATGGAATTTCACGTAAGCGCTATCATCGAGTGCCATGTGATTTTCAAAGGATCAGGAACTCTGAAACTTGTGCTTCTGGTTTATATGGAAGGGACCTCTGTGTTAGAAGACAGAGGGCTTCCGTCCAGGCTGCTGGTAAGGCTACTGCAACTCAGCTGAGTGCGGGTAGTGAAACCTGTTGGATCTCGGCCTCCCGTCTGAGAAGTAGACGTAAGACCCAGAGAGTGCAGGACTGCCTCAGTCATCATCACTGGCACTGCCGTTGTCAGAGTCATCCTCACCGTGGGTCAGACCTGTCCCTTCTCTTGCCTTTACTGCGTCTTTAGATTTTCCTTTTATTTTTAATTATGTGTGTCTGCGTCGGGGTGTGTGCACATGTGTGCAGGTGCCTGCAAAGACCAGAGGAGGGCGTCAGGTCCCCTGGAGTTCCAGGCAGTTGTGCGTTGCCTCATGTGGGTGCTGGGAACCAAACCGAGGTCTTCTGTGAGAACAGGAAGTGCTCTTAACTGCTGAAGGCATCCCTCCAACCCCCTTTCCTGCTTCTCAATCTCATCTTTCCCTTCTGGGTCAGTGTGTCCTAGTCATTCATGCCAACATGTGTGTGTACATGCAGAAGTATATACATGTGTGTGTGTGTGTGCACGTGCATGTATGTACACATGTGTGCGCAGGTGTATGTACATATGTGTGTATGTATGTACTCAAGCACATACAAAGGTCAGAAGACAACCTCAGCTGTCATTCCTCAGGGGACATCCACCCTGGTTTTGTTTTTTGTAAAACAGGGTCTCTCTTTGACCTGGAGGTGGCTAGTCACCCCAGGGGTCACCCCCTCCCCAGTTGGGGTGACAGGTGTAAGCCACCACACTTGGCTTTTTTGTGGGTTCAGGGGATTGAACCCTGGTCCTTGTTCTTGCCAGGCTCCCCAGCTCCAACTTGTTCTTTGCACGAACCACATATAAAGCCGCTATGCATTTATGTTCCTCTCCCTGGAGAGATGTTCACATGTTCGTTCCTTTACTCCCTTTGGGTAGCTTCAGTTTTCATTTTATTTTCTGATTTTTGGAGACAGAATTTTGCTATGTAGCTCAGGCTACCCTTGAACTACCAAACTTCAAGTTTGGCCTTGAACATGTGACAGTCCTCCTGCCTCAGCCTCTTGAGTGCTGGGATTTCAAGTGGGTGATGCCACACCCTGCTTCTGTCTTCAGTTCTTTACTAACTTATCATGCTGAGCCCACGACACCCCCCCCCACATCACCCCCTGCATATGAGTTCTCTGTCTGTTATTTGCCATGTCTAATGTTTGCTGACTTATGTTGCCCATGTGAGTTCTAGTGCGACAAAACAGTACTGGCCGTATAAAACGTGTTGAGAAATACTTCATAGCCTGGCAGTGGTGGCGCACACCTTTAATGCCAGCACTTGGGAGGCAGAGGTGGGCAGATTTCTGTGAGTTCGAGGCCAGCCAGGGCTACATGGAGAAACTTTGTCTTGAACCCTCCACCCCCAATATAAACAACAGCAACAATACCGAAACAAACAAACAAACAACAACCAAAACCCCGGGTGGATGAACAAGTGAACGGCTCTTGTCTGGTCCTTTAGTCTTCTACATCCCACAGACATCTGTAATGTAGTATGTCAACAAATGGCTATTTCCCTAGAGGCTCCCAGTGCAGCAGTGCACCTCGGGATCCCGGGAGAGAGTGTGCCGGGCCTGACTGTACTATTGAGGCCCCTGGCACACAGGTGCCCAGGCAGGGCTCTGTTGGAGCACTTCCTGCACTTGTGGCTGGCCCTTCTGTGGCTGTGTCTTCTACCCAGACTGGAAGGGCCCAGGGACAAGGCACTCAGCTGCCATGTTTGGTATCCCCCTTAATGCTCAGTGCTCTCCCCACTCCCTCCAGGACAGGAGCACACGTGTGTGCCTCTGGTGTCTGAAGAAGCGAGGTGAGACTGGGACCAGCTGACAGAACTTAGTTATACCCAGGACAGGTGACTGGCCCTACCTGGGGAAACATGGGACAGAGCCCTTGGGAAGTCTCATGGGAGATGAGGACCCTCCTGTCCCTTGGCATATTACCTGGTGCTTCACTTGGCTACCCATGCGGCAACTTGGGAACTGCGGGAGGATGGTGGCGCCCGCTCCCTTGGGAGCTGGGTGGCCCTTCTTTGTTTCGGCTTCCACCTGAACCTGTGTCCTCACAGTTAAAAATAGCCAGGGACGGGAGCACAAGGACACCCTGTCCTTTGTCACCAACAGGGACTCTGCTCCCTCTTCTCAAAGAGGTGTGTGTGACTACAGACCCGAGAAGGCGACAACACCTTGAAAAACCATCCGCCTGTTATCTTAGAGGGCAAGCTGAGCCTCTCCCTCTCCAGCCTGGTGTGACTCAAATGAGCTATGGATAGCACCACTGGAAGGCTCTCTGGGGGAGGCAGGCATCTGGCAAGAAGTCCCAGAGGCCCTCTAAGCTTAGGACCTTGGCAGACATCACCAGTTAATCAAGTCCCTCTTTCCCAAGACCATGGCAGGCATCACCAATCAACCATGGCACTCTTTTTTTTTCTTCTAAATCCAGACACAGTTTTCTTAGCATGGGGTATTTTAGGCAACAGCTGAGAGAGAGAGAGAGAGAGAGAGAGAGAGAGAGAGAGAGAGAGA
The DNA here is from genome assembly GCA_036184795.1 of Tokudaia tokunoshimensis. Taxonomy (NCBI): domain Eukaryota; kingdom Metazoa; phylum Chordata; class Mammalia; order Rodentia; family Muridae; genus Tokudaia; species Tokudaia tokunoshimensis. Next base: position 138,259,057 of record BTHU01000004.1, on the reverse strand, counting down.
GAGAGAGAGAGAGAGGGAGAGAGAGAGAGAGAGAGAGAGAGAGAGAGAGAGAGAATATGTTGATCATTACCAATCTGCCAGAGTGGTCAGAAATTTATCTGATGTCACATGGAAAGTCCACAGCTGGGACCAGACCCACCATGCCCTGGTCCCCAATAGGGCTTGCCCCACCCCCACCCCTATTGCTTCCTTTCCCCCTTCAGAACCAAGGCTTCTAGATGCTGAAGAATAGCTTTTAACCCGAGATTTACAAGCCCTAAAGATCCCTGCAGTGCATGGTCTGTCTGGCAGGTTCTTTTCTAAGGGAGGAGTGAAAAGCATTCATCAGCTCTCAAGAGGCTCCTTCGAGACCAAGAAAAGTGATGAGATCAGACAAGAGAGGAGTCTCGCTACTCAGTATGTGGGCCACAAATCAACAGCCTCAGCCTCACCTAGGACTTGTCAGAAAGACAGGCTTTCAGGTCCCACTACCCCAATCTGCAAAGTCAGAATCTGCATTTAACAAGATCATGCTCACCCCTCCTCTGCCCCAGAGGACCATTTGCACATTAATGCTGAGAGGTACCAGGCTGAAATTCACTGGGCACGGCCTCTGTGTGAAGCACCCGCTGATTGCCAGGCACCTATACAGCAAGCTCTAAGGCAGGCGTGGTCCCTGCCCTCATTCGAGAGTGAAAAGAACCAGGTGCCAGGCCAAGCTGGGCCTAGCAGCTTTTCAGGTCAAGGCCAGTTCAAGAGACATCTTTGTTTAAACTGAGGGGGTGGGGGGAGGACCCAGCCTGCGTTAAGCCAGGAGTTTCTTGTTGGGAGGAATTAGCTGGCACATCCGTGTGCTGTCCTGCAGAGCAGTTCCAAGAGGGACTGGTCTTGGGTTCTAAGGGGCTGAGCAGGATCAAATATATCGCTCAAGGCTGCCATTTTCTCCTAGCTCCCAGTGCTGACGGCAGCTTGCTAGGGTGGGCTCACGTGCAAAGGTTCTGCTGCTTGGTACTTTCGGCTGGTTCCAACCGGTCAGCTCTGAGGAAGTTAGCCGTATGTCATCTGAGAAGGGCAGAAATGACAAGCCTGAAGCATATAAGACAAACGGCTTGCCTTGGTGGGGTTGGGAGGGAGGGATTCCATCCTCCTAATCCTACCCTCTACCCACACCCACGCTCCCCATTGTTGAGGACTAGGCTGTTCTGGGCCTTTCTGCTAGGCCCTGATGTATGAGGAAGGAACTTAGTTTTCTAAGAAACCTGATTCCTAAAATCAGGTACGTGCTTGGCAAGGCCAGTCATGACTTGGGGCCAGAACCTAAGGGAAGTTGTGGCTTTGGATCCTGAGAACCTAACTCTAACCCCTCAAGGGACGATGGTTATCGGTCCCAAGGGCCACCATGTGCTCAGTCTGTGGAGCTCTTGGGATAATCCTGTGTTCCGGTGTGCAGCATTGCTTGATTAGCTTTCTGCTGACTTCGTTCTATTGTGATGGGTTTTTTTGCTGACTCTTGCAGTTTTCCTTTCAGGAAAACTGTATATAAGACGATGCACTTCTTTTTTTTTTTTTTTTTTTTTTTTTTTTTTATTTTTTTTTTTTTTTTTTTTTTTTTTTAATTTAATTTTATTTTATTTTTTTAATTTACATTCCAAATCACTTCCCCTTTCCCGTTTCCTCCCTCCCCGAAAGTCCCATAAGCCCCCTTCCCTCCCTCTTTTCTCCGTTCAACCCCCTCTCATTACTCTGTCCTGGCGTTCCCCTACATCCAGTCTTTCCAGGACCAGGGGTCTCTCCTTCCATCTTTTTAGAAATCTATTGATATGCTGATTGTGTCTAGGGTATTCTGAGATTCTGGGTCAATATCCCCTTATCAGTGACTTCATACCATGTGTGATCTTTTGTGATTGGGTTACCTCACTAAGGATGATATTTTCAAGTTCTGACCATTTGCCTAGGAATTTTGTGAATTCATTGTTTTTAATTGCAGAGTAGTATTCCATTGTGTAAATATACCACATCTTCTGAATCCATTCCTCCGTTGAGGGACATCTGGGTTCTTTCCAGCTTCTGGCTATTATAAATAAGGCTGCTATGAATATAGTGGAGCATGTGTCCTTATTGCATGCAGGTAAAGTCTCTGGGTATATGCCCAGGAGTGGTATAGCCGGATCCTCCGGAAGTGTCATGCCCAGTTTTCTGAGGAGCCGCCAGACTGCTTTCCAGAGTGGTTGTACCAGCCTGCAATTCCACCAGCAGTGGAGGAGTGTTCCTCTTTCTCCACATCCTCGCCAACAACTGCTGTCTCCTGTGTTTTTGATCTTAGCCATCCTGACTGGTGTGAGATGGAATCTCAGGGTTGTTTTGATTTGCATTTCCCTAATGACTAAGGATGATGAACATCTCTTTAGGTGCTTCTCAGCCATTAGATATTCTTCAGGTGAGAACTCTTTGTGGAGCTCTGTACCCCATTTTTTAATAGGGTTACTTGCCTCTCTGGAGTTTAACTTCTTGAGTTCTTTGTATATCTTGGATATTAGCCCTCTGTCGGATGTAAGGTTGGTAAAGATCATTTCCCAGTTAGTTGGTTGCCGCTTTGTCTTTTTGACGGTGTCTTTTGCCTTGCAAAAACTTTGTAATTTAATGAGGTCCCATTTGTCTATTCTTGATCTTAGAGTATAAGCTATTGGAGTTCTGTTCAGGAAATTCTCCCCTGTGCCCATATGTTCAAGGTTCTTCCCTAGTTTCCCTTCTATTAGTTTCAGTGTGTCTGGTTTTATGTGGAGATCTTTGATCCACTCGGAGAGAAACTTGAAGCAATCCCAGACGATGCACTTCTTAATAAACTTGCTCGGCCTAGGACAGCTTGTTCAAACACCTCCTGATCCCAAAGCTTCCTGTCCTCTTTATCTTCTGATCGCCTGGTCCCTCCTCTCAGGGACGTACCACTGAAGAACAACCTGCTGGTCCAGGCCACCTTGTCATTGTGTTGTCGTTCCCAGATCCCTGTTGGTGTTCAAGCGCATTCTGAGATGAAGGCTTGCCTGGCCTCCAGCAAGGTTCACAGGCTAGCTCCTCCTCCAGCAAGGTTCACAGGCTAGCTCCTCCTCCAGCAAGGTTCACAGGCTAGCTCCTCCTTCAGCAAGGTTCACAGGCTAGCTCCTTCTTCAGCAAGGTTCACAGGCTAGCTCCTTCTTCAGCTAGAGTGTTTCTTGTCCCTGGCAGAGGCCTTCCTGACCCCTACCCTACTGTCTCCTTGACTTTGTGGGTTCTGTGAAGAATGAGGTTAAAGTCAGGCCTGGGATATGAGACAATATGGATGGAGAGATATATGTTACACACACACACACACACACACACACACACACACACACACACACACACACACCTTACTGGAATATAATCCACATATCATATAATTCACCCATTTGGTTTATATAGTATACAGTTCTGTGTGTTTTAGTATAACCACAGATAAGTAACTCATCCCAGTCCTTCCCTTGTGCATTTCAGAGGATACTTTGTATCTCTCTAAAGATACTTTGTATCCATGGCTACTTGCATCCCTCCTCACTCCTGCCCTGGCAAACACTAGTCTTATTTTTTTTTTAAACTTTTTATTGGTTCTTTGTGAATTTCATATCATGCACCCCAATCCCACCCATCTCCCCCGCCCCGTCCTCCACCCTTGTAACCTCTCCCCAACAGAGAAAAAAAATCTCACTGTGGAAGCTGTAGTATGTCACAGTGTGCCCCACAGTACACCCTTTTGTCCACACTTCTTTGCTTGCAAATTTTCATTGCAGTGACTTGGTCTGGTACGAGGTCTCTGGCTTCTGCTACTCTGGCAATACTGGCGTCTCACTGAGACTCTTCTAGGATATCCTGTTGTTGCTCTGTAGGAAGATCCTATAGCTTGGGATCCGTAGGACTGGCCCCTTCATGCACCCCAGCAGTTCATCAATGGGGTAAATGTTCAGGTGGACCAGCTCAGAGCCCTGGATCTGGGCCTGAGAGGTATCTGAGCCGGTCAGCCCACCATCTTTCCTACACTCATGCCCTTGAGCCTGCTCGCCCACAACCCCCAGCCAGAGCCTGCTTTACTGTGCTGAGTGACATCTCCTGAGTGACGCAGCAGGTGAGGGACAGGGCCATCTCTTCCACTCTGATGACCTCTGGGCCAGCTCTCCTGCCTGCTGTAGGTGGCAAGGCAGGGTTTGGGGAGGTCATATCTCCCCCCCTCCATGTCACTTCACAGCAGAAAAGTGGCAGGGCCAGCTCTCCCATGCTCATTTCCTCAGGCCAGCTCACCCCTACCTCCACCACCAGGATCAGGGTCAGGGTCAGGATCAACTCTACTGTGCTGCCCAGATGAGGTGTGGAGCCTGGTCTTAGAAGTGCTGCAGCCGGTGAGGGGAAGGGACAGCTCTCCTGATTTCATGACCCCAGGGCTAAATTTATCTGCCACAGGAGGTGAGGGGCAAGGGAGGAGGAGGAGGAGGAGGGTATCTGTCCCTTGGCCACACACCCACATGGGAAAAAAGTGGTAGGGCCAACTCTCCCACCCTAGTATCTTTTGGGTCTGGGACACCCACAATTCCCAAATGAAATGTTTGGGACAGGCTAGTGGGTGTTGGTGGGGAGGGGGCTTCTCTCCTGAGTACTGCAGCCAGCTAGGGGACTGACCTGCTCCCAAGCCCCCAGGGCCAACTCTCCCATGATGCCCAAGGTGAGGGCAGGGACAGTTCTGCATAGTCCTCAGACATCAGCATGTCCCTGAGCAAGCAGCCCAGACCGGGGAAGTCTGCGTGGCCTCTGGTGGTAACAGACCCTGGGTCTCCAGTTCTTCCCCGTGCCTGCGTCCTGTTCCTCTTTCTCCTCCATCTCTCCACCACTTACTTGCTCCTCTTAGTGGTGCCTTGGATCTCTGAGTGCCTGAGGTCAGCTCAGGAGTGGTCCCCGGAGTGTTATGTCTCACTTGGGCCTTATGGGAGCAGGCATGGTTTACTCCCCCAGGCCTGTGCAGCACCCAATGGATGGTCATCTCAGGCTAGCTCCTTGTCCAGGCCCAGTGGCACCAGTCCGGTTGTCATCTTGGGCTAGCTCCCCACCTGACTCACCTGAGTGGCTCCATGCAAGGGCCATCTGTCTGTCTCTCCCAGGCCCACAGTTCCAGGAGGGTTTCTTTGAGTCTCTAGCTGGCCCCTGGTCCTGGGAGCTGTTGGGGCTTACACGGCACATGGACTGGTGGTCTTCTTTACAGGATATGTTAGGATACTAATCATTCAGATGTTCATAGATCAGAATGCTGAGCATAGACACGGCCTCTCTCCTCTCTGCCACTTACTGACGCATGTGTCACACAGAAGCCACACTTGCAAGGCTTCCAGGGACAGGTAGTCTTTTTATTGCAATAGATTTGCTTCAGTGTCTTGTATAAATCAAGTCATTGAATTTGTGTGTGTGTGTGTGTGTGTGTGTGTGTGTGTGTGTGGCTTCTTTTAACATAATGTTGTCAAAGTTCATCTATGTCATAACACAAACCTCTTTATTCCTTTTTACAGTGGAGCAATCATCTAATTGTATGTATAAACTGTGGCTTGCTTGTCTACTCATGCCTTCATGGACTGTTGGACTTTCTGGATCTAGTGATGGATGCTGCTTTACGCTCCACACAGAGTGATATTGCCTCTCGCCTCTGCATCTTTCTTGGTGAGGAGTCGTTGGCAAATTGCTCTAGTTCTCAGAGCTCGGAGTTTCTGGGAACTGGGAAGACTGTGTCTACCTAGGTGTCATGGGTAATTGTGGCTGTAATCTACTCTGTAGATTGCCAGGACAGAAGTTGTGCATGTGTTATGTCATGAATCCGACTGCACAAGGGACAGAGGAAATCTAGTTCACAGTCAGTATGACGGGCTCTCTGCTGCCTTGTCATAATGAATCATTTAGTGACTTTTGGACTTTGGACATTGGAATTCTCTCTCCCGTGTGCGTGTCCCAATCTTCTCCATCCTCTGGGCCTTTGGTCTTTTTGCATTATCAGGGCCATCACATTTCTTTCTTCTTTTCTTTTATACTTTTTTTTTTTGACTTTGAAATATACAAAGAGAAAAGCACAGTGGCTAAAAATGCTCTCCATGGCCGTCTCTCCTACTTCCTGATGCCACTAGAGTCACCAGGGCATCATTTCTCACACAGGACTTGCTCCTTCTCCCTAGACCTCAGAGTTATTCCTGAGACAGAACTGCCAATGACTCATAAATAATGTTGAATATGAACAGGAACTAAACCTTTGCTGTTTAAGTCACTGAAATGTGGGTCCCTTTGTGACTGCAGCAGAGCCTAGTGAGAGCTGACTGATACGCTGACTCCTTACAAAGGTATGTAGTGGATTCTATCAATGTGTCTAGCCTGCAAGGGAATCAAGGCTTATATAAGTTCAGTAACTTTCTTTAGTTGCTCAGAAAGTGACAGAGGTGGGGATATATTCAGTGGCAGAGCACTTGCCTAGCGTGGACAAAGCCCTGGATTCAGACTCCAGTACTACAGAAGGGTGCTGGGGAAGAGGGCGGCTCCAGTCCTCATCCCAGTTATGCTGCTCCAGACCCTGTGTGGCTGGGACGGAAGTGAGTGGGTTGTTCGGTGAAGGATGAGTAACCACTGTAGATGGAGCGCCTGCTAAGTGCAAGACATCAGGCTTTGTAGCATAGGTTTGGGGCAAATCCTGGAAGTCTTGGATGCTGTGTGAACCCTGAAGCTTCCCAGTGCCCGACGGGGACATAGGCTGGACCTTTGCCCACAGTCCACTGCTTTCAGTGTGGTGTGTTCAGTTTGTCCTGAGGGCTGGTGGAAATGGCTTCCCGAGAAGAGGTTGGTGGGAGGCAGGCTGTCTCTCGGTGACTGTTTTGAGGCTCCTTTGCTATAAGGTCATTTCATGCTGGCTGGAACAGAGAGAATAACTCCATCACCTCCTCGGGTGAGTGTAGGGCCCCTCCCCCACTGTATTTACTCTGCATCCAGGATGTTCGAGCCGCCATTGACCTTTCGAGTGCACATTTTTTCCCCCACCTTCTGCCCACGTGCTTTTTACTTGTCAACATAATCTTCAGCTGTACCAGAGCGTAACACTTGCATGGTCAATGAAATACTATTTTATTTGCAATTAAGTATAATTCAGCAATGAAACAGTTCTGCTTTCAAGCCAGACCCCCGCCTCTGCCTCTGGGGTAAGATTAATTATCTCTCTCCCCGGGTCTCATAACGCCGTGCACACACCTCTGCCCTTGTTCTCTGCTACATTGTAATTATGGCACCTTGCGTTATAATTGCCCCTTTACGTGTCTGCCTCTTCAGGTAGACAGAGTTGCAGCATTTCTGGGCTTCATTCATCCACGTTGTGAGTCTCCAGCATGGGCTGTGGTACTGAATAGGTAATTAGTGAAGAGATGGTGAATGAAAATTTATCTTCCCTCCCTCTCCCCCACCTGATAGCCCCTCGAGGATTGTTCTTCAGATACCCCCACCCCCACCCTGAGAAAAACATGGTGTAAGAAATAAGCCCAGTAGGTGCAAATAGAATTTCTTTATAAGGGCAGAAGCTGGTAGGGTTACAAAGCCCGGTGTATGTGTTACAAACAGTAGCCTGGAGAGCCTCTCACGCTCTCCCTTCTCTCTCCAGTGCACCCAAATCCTCACCATCACCTACCTTTGCCTCCTCTCTTCCTTGTCTCCTTTCTCTGTGTCAATGTGGTCTTTCCTTCAGACCCTCTGTAGTAGGCCTCTGAGAAGACCAGAGGCATTCTCCTCTCCTCACACCCAAAGGCGTGATAGGGTCTGTGGAGAACCAAGAAGCTCCTGCTTCAGCTTCCTGCCCACCTTGGTACATTAGCCCCAGAGCTACACCTCTCCTTGTAAAAATGGTCCAGACTCAGCATCAATGGGAGCATTCAGGGGAAGTGATAACCATGAGCATGGCTCCATGGTTGAACTTGGTGGGCATCTCCTGTGAAAGCAGACTTTTGTTTTGTTTTTAGTATTTTTGCTGTTAATGTGTGTGTGTGTGTGTGTGTGTGTGTGTGTGTGTGTGTGTGTGTGTGTGTACAGAATACAAGTGTTCATGCCAATGCCTTATGGAGATCAAAAGGACGTCAGATGTCCAGCCCTCTGTCACTGAATTGAGCCAGGGGCCAGGCTGGTGGCCAGCAAGCCACAGTGACCTTCCTGTTTCTGCTTTCCACATCCTTACGGTTCCAGTTGCTTGCGACCATACCCATATCCTTTTCATGAGTACTTGAGAACTCAGGCCCTCCTGTAGCTCTTCCCCACTGAGCCATTTCTCTAGCCCCTGAAACATGATTCTTCTGGGGCAGCTTATGGAGAGGAAGTGTTATTTTAAAATGCACTAGATGAGCTGGGTATGTCTCCTAGGGTTGAAATTGTCCTGCCTGTGAGCCCCACCCGAAACCAGACCCAGGCCTTTGTGCCTGACCAGCACTGTGACCTCTGCACTTGGCTAGCACCACGGACAGTTCCCATGGCGGCGGCAGCAGAGGCAGTGTGTGTGGGGGGGGGCGGCTGCTGCTGCTGCTCCTTGGTTTCTATATATGACAGTGTCTGAGGCCTTTAAGAGCCACCCATGCTTTGTACCACCAAGAGGGCCAAAGCCTTGTAGAATTTAGCTTCTGCCTGTGTTGTTTATCCAGCACCATAATCCTGGAGATCTGAAGTGCACATTGCAGTATCGATGAGATGACCACTGTTAGGCCTGGTATTGGAGAAGAGATGACACTGAACGAGGTCACTGATAACATGCAGACTTCACTTAATGCCAGATGGTCCCAGGCTAGATTCTCCTCCTTCCTCTCCCATCCCGACTGTTGTCTGTTCTCTGTAAATTTAACAGATCTTCCTTTTGGAGGATGCAGGTGTGAGCCAAGTCGACATTCATTGGCAATCTCTCCTCCATCATTCCCCAGCAAAGAGTCTCTGCTCTGGATGCCATTTTTTCAGAAATGGCTTCCTGCTGAAAAGTAATCTGTGTGTTCACCTACCCACCCCAGAGCATGCTGTAGGGGGGGGTTCCGAACTCTGTATCCTGTGGCCTAGCATTTCCAAGTCTTAGGTTGGTGCCTTGCAGAACTGCGTACAAATGGTCACCAAAAGACACATACAAGAATAGTCTTGGCAGAGCCATTTGTAATATCTCCATATGGAGATTACCCAAGAGCTCACCAATAATAGAATGCATGGGAATTATTTTGATACATTCACACATTGTGCTACAATACAGAGGGTGAATGAAAACCATCAGAACAACAAACCTTACAAACATAATTTTGAGTGAAAGAAGCCAGACAGTCAAGAAAATATATTAGGTATCAAAGTTACAAAGACAGGCTGAGGAGATGGTACACCCAATAGAGTGCATGTCATACAAGCGTGAGACCGATCCCAGCAGGCACATGAGAAACAGCAGTGCACATCAGTAATGCCAGCACTGGGAAGGCAGGGACTTGCAGGTTTCTGAGCTCGCTGGCCAGTCACTCTGCCGATCCGTGAGCTCTAGGCTCAGGGAAAGATTGTGTCTCAAGAGATAAGGGGGAGAATATTTGAGGAAGACACACAGCATTGACCTCAGGTCTCTATACTGCCACACAAACATAAAACACACACACACACACACACACATACACACACACACACACACAGAGAGAGAGAGAGAGAGAGAGAGTAATGGATAACACAGTCTTCCTCTTAGGAGTCCGAGCAGCTATCCTGCTCTTGTAGTGGGTAGCTGGGGGTGGGCGGGGGATCTTCTGGGCATCAGGAAAGTTCTGTTTCCACATCTGGAAGCGGCACTTTTATAATATTCATTAAGCTCTGACTGCCCAAAACTCATATACTGCATAATTGTATGCTTGTCTTTGTGTATATTATAATTCAACAAACAGTTGCTTTAAAAAATCTCCCTCCTAGGCTGGGTGTGGTTAATCCCAGCAGTGGGGAAGCTGAGACAGGTTGATCTCTTTGAGTTCAAGGGTAACCTGGCATCTGTTTCAAGTACCAGGCCAGCCAAAGCTACATAGTGAGACCTTGTCCCCAAAACAAAACTCTGTACAGAGAAGAAGAGAGGGTCTAAGACTCTCTGTGCATGGTGGCATAAGAAATTGGAGTGTGGTGTGCTGGCCACACTTGGAAGCATTCTACCTAAGAGAATGCCAGGCTCACTGGGGGAAAGGGAAATGGAACAGTAGGCTTGAGGCTCGGGTTGTAAATTAGGACCAGGTCAGAAAAGCAGTGTGCTACAGCCTTTGATGTATTCTGAAAGCCGTGGGGTGTCTCAAAAGTTTCTAACCAAAGAGATGGTGTGTTCTATAGAAAGCTCATGCAGGCCATAGAGGGGAGCTGGCGGGAAAGGACAGTTTTGTAGTGGACACAATATTTGGCATAAAAGAAGAAAATGGCAGTGAGATATTTTAAAGTTCTGTGTATGTATGTGTGAGTGAATGTGTGAGTATGTGTATATGTACGTTTATGTATGAGTGATGAGTGTATTTGTGTGTGAGTGTATGTGTGTATGTGTATATGTGTGTGTGAGTGTATGTGTGTATGTGTATATATGTGTGTGAGTGTATGTGTGTATATGTGTGTGAATGTATGTATATGTACATGAATGTGTATATGTGTATGTAAGTTTATGTGTGTATGTGAGTATTTGTATATATGTGTATGTGAGTATATTTGTGTATATGTGTGTGTTTATGTGTGTATGTATGAGTGTATGTTTGTGTGTGTGTATGTATCTTTAAAATGCTCTATCACTGGACCATACTTCCAACCCCTTTCTTGCCATAGAATCTCACTGCATTACTTAGGTTGGCCCTGAACTCTCATTTTCCTATTCCAAACCCCAGAGCACTGGGATTACAGATATAATCAGCTACGCACAGCTGAGGGGAAACAGGGACAAACGGATGGGGCAGCCTACTCAAAATCACATAGCCAATCGTATGGCTGGAGCCAGGGTGAAGGACTCAGGCAACCAGGCTCTAAAGTCTTCTTCAGGTAGCCATTGCCATGTCCTGAGGATGCTGTCGATATCTCAGCGAGCATCTGTGGACCACAGAGCAGGAAGCTTAACAGTCAGACATCGCAGACATGGCCACTGATACATGCCCCTCCTGGAGCCCCAGTTGTCCTCTGAACTGAGAAGGTATTGGTCTGGAAAGTCGTTATGTTCACTCCAGGTGGAGCCTAACTTGGCTTCAAGGGAAGGCAGATTCTGATAGCTCTAGGTTGAAGATGGCGTGGTAAGGATCTTTGTGGAAGTTTTGTGATTATTCGGCCTGTCCTTAGAGACACAGCCAGAGAGGTACTTTTAGTACTCTGGACCCCACGGATGGTTTCAGCCCTCAATTTTTAGGTGGATTTGAAAGCTCAGACAAGTAAGGCAGGGGAAGCTAAACCCACTGGGAATCACGAGGCCGGGAGAAGGAAGTCTTGCCGTCAGAAAAGGCAGCAATGTGCTAGGGCTTGCTGTCTCTCTCATCCTGGCTTTAATTAACTGAGTCACCCAGAGCTCCTTTGTACCTTGGGATTTGTAGGCTGCTATGTGGGCCTCCAGTGGACCCCACAGAGTGGGATTAGACACTCGTTGTGAGACTAGCGGTGGCTAGGGACGGAGGACCTGGGGACCTGGGACAAGTCATGTAACCTCTTTGTGTCAGGCTCTCTGTAGAAAACAAAGACGGCCACATTCGCCTGCAGTGAAATGCCCAGGTGAGGAGTAGCTTGCCACCCACCATCCCCCACCTCTGTCGTCCTCCTGAGCCTCCAGTGACTGAGGATGCAGGGTCGGCTCCAGCTCTGATCCTGGTTTCACGCTCCATCTAGCTTGTCTCATGTATGTCTAGATACATTACTGAATGACTCCAAGCCTGCTTCTTTGTTGTGAAATTAGGCTATAAGACTTGCCTCTCAGAGGCATTGTAGATTGAATTAAGTGTCTAATAGTGCACAAAACAGGGTAACAGCTAAAAATAATCGTGTCTGCTCTCATAATTTGTCATTATTATTTTCCTGCTCTTTGTAAATGCTCTTAGTAAAAGATGCGTTAAGCCGTTCTTGTTCGGGTATGAGCAACTTGAGTAATATTCCCTTGCTGTCTTTGCTGGAGACATGTAGTTTACTCGGGAACATGTCTTTACCCAATCTAGTGAAACATAAGTTTAGTGGGGTGGGCAGCTGGGTGCTGTCCTCAGTGCTAAGTGGATGCAAATGAGAACTGATCTCTGTCTACATGGGACTGGCATGCTCCTGCACCAACATGCACCGAGTCCATGCTCCAGTAGAGGTGGAGATCAGGGGTCAGCTCAGGAGCTGGTTAGGAAAAGTCTCCTTGGGAGAGATGGCTTTGAACTCTGTGGTCGAGATCAGTGGTTCCTTAACAATCTATCTTGGGGGCTGGAGAGATGGCATTGGCTGCTCTTCCAGAGGACCTGGCTTTGGTTTCCAGCACCCAGTAACTCCAGCTCCAGGGGAGTCTGATGCCTCTGGCCTCTACTGACACCCGCATTCATGTGCATAGACCCACATACACAGGCACACACCTACATATCATTAAAAATAACAAAAAAACTATGTCTTAACTAAAGAACAGATCTATATGAGGATACTGGCAGGGTGGTTCAGCCAGGAAAGGTGCTTGCTGCCAAGACCCAGAGCTCACAGGATGGAAGTAGAGAACTGACTCCTCTGATTTCCACGTTTACCATGGTGTACACACACACACACACATACAGAGGTGGGGGGGAGGGAGAGAGGGAGAGACAGAGAGAGAGACAGAGAGACACAGACAGACAGACAGATATCTGGCATGGGAATCAGAAAGACCTGGATTTGGCATCAGCTCTGCCTCGAGCATCTGTGGATATCTGTGTGTCCTTAGGAATGTTACTTTTGGATACAAGGACTTGCACTGTAACCTAGGCTAATCACAAATTTGCATTTCTCCTGCCTATACATCCCAAGTCCTGGCATTGCCACTCTGCACTGCCACACCCAATGGAAGTCACTTTTCTGTCCCCACTCTCTTCCTGGATAAAGTGGAGTGGCGACTCTGACAAGGTCATTGTGAGAATTAAGTGGGTCGATGGCACTGACAAGGTGATAATAATACACTTGTGAAAGCCACCTTTGCTGTGTGCTGGCCTGCGTCACTAGAATGTCCAGAGGATGAAATCCTATTACATTATTGCATAACCTATTACGTTATTTTAATCTTTTATTAGATTTGTTCTTTGACAGTTACACACACACACACACACACACACACACACACACAGTACATTTCTGGTTGCTGCTATTTCCTTCCCCATTCATTACTCCCACTCCTCTCCATCAGTCCATTCCTGTACCCACATCTTACATGTGTGCATGCTTGTGTAGCCTACTGAGTTTAACCTGAGCAATCTGTGTAACCATGAGTGTAGAACTGTCCATTGGAGCATGGTGGGCTCATCCCTGGGTACACAACTGGAAAAAAAATGTGTGCTCCCCTCTCAGAACCCATCAGTAGTAGCCAATAGTTCTGTGGGGAGGATCAGAGCACTGTTGACCCCTTTCAAGGCTACTATTGGCTGTCGTCAATGCCAGTCTTGTGCAAGGGCCTTGCAGGGTGCCCTGCTGCTGTGAGGTCCTGATGGCATTGACTGTGCCACACTGTAACCTGTTATATTTAATGCTTACCACACTTCTAAGAATTGTGTGCTGTTACTCCTAATCTGTGATAGTCTGGGTTACGGAGCGCCTAGTATAGGTGTGGTTTAAGGATAGAATGCGTAGAAGTTTGGTGGATGTGGTGGTGGTGGTGGGGAAGCCAGGAGAAGGAACGAAGATGGGGGGGGGCGCTGAGGATGGATGTGCAGCCTGAGCTGTCTAGCCAGGCAGGGGGAGGGGAAGGGGGAGGGGGGCTGTGTGGGAACTGATTTGAGACAGAATCAGTGGTATCACTGGTACAGTGATTAAATTTAATTTGTCAGGACAGGAAGAGCCATTGTAAGACTTGAAGTAAGGTCACGGCGTAGCTAGGGCTGTGATCTACTTGCGAATTTATTCGTATTTTAGTTCCATTTATATTGTGGACTTAATGCATTTAACTATTTAAAAAAAAATCCAAATGACAAATAAGCGCACAAGAGAGAAATAAAATCTCCTCCCCAGTGTGCTAGATGGAGTCTAAGTCGGTGAAGCTATTTGGCAGAGTCAGCTAAAGCAGAACGAACATCCACCCTGTGACCCTGCAGCTCCACTCTCAGTACATTTCCAGAAGACACAAGTGCAGACTCCCCCCAAGAGCCCTCCGCTAAACTAACCACAGCAACGCCACCCCTTCATAGCCTCAAAATTGCCAAACAGTGCGTAAACAAGCTGTGTGGAGGGACCACCCAGACAGTGCGTAAACAGGTCGTACGGAGAGACGTGCGTGGATCTCAAAGGTGGAAGCAAGCAGATGAAAGCAGCCTCTTCTCACCAGAGAAGACTCACGCCTTACATAACAGTGAGAACCAGGCAAAAGTAACTGCTGTGGGCAGAGACCGGTGTGGTGGCTGCCCCTGTAAACGACAGGTGATGGGGGCTGGGCTCCTCAAGGTCCTAGTGACACTTACTGCTTGTTTGTTTATTTAAATCTATGCTGATTATACAAGCTTCCCTAGTTTGTAAAAATCCACCAGGTTCTACACTTACACTGTGTGCACTTATTCTTAGATTAAAAAGATATAAAAAAAAAATGGTCTTGGACACACTCCTTCTAACAACCCCACCCCACAGTTACTCACCATTGGCGTTTTAGTTTGTATCTTCCTAGATTTTTCTGTTCATGTGAGTAAGAATAAAGATGAACTGTTCTCTCTTCTCTCTCCCCCTACACACACACACACACATACACACACACACTCACATGGAAGCACACAGACATGGGTGTGCACGCACACACACATGCACTCATGCATGCGCTTGCATACACAAAGCTATCTATAGCTTTCCAGGCACCATGTTTTGCATATTGCCTGCAACCTGCTTTTTTTTAGCTTACCAGTGTGCTGAGGGAGCCAGTCTGTGTCACTGCGGACATGGACTGAGTCTTTTCAGCAGTTACATGGTCTTTTATTGTGGTGATGTGTTATTTAATTAACCGGGTCCTTCATCGAAGGGCAGTTAACTCCAGCACCTCATTGATGTGAGCAGTCCAGTGGGGAGCCCCTTGGTGCATCACGCTGTGTCCTTCTGTGATTGCCTGGGTAGGACGCATGGATACGAGTGGAATGCTTCAGTCTAAAGTCTTGGTTCACTCTGTTAATGGCTTGTGAGTGGTGGGCTAGAAGCGGCTCAGAAACCACTTAGAGTTCAAGCGTGAGGTAGCCAGGGTGCTTGGCTGTGAGATGAACAAGAAGGGAGATGTACGGTCCAAGGGACAAAGACTTTGCAAGCCCTGGGATTCAGTGAAGGAGAGAAAAAGGCTCTGTGCTCCCGGGAGGCTCTGAGTCTGGGTGAGACATGGATTGAAGGCTTATTGGGAGAAGAAAACCCATAGCTTTGTTTAGTGTGGTAAGTCCAAGGGGCCTGCTTCTCTTCCAGGTGCCGATGGAATGCAGTCGCAATAAACACAGGCTTAGAGGCTGTGATTAGAGTGTAGGACTCATTTGTGTAGGGTGGCTCTGAGGTTGTGGGGAAGTGATGAACCACCATTAAGGGAGGAAGGGAGGGGGGAGAGAGAGACAGAGAGAGAGAGAGAGAGAGACAGAGAGACAGAGAGAGAGAGAGAGAGAGAGAGAGAGAGAGAGAGAGAGAGATCAAGAGTGAGATACAGAAAAACACAGAGAGACAGAGAGAGAGAGGGAGAGAGAGATGAGATTTTCTCCCAAGTGTGTGTAGAAGACAGTAGAGCTCTGAACAGCAAAGGCTATGAGACCAGATCCAGTAGAATTCACTGTCAAAGATGTGAAAGAAAGAGGGAGTGGGTAACTCTGCCTCAAAGGGTAAAGGAATCATTGTCCTAAGCTAGTCCCCATCTCTGTTGACCACCATGGCTGTGTTCACTACGTCTTGTGCCTGCAAGGACTGTCGCCTAGTGAACAATACAGCACAGTGAAGAAACGGGCCACCCATACTCAGTTTATGTGAACATATCCATGTTCCATCAACTCCCTGGCTGTATAGCCCACCCAGCCTGATGCTATCTTTCTCAGGATTAGACTGGACAATGTCTCTTCTGCATGTTGATCTTCCCCTTAGAAGAGGAGGAACATCTTCCTCCCAGAGAGTAAGAGTTTGAGACAGCATCGGTAAGGGGAGACTGAAGCAAGGTTGGGTAGCTGAGGGTAGATGGTGTGCGTTTCTGGTGTGCTCTGATACACAGTCTTCAGGTGGGAAAAGACAGTGTGGTCATGCAAACATCAACCAGGCAGCTGGGGAGGGTAAACTGGGAAGTGTCATGAGATCATCCTTTCTCTGCAGTGGCTGTAGCCACTTCTGAGTAGCACCTACTGTGTGCCAGGCCTGGTGGCATTAAATATTCACATCTCCATGAGTGAGCAGTCTGATCTTTGCAGCCATCCATCACCTGGGCCATCCTAAAGATGGCCAGGCTCCCTGTGCGCTAAATCCAGCTGGCATGAGGCCCAGGAGCCTGAGTGTGAGGTTCCTTGAAGGCTACAGACTGTCACTGACATGAAATACACACCGGCCCCCTCAGCCCGGGAGACTGAGCTGTTTGTCATGCTGGACTCTGTGTCAGTCTGTGACAGTGACATGGGGACAGTGCACAGTGTTCAGGGATGGGGGTTTCAGGCACCTGAGAAGGTGTCTGAAGCATGTCTGCCGGTCATGGGTCTGCAACCTCACGGAAGATTCTTTGCTCCTGTGCATGTCTACGTGTGTCTATGTGTAAGAGGGACATTTCTCTCACCTGGATGTGTTTCTGAATGTATTTCTGGGCCCGTCCCTATCTCTGTACCTAATATGAATAGGGGAACACAGAAGTGGGAATGGGGGTGCTGGTTAGAAAAAAAAATGAATGCAGACAGACAGGAACTCACTTCCGTCACACGTTCATAGACACCAGGTGACACACAGAAATGCACAGTGCTACCTCTCCTCAGTGTGCTTTCCCCAGTGAGTGGGTGGAGACTTCTTAAGGATGCACATCTGGTGTACCCAATTGCTCTCAGACACACGTCAAACACACCCAGACACTCGGATGACAGACTCGCACCACCTAGTTGCCCTCAGATCCACAGTCTGCAGCTAGCCACGGGTGGAAACACAAACATAGATGTTTAGATTCCTTGGTTCTTGTGTGTATATTCATGTGTGTTTCTCTGAGTACACAGGCTCCTAGGAGACAGGAACATGTGAGCACACGCTTTGGCAAACATGCACAACTTTGATAGCTCTCCGCATGTGTATATGAGACTCCCATGGTTCAGAGACCATGATATGGTCACAGTACTGGGAAGAGGCCAGCAGAGGAGGCATGGTCCTCCTGGCGTATTCCTGCTTCTCCTCACCAGCTCTGTGAGCCAGTCCCTGACTTGTGTACCATTGTCTTCCACACCGAAGCAGGGAGAATACTAGGAACCTCGACTTCATGGAGTACTTGGGACACTGGGGTTTATCCAGCAGTCACTTGTTGAACCCCCAGTGAACTCACCACAGTTCCTGACTCAGAGGCACCCATTGATGAACACACGTCTGTTGAAGCTGGCCAATAGAAAGCCAGCACCGGAACCACATTGGATGTCAGCACCAGGAAGAAACAGGGAAGAGGCTGGCCGTGGAGGGGCTGATGGGAGTTCACAGGAGGCCTTCAGTGAGAGAGTGTTATATCACAAGATGGAGGCAAAGGAGTGAGTGGATGGTCAGGAAAGGCATGATGAGAAGGAATTCCAAGCACAAAGGCCATTTTGTCTGATAATAACCCTACAGCTCTCCCATTTTACAGATAAACAAATGGAGGCACAGGGAGGTAGAGCATTTCCCACACTCTCTAGCTAGTGGGAAAGGCATTCAGGATTTGAGTCGGCCATGCACCTTCAAAGCCAGTGATCTTAGTGGTTACCAGTGAGGGTGAATTTGTTCTCTAGGGAATAGTTGGCCATGTCTGTGGACATTTTGATTGGCACAGGGTGGCAGGATGCCACCCACCGTCACCCTGGCATGGAGAAGCCCTGGTCTGAACACTGCAGAGTACCTGAAAGAGTATGGCCTTTCAGAGTGGGTGCTTAAGATGTTATCAGCAAAGGACAAGGGGTGTTCGGAGAAAACTGCAGGGGAGAAAATATGTAAATAAGCTGACCAGTTAACAAAGCCCCAGATAGTGTTGTGTGCTGCTGGGTGGCTGGGAAGAACACCTTGTACCCCAGGGAGAGTGGGCACGGGTGAGCTGGCGGGATCAAGGACATCGGTGGGCCAGTTAGGATGCCACTTGGTTGCCCTCAGCTGCTGAACCACTAACCAGACAACTTCTTTCTCTGTCCCCTTTCCCCCCACCCTGATCCCATGTCTCCCCCACCACCTCTTTCGGCCCCCATGTTCCACAGCAGACAGCCGGAGGCTGAAGGGTGCCATCCAGAGAAGCACAGAGACAGGACTGGCCGTGGAGATGCCCAGCCGGACACTACGCCAAGCCAGCCATGAGTCCATCGAGGACAGCATGAATAGCTATGGCTCAGAGGGCAAGTAAGTATGGCTCCTGCACCTTCCTGCAGCCTTCCTGTCCCCAGTCAGTGGAGGGACGAGGGTTGAGCAAGCCCCCACAAGAACCCTGGTTCCTTGGACTGGTGGGCTTTTGCCTAAGCCTCAAGGACCTTCGGAAGAAACCAGTGAGGTGCAGAACCTAGGTTTTATGCCTCATAATTCCTACTATCTTAGAGCTGTGACCATGACCAGGGGACATCCTTGAACCTGTTTCTCTGTCTGTAAAAGGAAGCACTAACATCAGCCACCTTGAGTTTGTGATGGTTCATGTTAGCTGTCACTTTTACAGGATATAGAATCACCTAGGCCCCCAGGCACACCTGTAAGGAGTCATTTAGTCTCAGGGCTGCCTGTCAGGGTCATATCAGTTGGGTTAATTGAATTGGGAAGACCCACACTCAAAGTGGACGGTGGCATTCCTTGGGTGTAGGTCATGGGCTCCATTAAAAAGGAGACAGCTAAGGCTGGCCATGCTAGCACATGCCTTTAATCACAACACTTGGGAGGCAGAAGCAGGAAGATTTCTATGAGTTCAAGGCCAGCCTGGTCTATAGAGTTCCAGGACAGCAAGGACTATATAGTAAGACACTGGAGAGAGAGAGAGAGAGAGAGAGAGAGAGAGAGAGAGAGAGAGAGCTATCTTATCCCTAGCAGTCATGGTCCTGTGCTTCCTGACTGTAGAGACCATGTGACTTCCTGTTGTGGTGGTCTGTACCCTTGAACCGTGAGCTGAAGTCAACTCTTCTCCTTTAAGTTGCTTGTGACACAGCAATACAAGGAAAACAAACCTGAGACACAGATGTTATGAGGGTTAAGTACGTTACAATCTGTGTAATCCTGAGTTAATATGTATAAAGAACAGAGGACAGTGCTTGGCACCTGCTGTATACCAGTGCTGGTAGATTGCCCAGAGAGAGGAGTCACCATGGTTCAGCAGTACCTCCTTATTGTTTCCTTTGCTTTGGTTTCGTAAGTCCCAGTTGGGTTTTAAAGGTCCGAGCCAGGGCTTGATAAAGGCTCACGTATCTCAAGTCTTGAGATCCTTGCCAGGGTTTGCCTTCGGGACTGCACACCAGGATCTGGGGATGTGTGACAGAATGCAGGTGGCAGGGTTCTCCATCACAGCCACCCAATCAGTGTGTCTGGGAGGAAGTCAGCTTTCCAGCCATCTAGAGGAACCCATCTAAGCTAGGGGCCTTTCACACACATGGGAACCTTAGGGGAAGTCTTGGGGTTTGCCTCCTCTGATGAACAGACAGACAGGCAGACAGACAGACAGACAGAGTCACACAGTCACACAAACCGACTCTTCTCAGATCCCCCCCCATGCCCATCCTTAGCCCATCCTGGCTAAGAATCTTAGATTCAAAATAACTCCATACTGTACAGAGAACCCGGGAACTCAGGGGTTTGGAGCTTGCCTTGGGCCGCAGAGCCACTACTATCTGGAACTCAGGAGTTCTGGCTCCGAGCTGGAGCTCACTCTGCCCTACTGCATTTCTTCACCTTTCCAATTGTCCTCTATGGCAAGGAAGGACCCCAGGGTGTCACATTCCCTGTCATTACACATGAGGAATCCGAGGCTTGAGAAAGTTCAGGTCTGTGCTATCTGTCTGCCTGTATAGGCGTCTGCTGCACATGGCTATGCAAATGTAAAGGAGCTGAAATTTAAAATAAACCATCCTGCTCCCGTGATGCTAACTGTCTTCAAGTGCTGGTGGCAGCGCGTGGTTCGCAGCAGCTGTATTGAGTAAGGCAGAAAACAACAGCAGTTCTTCTCCTCAGAGGGTTTTGCTGGATCGCACTGGCTGAGTGGCTTACCCCTCACCACTGTGGACTGGGTGCAGACTCCAGCCAGTGTGGGGTGCCATGGGGCTCGGCCTCTGCCCTTCATCTGCCCTGCCTCTCAGCTGGGCTCCTGCTGGCTAAAAGCCTTGTTCTCCCCCTCCCCCATACTGGGCATCTCAGCCCTTATGAATGGGCCTGGACCTGGCAGAGCTTCTCTTCCGCCCACCTCAAGGGACATTTTCCTGTGGGAGGGAAGAAGGGTGGACAGCCGAAGAGAGAGGAAGAGAAACAGGAGGGAATGGCGGGTGGGGGAAGATGGCCTGCATTTTGTATAACCACATGCCTGGGCTTGGAGGACGTTATCCAGGCACCTGGGAGTAACGTTCTTCCTTCTCTCAGGTGCCAGTCCCAGTCAGGAGGCCTGAGGCCCCATCTCGTCTCTCCTACTGTCATGTTGGGTGTCTGTCCTTGGACGCATCTGTGATCTCTAGCCCAGAAGACATTATGTTGGGCTCAGGAGATTAAAAGAACCAGGTCCCGGGGAAGCAGTGTGGTGCCGTAGGCGGTAGCAGGCGGGCACACTCAAGCTGCACTCCTACATCAGAGAAGAGAAAAGGAGCACTCAGTCCATCACAGGACTCCCACAGGGGAAGCATAGTAAGAGGATATTATGAGGAAGGAAAGAGGCGCTGCCTGCTGGTTGGTTTGGAAAGGGGCTGGGGGTTGTTTGCTTGAATATGGTTCCAGGGACCAGCGAGTCCAACTGTATTGAAGACAGGGTCAACCAGATTCAGCAGCTAGGCAGGCCTGACCTGTGGGTTATACTTCTTAGTGGCCTTGAAGTTTTGGGAGAGTTACCTCCTGAGCCCAGTTTCTCCGTTGTAGAAAGGGGGTAGATAGAGGGACCCGTGCAGCGAGCGGTAGTGAGGGTGACTGGGTGTATGAGAAGCACCTAGAACAGTGACCAGCACATGGCTAGCGAGGATGGTAGCCACTGTTAGTGCTGTTTTGTTGTTAATCCAGCCACTGTGAGCTGTGGGATTTGCTGTTTGGGATCAATTGCCTCCTAGCAGATAGGGTGAGCTGTCCCGGATATAAATCAGTCTCCAGAGTATGAGTGAGTGCCCAGCAGGTATTGGCTGTTGGTGGCCATTAAAAGTTTGAGGAGGCTGAGCCAATCTGAAGAAGGATCAAAGGTCTGGAAGATACTGGTTCCGGCAGTGGGGCCAGAAAATAATCAGTACACGACTACTTTAAAATGCCATTTGCTGAGCCTGAAAAGGAGAGAGGTGGAGGGGCTTTATGTCCTTGGTGGCATTGGCAGCCTACTTGGCCACTCCAGAATTAACAACCTCTTAGAGACTTAGAAGGGGTTCGATCTTGTCAGAGGCCAGCCAGGTGCTGCCAGCTCACCCCGCCCCTGGGTGAAGTGGGGACAGGGGACGATTCAGCCACAACCATTTCCTTCTGTTCCTTAGGTATTCGGAAAGCTGGTTAGACCCAGCTGCCAGGCTCTGAGACAGGAAGGGGTGTGAGTGCCCGCCCCTCCTCCCACCCCCTTGGGCCCTTGCCAGCCCAGCAGATGCTCACAGGGGGGCCAGCCTCACTTGAGGAGCCCCACAAGGCTACTGTCCCTGGCACTGCTAGGGTGGGCCACTGAGCACCAGCTACCGGGCACAGAAAGGCAAAGGGGCCGCCCACATGGGTTTCCATGTCAACACGTGTGATCAGGCATCTGTAGTATGCCAGACAGCTGGGCTGGCCACCATGGAAATTATGTCTCCTGAGAGCTTCCACCGTAGGGCACTGGCCAGTCAACTAGAAACCTATACAAAAGGCAGGTATGACGATCAGTGGCCAAGCGTGATCCTAGTCGGGTCTTGAGATACAGAAATACTAACAGCTTAGACCGCTGTCGGTGAGTATGCTGTGGGCTGCAGGTGACAAAATCCCAGTGGACAGTGGCTATTCAAAGTATGAACTACAGTCCAGCAGCAGCGGCAGCAGCACACCCTAGGTGCCTGCTAGAAATACACAACCTCTGACTCTGTCCACACCTATTGAGCCGGAATCCATGACACTAAGATCCCCAGCTGGTCTGTGTGCACACTGTCAGATGCCCTGGCTTAATGGCAGTAGCGGCCATGTGAACGCTGTCCAGAGCTTTGTGCAGACACTGTGCCAAGGGCTTTGACCTGTGTTGACTCATTTAATCCCCCACAACAGTGGGATGGTGGGATGAATGCTAATGGCCCCACTTACAGATGAGAAAAAGCCAGGGGGTAGCTTGCCCAAGATCACAGGGCCAGGCAGCAGCCAAGCGGGGATTCATGCCCAGGCGTCTGCCCAATTACACTCACCCCCTTCTCTCATTAAATTGTTACATGCATGAATATTCCTGGAGGCAGATGATTCTGGTGGACTGGGAGGCCAGCAAGGCCGCCACAGACACAAAGTCCCTCTATCTTCCTCCTCTACAGGCCATGTGTTAGCTTCTGGAGCTTGGAAAGAACTTTCTGTTCCGGGACCTCTTTCTGGCACATTCCAAATTGGAGATTTGTTTGTTAAGGATGGAGGGGCTAGAGTCAGAGCAGGGTCGACTCACTCAGACAAAGGGCACAGGCTAGAGTTCAAGACAGAGAAAGGGCCCTGAGTATAGTATACACAAACACACACACACACACACACACACACCAGCACCTGTACCTACATACTCACACACACACCTATACCACATACACACATCTATACACACATACCTAGATGCATATACCTATAGCACACACACACACACACACACACACACACAAACTACACTCCTGCCTCCATTCCTAAGACTCTTCCTGCCTGATTGTCTACTTTGGTTTGGGTTTTCTCAGAACCAATCGTCTCAGACCTCACCTGTGAATTCAGTTGAAAGGGGTTTACTTAAGACAGTATTCTGTCTTAAACAGTGTGAGAGACTGGGCAAGGGAGATGTTCAATGTGTGTGTGGAGTGGTGCCAGGTTCCCCCATGGGCACCTCAGTCCTGAAGGGGAGCCTGGTAGCCAGCATGGAGCAGGCTCCTGGATGCCACCTCTCAGCAGGTAACTACTCCTCACTGCGGCTACACCTGGTTGGGGGCAAGAGAAATTCTTTAGGGTTCAGGAAATACGGGCAGAAGCACACAGGACTGGCCTTTAGGAATGGCAGCTCGCTCAGCAGAGCTTACCCCACTGAGTGCACAGGAGCCCCAACCTTCCATCTACCCCAGCAGAGATCCCTCTCTTCTATTCCTTCCCTAACCCGCAGTGATGTGTCCATTTTAGTTGTCTCTTGAACCATCCATTTCTCCCATTCCCTTCCACGGGGGCCTTAGCTGAGGTACCCATTGCTCTTGCCTGGACTCCTGCAAGTCTCATTTTTGGTCCAGACTCTATAGTCCGTCATCCTGCTGAACTCTCCCAGCCTCTCTCAGTTCACCTCCCCGAGCCTTCCAGGCTCATGTCTTGCCTCATGTCTCAGCATCCGTGGCTCCTCTCCCCGCACTCCTGTCCATATTCCTCTGCATCCTCTGACTCAGGGAACAGCTATCATGTTGCTTCAGCTCACATGCCAATGCCAGTTAATTGGTATTGACTCCCACGAGTGCTGTGTCAAGGAGGACTATGGAGCCAAATTTAGGCCTGGTCGGAGTGCTGCAGTTGATTAATAATGTCTGCTCTGGGCATAGGCAGGGAAAATGGAGTGGCTCACAACTCTACCATTTCTCTGGCTAGATCGGCAGCTTGCACACCCCTGGCCTCTCCAGCCACAGCACTCTCTACTGCCTACTATAATTGTTGCCCATGTATCTATCTGCCCCACTAAGACACTGAGTTCAGTGCCTAGCTGGTCCACAGTTGGTGTTCTCAGATTTTGATGACTAGGTATGTAGGACAGAAGCAGCTACACATTCCACTCCTTTCCATCCTGCCTGTCTCTTTCATCTCATAAAAGCCAGGGATGTAGCGTCCTCTCAACCTAGTAACTCCTGGAGCTGCATTCCAGTCCCAGCTGCTTCTTCCCTCTGTCTGTTGTTATCGTGAGGTGTCTGGGTCACTCTGCCCACAGCCAGGCAAAGTAGCTTGTGAGCTCATGCAGGGTCATTGCAACCCAGGTTCAGGGTTGCCTGATCACAAAAGGTCTAGAAGATCAGCAGATAGCCAGAATGCCCTCCTTGCTCGCCTAGCTGGGCTACTTGACAGAGTCATCGTGACTAGTCATCGTGGACAGTGTGGCTGTGGGCTAAGAGGAAGGAGTTTGGTTTTTATAAGCACCAGGCTCTGCTGAGTGCTTGATTGTGGCAGGCTCTACCCTCAGGCATTTATCTCATTTAATACTCAAGAGTTATTCCTTCCTGTTTTGCTAGAAAGAAAATCAAGACCCAGGAAGGTGAACCACATGGATCTCTGTACCTAGTGAGCAGTGGAGGCAGGGTGCGAACCCAGGCCTGCCTGGCCCCAGAGTTCGAACTATAGATCCCCCATGCTCTGCTCTGGGGACATGGGGACATTAGCCTTTCCTGCCTGAGACCTCCAAATCCATAGGTACAGATGACCATGGGAGAAAAATATTTGGATGAAAAATGGTGTCTGTGCTGAAGATGTACTATCCGCTTATGTGTTTTCTTTCATTTCCTCCCAAACTAGATCGTAAGACTGGGCATTTGCATAGAATTTACAGAGTATTAGACATTGTTAGCAATCTAGACATGATTTAAAGTCTACAGGAGAATGCACATAACTTACATGCAAATATACCATCTTATTTAAGAGAGTTAAGCACACACGAGGTCTGATACCCAGGAGACATCTGAGAATTAATGCCCTGGGCATGACGTGGGTGCAGAGGTGGGTCAGCTGTGTCTTCTAATGGTTAAGAAGTTGGACTAGAGTCAGACAACTGGGGTTGGAGTCCCAGATCAGCCACGTTGTAGTCAAGTGATCTTGGTTGAGTTACTGTTACTCTGTGTCTTGCTTGATCCTTCTCTAAAACATTGATTAAATTTTACAAAGGTGTCAGATTAGCCGAGTTAACATTGGCCAGTTAATATTATGAGGCTTGGCTCGTGACAAGCTATTGAAAAAATGGAAATCAAATCCTTGGCTCCGTATAGGATCCCCATTCTCAGAGAGGGACAGGCTTGGAAAAGTCTTGACTAGGGAGTTGGAGTCTAGATCATGTGACATAGTGTGTCTCCTAGCCCATGCTCAGTCCTGCCACCATGCTGGTTTTGAAAAACTGGAATTTGTTCCAACACAATTGAAGTATTGGGGGAACAATGTGAACTTCACGTGGATTCCGTACGCGCTTGGTCAGGTGGGGTTTTGTCCATGAGCAATGGAGGGTGAATGCAGAAAGCTATTTTCACCAAGGAATTCACACATTCCCAATGACTGAGGCTGCCTCGGTTATCCAGGTGTTAGGATCTGCTCTGGTACAATTGCCCCACCTGGTTTCAGCCAGCCCTCTCTACTGCCCAGCAAATCAGAGTAGTCAGCTATCTTCAGTGCTCTCAAGGTAAAGTACTGTATTTACTGTAATACTTTGGCCTTTCTTGACCATTGAAAGTGCATTAAACTCTATACCATATTTACTAGGTTCCGTCTTTCCCCACATACACCTTTCTATGTGACTCTGTCCTGTTTTTTTTTCCTAACCTGTGATCCTCACTGCAGGATTTTTTTGCTCTTCAGTCATTTATAGGACTGCACATTTGCCTTATAGCACAACTGCTGAACTGTGAGGTGAGTCTGTGTGGAGGTGACTGGGTGGATGGCCATGCATGGAGTCGGCAGGGGGCGTGAGTGAATGAGCAGGAGAACAGACTTCCAGAACCCTTTCGAACCACAGCCTGTAATTGCCATGAGGCCTTTTAATCTTTGATGCCATTAAGTCAGGTGATCCAACTGGAAAAGAGAACGGAGCCAAACCTGTAAATTACCCAATTACGTCTTTAACTGCCAAGAACACAGGGTCCAAGCTGAGCCCGAAGGTTAATAGTAAAAGACAAATGGATTGCCCTCCACAAACAAAACTAATAGAATTTGAGTTGCAGGAAATCTCATTTCACCATTAAAACAAAATAAAAGGCTAGCGGAACAATGGGTGAAACCCTGTTTCAAGGCTTTGCCTCTGCCTGTGTGGCTCCTTCCCCCACTCCCGTGGCCTGTGCTTGGACCCAGGCACCCAGATGCTGCTCTGCCTAAAGCAGAGGAAGCTGGGCAGGGCTGGCAGCCATGGCGTCCTTGCTTAGCTTGGGAGCATCTCTGTATAGACCTGCGCTATCCTAACCATTGCTCTCCAGCAAGTTAACAAGACAGGCACTCTTCATTCTCACTTGATACATGAGGAAACTGTAGCCCAGAGAGGTGAAAACACCCAGGGGCTGGAAAGATAGCTCAGTGTGTGAAGTCACTTGCTGCCAAGCCTGACAACCTGAGATCAGTTCCCAGGACCTATGCCGCGGACCTCAATGGCTGTCCTTTACTCCAATGGCTTGGGAGTTTGACAGGGAACATTTACTGAGCTCCTGTCGTACAAGGACTATTCTGTGCAGATATGTGTAGCACCTTCCAGTCAGCAAACTCTCTGTCCCTTTGCTAACAGATCCCTCGCAGACCCTGGAAACAGTTGCAGCCTGACACGGCACAGGCACACTGCACAAGGCAGAGTGATCTTGTTAAGGTCACCAACCCAAGTGTAGAGATTTACTGGGAGTCACAGGCAGGTGGGCCAGTGAGGCAGACATCTGATTGATTAGTCAGCCTTCTCCAGGGAAAAATCCCAAGGTGGAGCATGGCCTCTTGCAGAGTTGACCCTCTAGCCAGCGGAGACCAGGCACACTGTGCCTCTTGCCCCAGGGATGCTGTCTCTGCTAGCTCAGGGTGGCAGCTTGGTGCCTTGGCAGCCAGTGAGGCACCCTGGGATGGGAAATCAGGCAGCCGCCCAGATATTAGAAACAATTACCGCTAATTACCAGGCCTGCCAATTCCCCATTGTCTGCCTGCACTCCACCAGGAATCAAGGAGCAGGCGATGAGGATGTTAGAGGAAGCTTTCAATTTTGGCTTGCAAAAGGCCTCAGGCTGCTTGGAAGCTGGGCGCCTTCCTTGCTTCCAATCCCACAAGGCCACACTACCTTTCTGTCCCAGTTTTAGAGCCCACACCCTCCTTCCAGAATAGATCTGGGATCCTTCAGAGTGCTGGGAAGGTAGGGTGGAGAGACCCAGGGTCGCAGAGCAAAGCTCACGTCTCAGCTGTGACTCTAGCGTCAGCCTCAGGGTGAGCAACTCAGGCACTGGTTTTGTAAGAAATGGTGAATACACACTTTAGTCTCCAAACATTTAAGTGAGTGTTTTGTTTGTACTTTATTTATTAAAAAAAATATATATATATACTTCTGATGAATGAAGATAATAGCTCTAGGAATTTACCTGCCTGGCTCCAGTGCCAGGCCGCCTCTCTTTCTGAAGCTGACCCAAAGACTCAGCTAGAATAGGAGGCCACACCGGAAATCAACACTGGGAGCAAGAAGAAATCTCATAGGAAGGGTATGCTAATAAAGGGTAGGGGTCCTTCTCCCCCACAGGCAGCCAAAGCTTGAGACTGCTGTGGAAGATCACGACACCCCAGCTGCAGGCCACTCCCACTTGTCATCAGTTGGATGTGGTCTTTGGGACAAGATGGAAGGGGTTAGCCCTGAGCGGCTTCCTTCCTGCCCTGCATATAAGCATAAAGCATTGCCCTAGCCTAGCATTGCTCAGACTTTGTGGCTCACGTGAGAGAGGGCAGCTGAGTGTGCAGAGGTGCATGCTGGGAGGACAGGGTTAGCCAGACACTACCTGCATGGTTTGAGTAGATACTGCTCTCTCCAGCTCATCTATCAAATGGGCCCATGAATAGGACAGACCAAGGACTTTAAGGCTCAAATGAATTTATACCCGTAGCAAATGCTCTTAGACCTTTGGCGGCCCATAGTACGGGTTGTTCATTTGCTCTGAGTCAAACCCCCATTTTCTGGTTTGTTGAGGGTTAGTCTTCTCACATGGTTCAGGAATTTCCAGAAGGTTATATCTGTGCCCTAGACATAGAGAGAGTACATGTAGAGAGAATTCACAGAAAGGGCTAAAACAGTCAAACTACATCTGCCCTTGGTACCCATGAGTTGATTCTGTGGACTGAACCAACTTTGACTCAAAATGATTTGAAAAAGCTTTACAGAAAATGTCAAAAAGCAAAACATGAACTTGCCACATGCCTCTCACTGTAATGAAAAGACACACATGGCATGGTGCACATGTGTGCATTGCAGCAGCGCCTGCCTTTTCTTGGGGCCCCCACCTCCGTGTTCCCAGTGTGTGAGCATCACTTGACTTGTTCATGCTGTCTCTGCGGTGGTCATATCTGTACCTCGCGTGTACGAAGTTTCTATGTCATTATTCCTAAACAACAGAGCATGGTAACTATTACCAGGTGCAATGGCACGTGTCTTACGCAGTCTGTCCGTGATTTAAAGTACGTGAGGGGACATGCACAGGTCTATGCAGACACTATTGATCCATCAAGTCCATCTCATGGGAAGGACTTGAGCATCTGTGCATTGTGTTATCTCTAGGGCTTCTGGAGCTGGAATAAATCCATCATGGGCACCAAAGGACACCTGGTTTAATAAGGTAGAGAGAGCACAGACACTGAGCCCGGTGTTTAGTTTACAGCATCCCACACCTTCCAGTGTTCTCTCGCCATAGCGTTTACCACCCTCTTTCATGGTTTATAATTGGTATTATTTTTAGATATGTTTGGTTTTTTACTTATGTGTATTCATGTTTTGTCAGGACAAATGTATGTATACTCGTGTGTGTGTGTGTGTGTGTGTGTGTGTGTGTGTGTGTGCCTGCTGCCCACAGAGGTCAGAAGAGTATATCATATTCTCAGAGACCGGAATTACCACCACATGGTGCTAGGAATCAAACCTGAGTCCTTGCGTGAACAGCCAGTACTCTTAACCACTGAGCTATCTCTCCAGCTCACTGATACGATTTCTTGTCATGTCCCTATGAGGGCAAAAATCACTGCCTGCCTTGTTCCTTGATGTGGTCAGTGTTCGGGACAGTGCCAGGAATGTGCTACAAACCATTTGGCGACTGGATGAACCGTGCCCACTGGTTGAAATGCCTGCATCCTTGC
Organism: Tokudaia tokunoshimensis; assembly: GCA_036184795.1. Classification (NCBI taxonomy): domain Eukaryota; kingdom Metazoa; phylum Chordata; class Mammalia; order Rodentia; family Muridae; genus Tokudaia; species Tokudaia tokunoshimensis. Next base: position 138,229,327 of record BTHU01000004.1, on the reverse strand, counting down.
AGGGCTATCAGTGCAGTAATGCCATTCTTGCTGACTGTTAACACTGTGTTGCTGAGACCGTCATGGAGAGCCGTGTGGTCCATAGGCATCATCCATCATTCGGTGTCTTCCAACTTCTAACCATGGCTGCCGGCTCCTTAGTCATCATTTCTCCGGTCTCAGCCACCTTCCTTTACCAGACCACCACCTCCATGGGTCTTTTTCTCAAGTGTACATGCAACTTTAGTATCTGGGGTGCAGAGGGACATTCAGGGCCTCAGAAACTGTCCCGGGGTTACTTGAGAAGACACCCAGGCAGCTACAGAGCATTGAGTCCTATCTTTGGCTCTGCCTTCTAAGGAGGGCGGTGCAAGTCCTGCTATTTTCCAATGCCCGGAGCCTGTCTGGGGTCATCTGTGGTCCTTGAGCATCCCAGCTCATGTGGGAACCCTAGATCTCAGCTCATTCAGTCCTTTCCAGACTACCTCTGCTCTCTAGGCCAGGACTTTGTATGGCTTTTTTGTTTGTTTGTTTGAATTCTGGTCAGGACTATCCCTGTTTTTGTTACTATCTTTCTAAGTCTGTTTCTTAGATTTGCAACCTAAAAGCCATGAGGCTGGAGTCCCAGTCCATGCATCTTACTAGGCTACCCTTCTTCTAAAACGACCCTGCTACTGGGGGGTGGGGGGTGGGGGTGGAGGACCTAAGGGGCAGTAGGAAAGTGGTAATGGACGAGGTAGCCTGTTCCTGCTGTGGCCCTGCCCATTACTTACACAGGAAGGGAAACTTGTCTGAGCTGCTGGCCTCTCACAGGGGAGGGAAACCCTGAGCAGCCCTGACCCACGAGGCAGTAGAATCTGCAGGCTCTTTGTGAGGGCATCCAACACCCGTCTAGCCCTATGGGGTTCTCCTTTTAAACTACCAGAGTTGCTGAGTGACCTGGCTCAACTCAGGCACCTGAGCCTGGATCCACCATCTGCCCGAGAATTGGGGTTACCCTTCTTTCTGGGCAAATGTTTTTCTTCTCTGAATAAGGGTGGAAAAGATTGACTTGTGTTTTCGTTTGTTTGGTTGGTTAGTTTTTGGTTTTTGGTTGTTTTGTTTTTGTTGTTGTTTTAAAGAAACAGTCAACCTCCTATGGTCATGGTGAGGAGGAGCTGAGAACTTGGGTTACAGGTAGCTATAGATAGAGATCCGTCAGACAGAGTGTCGGGCACTTCGTCTCAGTACTGCAAGAGACCCTGGAGAGGGAGTGCCAACATGCCCAGGTTACAGGTGGAAGAGGGAAGGTTAGAGGCAAAGCAGAGGGAAACTAGCTAAAAATGCTTTAATCACAATAATAATAGTAAGCGCTGACTTATCTGTTCAGAAAGAGGAAACTGCATCAGGCAAAGCTTGATCCAGAAGCCTCCATAACACCTCCGCCTGATAACGGCTCCATCGCTGGGCTCTCCACATCGAACGCTCCAGTTCCATGTCCGGAGCCAAGTCTGATGGGAAAGGGGAGCTCCGTGCCTTCCACAGTTCATGAAAGCCACCACGACTTCCATGTCAGGTTCTCATTAACCAAACGAGCCACACGTCTGCCCTGGAGTCCTGGCCAAGGAAACTGGGTGCCCTGAGAGGCGGCTCTCCCTGCTACAATCACGTGTTTTGGAGAAGTGGGCTCTCTAAGGGAAGCTGGAGGTTTTATTACCATAGGAAGGAGAAGTGGCTAACGGGAAGCCAGATAGCTGCAGTACCTGCTGGCATCCAAGGCTGCAGTACAGGGCATCGGGACAGCTCGGCCTTGTCTTGAGTGGGTCTCACATTAAACTGCTGATTCGGGTCCAGCAGCTGGGTGGAGGTGTCACGTGTGATATGACTCTAGCCAGCTCCAGACGGATCTGATGCTGCTGATCCCTGGACCACACTTGGAGTGTCGAGGCACTAAGCCTTTGGCATTGTGACCTTCTTTAATGGAGCACTGATGGACACCAGAATGAGGGACACACAGCTGCTTTAAGAAACTTAATGATAGCTCTCCTCTGTAAGCTGAAAGTGTTGGTGGGACATCCTGGCTTGGAATTAGGATTCCTAGGAGCAGTGACTTTGACAAGACTAAGGAGTGGTAGAAATGTGGGGGTGCAATGGCCTATCCTACCTAGCAGGTATGATCACTGTGATAGACAGCAGGAGTAGAATTCAAGTGTCCTGAACATGAGGGTACTCTGTGGTTACATGCTGGTAAATGTTCAACAGCCATCTTCAAATAGACAGACAATTCTTCATTATAGGCAGCTCACCATTTCCACAGTATAAATACTCCCAACATAACGATGTTCAAGCTATCAATTTAACTGAACTGAGTATTGATATGGGGAGAGAGATGCATTATCAGCACTCTGAACTGTGGCTAGCGTATCATGATGCCCCTAGAATTATCTGATGTTTCTCAACATTTTTTTTAAAATTTAACTTTTTATTGATTCTTTGTTTCACCTGCCAAAACTGTCTCCCATGTTCCCTCTAGTCACCCTGGCTGCTTAAGGCAGCGTGCATGGTATGTAGGGAAGTGGTGGGTGGGCATGAAGACCACCATGGAGGCTGGGCATGGTGGTGCATACTTTGAATCTCAATGCCTGGGAAGCAGAGGCAGGCAGATCTCTGAGTTCAAGGCCAGCCTGGTCTACATAGTGAGTTCCAGGTCATCTAGAGCTATACAGAGAAACCCTATCTTGAAAAACCAAACCAGACATACAAAAAACAACAACAAAAACATCACCACATTCTTTCCTTCTTGCAGTCTTAACTATGGAGGAGTTTGTCTAGCTTCAGATGCCCAGTTCAGTGACTTCCTGGGGAGCATGGGGCCAGCACAGTTTGTGGGCCGCCAGACCCTGGCTACCACACCCATGGGTAAGTATTTGAAGCCCTGTGCCCTCCCTCCTTACCCTTGCCTGTCGGCACCGTGTTCTAAGCACCTGACTTGGAGCCTGAGTCCCATGGTCCAGCCCTCCACAGTGCCTGCCCCTCAAGTGTCCAAACTGCAGTTATAGGACATCATGCTCTTGTTTGGGCTGGGAGTGGATGCCCAGGGACAGCAAGGCCCTGCTGGAGCTTCTGGGCCACTTTCTAGCATCCTCTCTTGCAGGGGATGTGGAGATCGGCTTGCAGGAGCGGAATGGTCAGCTGGAGGTGGACATCATCCAGGCACGGGGATTGACTGCCAAGCCAGGCTCGAAGACACTGCCAGGTGTGGGGATGTCTGAGAGAGAAATCTGGTGCAGCCCAGTCGACTGAAATGCCTGGAGGGAGAGAGAGACATCGTTCTTGTTTACCATTATACCCTGTTACCTAGTAGAGTACTTGGCACACAGTGGGGCCCAGAGCGCGTTTGTGGAGAGGTTGGCAATGTGGAGGGTGGTACGGTGGGCAAGCCATGAACTGAGGGAGGAAACAGTGAGTAAAGGAATGGGAAGGCAGTGAGGACTAAAAGAGACCCACCAGCCGAGGCCTTACATGGTAGACGTGGCTACGCATGCTGGCCACCCTACACCCATTTGCCCCGTGGCTCCTCCCCATACTCCTGGGGGTTCTCTGGTCCCCAGAAGTAGGTGATTGACCTTTCTCTGTTACACCTAATACCCACAATTTGAAGGAGCAACCTAGAACCCTGCCTTCTGCCCTCTGTTCCCAGCTGCCTATATCAAGGCCTATCTGCTGGAGAATGGTGTCTGCATTGCCAAGAAGAAGACCAAAGTGGCCCGCAAGTCACTGGACCCGTTGTACAACCAGGTGCTTCTGTTTCCTGAGAGTCCCCAGGGCAAAGTCCTGCAGGTGAGGGAGTCCTGTGTGTGTGCATGTGTGTGTGTGTAGGGGTGTCCCTTGGGGGCAGGGACTCTCAGGGGCCTTACCCAGGGGAATTGAGGCACTGGAGCTGACTGTCACCTGCAACTTCTTGTGTCACTATGGGTTTGGTCCCTTTTGAGTCTTAGCTGTTTTATTCCTGGAACACATGGGAGAAGGGATGAACTAACCCCCCAGATTTGTCCCCTGACCTCCTTACGGATGCTATCTCATGCACACTCCGTGAGTGCATGCACGTGCACAAACTCACTCACTCCAGCCTGAGGACGCTGGAGAGATGCCTCAGTTAAGAGTAATTACAGCTCTTCCAGAGGACCCAAGTTCAGTTCCCAGGACACACTTCGGGTGGCCACCTATCACTCCAGCTACAGTGATACAGTGCCCCTCTTCCAGCCCCCATAGGCAGCAGTACACACACATAGACACACACACACACACACACACAGCTGCACATATACTACACACACACAAAAAAAAAGATCTAAAAAGATTAAAAACAAAAAACAGCCAGTGACATCCTGTCTGACTGAGGACTAGCCTTAAGCCTCTAGGCTTTGTTGAGCAGGGCTGAGCCAGCCCACCCTCATAGAGCAGGACAGAATTAAAAGATGAGGTGCAGGACAGTCAATGAGGGGCCTGCAGCCCCAGACTCAGATCCACAGGCCAGCTCCGAGAGGATGCTGACCAGGAGACAGGAGAGGGCTACAGAGAAAGATTAGTCAGGACAAGAGCGGCAGCTAACAGCACGCTGTTATCTCTACTTTATAAAAAGGCTTTGTGTGGGGTTCCAAGGTCCCCTGCAGGGGTAGCAGGAAGAAGGGTCATGTGGCAGATGTAGGGACATCCATCAAGGGCGTCGTTTAAAGATGGGGCTATGTGGAGGAAGGAACAGAAAGAACAAGAGAGAGAAAGCAGAGGTACGGGGTGGCAGTAATGGGGACACTAGAGCCAGGAAAACATGGTTGGATTTGAGTGGGTTTTTATCATATTTTATTGATTATATTATGTGAGCTGGGGGGGGGGACATGCCACGGCGTACATGTGGAGGTCAAATGACATCTTGTGGGAGTCTGCTCTCCTCTCCCACTATGCCAGTTCCAGCGTTGAACTTAGGCCATTCAGCGTGGCAGCAGGCATCTCTACCTGCCACTGAGCCATCTTGCTGGACCCTCTTGCACGGTTTTTAAAGAAGTGGACTCTACACAAGTTAGCCGCATTGGCCCGAGGGACCTCGGGTTCTGGCTCAGGGCTGACACAAGCCTGGGATGGGCATTCACTTATCCTTATGTTCGTTTTTATGTGTATGGGTGTTTTGACTGAATATATGTCCGTGTACCGCTTGTGGACCCGGTGCCTGGGCCATGCTGGGAATCAAAGCCAGGCTCCTGTGCCAGGGCCGAGGCAAACACTCTACCAGCTGAACAGCCCTGCCCAGCTCAGTTGCAAGACGTTAACCAGCCACGGTTTTTGACCTGCAGGTAATTGTGTGGGGAAACTACGGACGGATGGAGCGGAAGCAGTTCATGGGCGTGGCTCGAGTGCTGCTGGAGGAACTGGACTTGACCACCCTGGCTGTGGGCTGGTACAAGCTCTTTCCCACCTCCTCCATGGTGGACCCAGCCACAGGTCCCCTGCTTCGGCAGGCATCCCAGCTGTCCCTTGAGAGCACCGTGGGGCCCTGTGGCGAGCGATCTTAATGCCAGGGATGGGGAGGGGCTCCCCGAGATGGCCTGGAGACCACCCAGCCCTGACCTGGGACCCCAGGCCAGGGGCACATTGGACATTGGAGGATGGGGTTCTTCCCCACAGTGGGGAAGCAGAATGGGGAGACCTGCCCCCCTTGGGCCCCTCCTCACTCCTTCACCTCCTACCCGAGACCTTCCTTTTCCCAGTGGGTTGGCTACACTTTTGACTTGGCCGGTTTTGACCTGGTGGATGCGGCTACAATCGGAGAAAGACTGAGGTGGCAGAGCCAACCACTCCTCTGCCCTACCCTACCCCACCCCACCTATCCCCGTTTTGCCTCCTTGGAAGCTCGCTGCCCAGAGCCAAGTCCAGAACCAAGCCGGCCATCTCCATGGTGCCAATTACCAGCAAGTGTCTTTCCTGCGGCACCGGGTTCCGGCAGCTACTCCTGCCTCAGAGCTGACGGGGCAGTTTGCAAGGATCCGGAGCCAGCCCCCGAGGGAGGTGCCCAGAGCTCCCCACTTGAAGGGGAGTGTGGGTCTCCCTCTGCCTGCCCATGGAAGGAGCTTTGCCACAGCCTGTCTGAGTCCATCCATCCATCCCCTCCTGCCTGTCCCTCTGCTGTAAGCTCTAGGAATTGGGGGCCAGCAGAGACCAAAGGAAAGGAGGAGGTACCTGAGGCTTGGCAGGATCCCCAGGGGTCCTTGCTTCGTGGGATTGCAACAAGCTGGTCTGGAGCTCTTGGTGGACTGGAAAGGCCATTGTCATCTGTGATATGGTGGAGAGCTGTGGGAACCTGAGTTTCCAGAATCTTACACACAAGGAACAACTCCTGTGTGGGGATAGTAGGAACGGAGCATTGAAGAAAGCTGGAATTAGGTCTAAGTGGCACTAAGGTCAGGGTTTGCCAAACAGGAGACTCCCTCCTTGTTGGATGAGATCAAAGGTCATCTTGTTATCCCTCTGCCTCTGGGCTAGGGTCTTAGAGAGGCGTTAGAGCCGCACACATTTTAGTCTGTTTAAATAAATCATCCCGTACGAAGGGCAGAAGCCACTGCCCAGCCTCATCACCTTGGCTCAAAGAGAGATGGCATTCCAGGAGGAGGGACGCAGAGCTATGCGTGTAAGAATGTAGAGGCTCGGATGAGACCTGGGCAGCTGCCTTCCTGTGGCCCTCCCTGGGGCCTGCAGGAGCCCTTTTGCATGCAAGGGAGGACACAGTCTGGCCCCTATAGAAGCACATTTCTATCACCCCTCCTGGGAGGCACCCAGCAGCCTGCCAGTCCTCCTCATGTAGTCCCTGCTGTGTAGGGTGTAGTCCAGGTTAGCTGGGTAGTTAGTGTTCACACCTGAGGCCTGTTAGCTCGGATGTAGTCTTTTTTTCAAGCCCCAGGCTGTGAGTAGAGGGAGACCCCAGTACATTCCAGAAGATTACAGACTCTCTCTAGCCTGAGCTGGATGGGCTGCCTGGCTCCCCAGAGGCCAGCCCTTCCGCCTTCTCCCTGCCTTCGTCTCTCCTCCCTTCTAGGGTTGTAGCCCTAACGATTCATCATACTCAGCACTCTGGCCTAATACCCTCGGCATTGATTTTCTTTACCATACACACCCGAGGGTTGCTGGGCCTTGCAGAGGGGCCTGGACTCCATTAGAAGGTGTCATTTTCCACCCAGGATGCCAGGACTCTGTTGAATCCCACCTTGTTCCTGGTTCATCGACCAAGGAATTCCTTCAACTTGGAAATTCTCCCATTCCCAGCCTGGCTAAGCCCGGAGTGCCCTTTAGGGTTCTTCTGTCCAATTCTGTCACCTTCACATGCAGCTGTTGACACTACACAGGAAAGGGGCTGTGTTGGGCCCCAATTGGTTTCCAGAGTGTCCTTGGGACTGTGGATGGGCAGGCCTCCTGGACAAGGGAGCAGGGCTCTCCATGGGCTCCTCTTTGAGGCCCACAGTTAGCCATCACCCCATTTTTTAACAGTGTGATATCCTTGCTGGTAGGTTATTACTCGCTGTTTGGAATATTTTGAGCCAGGAGGGCACCTTCCCTCTCCAGCTTTCACCGCTGTGGTTGTTCAGGGTGGGACAGAGACTGGCTGTCACAACCAGGGGGGGAGAGGCTCAGCTCTAATTTGTCTGAGAGAGAGAGAGAGAGAGAGAGAGAGAGAGAGAGAGAGAGAGAGAGGGAGAGCATGATAGCACCAAGGAGCACTGACTCCAAAGCAATAACAACACTCTGAGGTGGTCAGTGAGACCCCTCAGTGACTTTCTTGTTTGTTCTGTGAAATCTCGCTCACCTCCTGGAGGGGTAGAGTGGGGGGCTGGAGCCCCATTTCTTTGTACCATTGTAAGCGTGTGCCCCACTTCCAAGGGGCTGTGACCACTGGGTGTGGGAACCATTTCTGTTCTTGCCCCAGGACTGGACAGGGCTTGGGGACAGGGACTGATTATCATCTTTAGCTTTGGGGACCAACAAGCCCAGCCCGTTCCCACTGCTGTCAACTCAAACTCTGCCATCTGGAGAGGAGCAGAGAGGGTGGAGCTGGGGGCCCTTTCTGGTGCTGTGTCTCTAAGGGTGTTTCCTTTTTTCTCCTCTGGACAAAGGTCATGTATAGGACTGCCATGTAAAGGGTCATCTCCATTTTCCTTACCCAGAATGCCTCTGCATTCTGAAGGGAAGGGCCTGTGGATCTTTAGTCCATTTGCATTTTAAAAAATACCAAGGCCCTGCCTGAGGAGAGCCATCGTGGGGTCCTTGGTACGTCCAGTGGCATTTCCACCTAGGTCTCCCCTTCACACCTCATGCTGGGCTAGAACCAGGGAAGGATGAAGGGAACAGCCATTTCCCATCCTTTCTGTTGCTTTTCTCTGGAGTCTCCTGGTGGTTCCCAGTTATCTGAGAGGTTAGGAAACTCAGACCACGGCAGGAAGTGTTTTGGCTAAGGCCTCTCAGCAACATGCGCTGGGGGTTGGGAAAGCTCAGCGCTCAGGGGCAGGTCAGCCACCATCATTATTTCCTGCCTGTAGGCACAGGTGGCACTGCCCTGCTCTGCTCTCTTCTGGGCTTGAGTTGGGAGAAGAAGGCGGTTGTGGGGAGAGGAGGGGAGGGGAGGGGTGCTGGGTTGGCTGGGATCTCCTGGGCAATCTCCCTGGGGATCATGAGCTGAAGGGTTTTATGCTGGGTCATTACCTCTCCAGGTCCAGCTGGGAGTGGGTTGACCAAAACAAGCTCCCTCCTGGGTTTGTAGAGTGAGGGGCTCAGGGACGTCCTCTCTAACCTTCAGAGGTGATAGCACCCCTTCCCAGAGCACCTCTCACAGCGTTATCCCCCGTGACTTTACTCTGACCCCCATAAGAGCCCGGAATAGCAAGGGAAGGGATGCTTGTACTGTCAGCTTCATTTTCAGGGAACGGAGGAAGTCGAGAGAGAGAGAGAGAGAGAGAGCTGTCTGCTCAAGTTCTAGCTTTGACAGCGCTAGCTTGTTCTCCAGTGGTCCACAGCACCAGCGTGCAAGCACACAACAAAGGCCGTTAAGTGGTTCACACGCGATTCACCACCAGGCTCCTTCTTGAGCACTTTGGGGTTCAGAAACAGCACAGGGGCTCCCACACTCTCCCAAGGCAGAACTGTTGCACCAGGCAAGGTCACCTGCGTTTATTTATTGAGCAACAGTGCTACACCAGGCCCAGAGCCTTACACCCCTTTCCTGTCCCCAGCAATGGCTCTCTTGGCCCTCCAAGAGGGCCTGTGTCTGCAGAACAGGACCTTGGTGGATAGAGAGTTTCTAGAGGCTTGCCTAGCAAGCCCCAAGGGTTTTTCATTTCAGCAAGAGAGCCTGTGTGGGCTGGGTGGGAGGCTGGAAGTAGACATGGGTGTTACCTGAGTCCTTTGTGCCATCCTGCAAGGTGGCAGGAAGGTGGGACCCCAGAGTCCTTGGGCTGGGAGCCTCCCTTCATCTACCCACCTTTCCCTGTGTCCTCTTGGGGAGCAGGAACATCCTGGTCCTCCAGGGAGGGAGGGTTTTGGGGACATCTGAGTTGGAGCGGGTCACATGGCATTGTATTCATGACCACATAGCTCATGTTGGAAATTAAAGTTTTTGGCTTTTTCTACCCTGGTTTTGCTCTTGCTTTACACCAGGACAGTTCTACCTGGGAAGATAAAGGATGCTGGCCTTTTAAGGGGAGAGCGCTCTAGGATGGCAAGGTGCCTCCAATGGGCTCATTAACATCCTCTGTGCCTGCATCAGGAAGTCCTGCCTCAGGTGCCCGTGTAAAGCAGGGTCTGTTTTACTGCCGGGAAAGCTAAGGTCCAGGAGAGGTATGAGAGTCCCAATGATATATCGCCAATGATATATTGCTGGTGATTGGTGGGACTCAGAATGAAATTCATCCCACTGCACTGAGCTGCCTATAGGTAGTGGTATAGGTATAGGTATATGGGGGCTGGCCAGCAACAAGGCATCTGTTTGACAGTGGGGACAACCATTTTACACATGGGATAATATTCCACTTCTCATGCAAAGAAAATGTGGTTGTCTCTATAGTGCAAAAATTGCCCCCTGTGAACCCTAAATTCCCTTCAGTCAGTCTATCTCCATGTTTCTAGCACGAGTACCCAGACTTACTAGTAGAATTCTGGTGTTTAAAGGCATACCTCTCCCCCTGAAAGATATCTTGTGTCCTCTTCAGAGCAGAAACTAGCCACTTGTCGTCTTTTGAGGGGCCAGAGAGGGATGCTTGACCTGGGTATCACCCCTCCTAGGCGCGGATGGTCAGGTTTTCCTACAAGTTTAGACTAAACAGTTTACACCTCCAGGTGGCTGCAGAGTCGGCTTCTGCTGTTAGTACAGCCTTCATATATATCTAGAAGAGATGATCCACATATGGTGACGGGAGCCTCAACCCCCTCCAAGCCGGAAAGAAGGGTGGGTTTGCTAACAGGCGGAGCTAGACATAGGCCAGGCCTGGCCCTGGTGGGGAAGGACTGTCAGATGGACTTCCTCCGGACTAGGGGTCTGTCTGGGCTGCTGTGGCAATGATGCGTGGCTTCTGGGCTCAAGGGGGGTGAGAAGGCCGGATTGTCATGGGCCCAGGTCTCCAGTTGATGGAAGGGGAAAGGGATGCAGGTGGAGGCCCGGGCGCGGCCGCGGCTCTCGGGCGCCCCCCTGCGGAACACGCTGGCACGGCGGCGGGCTGCGCGCTCCGGGGCGTCGGCGCTGGCGAGGAAGCGCAGGACCACCAGGTTGAGGAAGGCTCCGATGACCGTGAGCCCCAGCAGGATGTAGAGGAAGCTGAAGGCCACGTAGGGTGGCTTCCTCTGCAGCGCCTCGTCTCTCTGCAACGCCACGAAGTCGCCGAAGCCGATGGTGGTAAGGGTGATGAAGCAGTAGTAGTAGGCGTGGAAGAAGGTCCAGCCCTCAAAGTGCGCGAAGGCGGCGGCGCCTAGGGCCAGCGTGGCGGCGCACAGCAGCAGCCCGGCCACCACCATGTTCTCAGCAGACACGTGCGGCCGCCGCAGGCCCAGGCAGCGCTTGGTGGCCAGCAGCAGACACCGCACCAGCGCGTTCAGACGCTCGCCCAGGCTCTGGAAGGTGACCAGCGTCAAAGGGATGCCCAGGAGGGCATAGAACATGCAGAACACCTTGCCTGAGTCCGTGCCCGGTGCGGCATGACCATACCCTGTGTGAGAAGAGAGATGGGGTTCTGAGAGCCCAGCCTGCCCCAAGGCACTCCTAACCGCCCCCCCCCCCGCCCCGACTTCCCCAGGCCTGCCTGTCCCCAGGAACTCTAGCGCCCATCTATGTCATTCTCACACTCTGAACGCCTGAGTGGCTATTCACATCCCAGGTGTCCCTCACCCTAGGGGTGAATAATCCACACGTGGTCATTCAGAACCACGGAATTCAGTTGGGCCAACTTCTCTTCCCAGAAGAAGCAAAGGATGGATCTTAACTGTATTTTGCCCAGTGGAGGAAGCCCAGCCCCAAGGCATGGACCCAATGATAGGATGCTCTGGAAACAATAGTGGCAGAAGCCGAAAAGCTCTGTGGCTGCTTGGCCTAGCGGTTGAAGGGTGTGAAGAATTTGTGCAGTACGGGAGGTACTGTGGCTTGGTGTGCATGTATCTGTCAGGTGCTCTGACAACCTACAGAGTGCAGAAAACGTCAATCTTAGCAAGTCATGTGTTGGTAGGAGGGACAGGAGACACATCTTCAGTGGCTTCTTAGTACCCGCAGGGTAAAGACCCAGTTCTCACAAGGAACCCCTAGCTCCTTCTCTCCCCCACTCCCCAGCCTCACCCCTCCTCTCTCCTCTCCACTCCCCAGCCTCACCCCTCTGCTCATCTCCCTATTCCCCACCCTCACCACTCTACTTATCTCCCCATCTCCAGCCTCGACCCTCTTCTCATCTCCCCAGCATCAGGCCCCTCTCATCTCTCCACTCCACCCCTCACCCCTCCTCTCTCCTCTGTATGCCCCAGCCTCACCCCTCCCCTCTCCTCTCTCCTCCCTAGCCTCACCCCTCCACTCTCCTCTCTACTCCCCAGCCTCACCCCTCCACTCTCCTCTCTACTCCCTAACCTCACCCCTCCTCTATCCTCCCCATTCCCCAACCTCATCTTCCTCTCTCCTCTCTACTCTCTAGCCTCACCTTCCTCTATCCTCCCCATTCCCCAGCCTCACCTTCCTCTCTCCTCTCTACTCCCTAGCCTCACCCCTTCTCTCTACTTTCCACTCCCCAGGCTCACCCCTCCTTTCATCTTTCCACTCCCCAGCCTCAGCCATCCTTCTAATTCCCAGTCTCCAGATTCACCCCTTTTATGCCAACATTCTTTAGGTACAGCCTGTTGGGTCCCTACTAGAGAGTCACTGCTACACATGCCTTCTTTCATATTTTCTCCATCCTTGCACTGACTTCTCTTCCCCTTCCCAGACCCCTGCTCCCTTCAAATCCCTTCTCATCTTTTGCCACCCCGTCAGCCTTCACAGAACACCAGTTGGCTCTGGGCATATCTGGTGCTAGCACTGTTTGCTGAGTCCCTCATGGATCCAGGCATGTTTGGGCTTCCCTGAACCATGTGTCACTGCACCATTGTGGAACTGTGTGGATGTGTCTCTTTCCGGAGAGAGCAACAATAGCTTACATGCGACCATGACCAGGGAGAAGTGAGGGCGTCCATCTCCCATAGAGAATATCCCTCCTCCAGAAGACCTATCCTGACTGCTCAAAGATAAAACATGCAGAGCCCTAGACCTGTGCAGCTCCACCCAGTTAGCCCTCCCATACACAGGAGCTGCCACCGTGGTCATGGCAAAAGTTAGAAACCAGCACTCAGCCATCAATAGAGGAGGCCTGGTTAGAGTCATATCAGCACCATCCAGATGAAAGGACACGACATCAGACCACGGTGGCCTTGTCACCATGCACAGGTCTAGGGCACCAACAATACCTCAGGGAGCTCTTGGTTGTCTCTACTAGGGGATGGGAATGGCCGTGTGTATATGTTGCAGTGTTGTATGTCGTTGGCATCCAGAGGTTGGGGATGCTATCAACATCTTATAGGGCATAGGACAGGCCCCATAACAGAATGGGTCAAGATGTCAGCACTTCTAAGGTTGAGAAGCCCTGATACTCAGCTTTTTAAAAAATGAGGTGGCTCTTTAAGGCTGACATAATAAAGCACTAAGATAAACTAAATCGGGGTCTGGGATACAGCTCAACAGAGAGTGTTTGAATAGCATGCCTGATGTCCCAGGTTCAATTCCCAGTGCCACATAAAAGACAAGCACGGTGGCACACACCTGTAAGTCCCCAGCACTTGGGAGGCTGAGGCAGGAAGACCATAAGTTCTCTGTTATTCTCAGCGACATAGTGATTATAAAGCCAGTCTGGGCTACGTGAGGCCCTGTTTCAAAAAACTACTAAATGAAAAGAGCAGAAACAGTTAGAATATAGATATATTAGCCATGTGTCGTGGGTGATGTTTGAAGGACCACGGACACAGAGCGTGGAGCTGGAAGTATGCCAGAGACAGGCAAGATGTATGTGAGCCAGGGAGATGAATGGTGTGGGTCAAGAGACAGGATAGAGACTCGGAAAGACGAAGATGACATGTTTCCTCTTTCCTGTGGAATCTAGATTTTTTTTTTTTAAAGAGACAGGAAGTTAGAAGAGGGAAAAAGAACTTGGGAATAGAAAGAGGTCTAGGGGAGGAAGACAAGAGAAGGTGGTGGGTGCATATGGTCAGAGTGCCTGATGTGTGTGTAGGAAAATACCTCCCTGAAACCTATTGCTGTGTGTACAATTAATATACACTAGACCAAAAGACTTCCAGGAAAATGGGGTGAGAGGAACGAGTTTCCTCTTCCTTCTGCATCCCTCAGTACCCTACGAAACATGCAATGTGAACATATAGAATGTTAAAAGCCTCAATGTTTAACATAAGCATTCAAAGCCCTAAGGTCTGCCCCCCTGTGGTACCGGGGGGGGGGACACACTCTGTCCATCACTACTTTGAACTCCTCGAGGGCAGGGGCAGGAGCCACGGTAGCCGCTTCTGTACATCCCGAGTCACCCAAGTGGCCAGAAAAGCAAAACATTTCCAGTTTCTATTCAGTTATGTTTTGGTTTTGTTTGGTTGGTTTTAATCTCTTCTCTCTCTCTCTCTCTCTCTCTCTCTCTCTCTCTCTCTCTCTCTCTCTCTCTTGCTCTCTCTCTCTCTCTCGCTCTCTGTCTGTTTCTTTCCCTAGCTTGGGTTTCAGATCAGCGAGGGAAGGAGTCAAACCTGGCTGATAAGTTGTCCAAAAACAAGGGAAAGGGCAGAGGCTTCAGAGGGTCTTGAGGTTGGGACTTGTAGACAAGAGAGCGAGGAAGTGTTGAATGGGAGCCGGCTCTAGACTTGGCAAATAATAAATTATTACTAACAAGCAGTGTCTGCTTAGCCTATGGCCCCATGCCGGACCCTCATTCGCCCAGCGAGGCAGAACATTTGCCTTTAACAAAAACATGTGCCAAGAGGGCACAGTCGCTTGCCTGAGAAGGCAGGTAGCAGGAGATGCTCAGAACTCAGCCTTTTGGGTTGCATGGGTGCTTAAACCCACAGCTCCTGTGCAACTGCATTCTCCAAGGTGTGGGCTTCTGCTCTGTTCTTCAGAGGGAGGCCACAGGCACAACCTAGCAACTACAGCAGGAGCCCCCGCACCAAGTGGCTAGTAAACAGGTTCGAAGCCCTAGGGAGCCTACTTCTCTCTTCTGCAGGTTCCTCAGACTTACGCCCTCGGGTCATGGCCAGATGTGGCTATGGTAACAGCTGGAGTCCAAATGGTATACACGGGGGCTCCTCTGGAGTAGGTCAAAGCTTTGGTGATTGTCATTCCCTTAACAAGTTGTTAGACACCTATTAGGGTCTCGGATACTAGCCACACAGCAGTCAAAAGACGAGAGTGCTGATATCACAGGGTTAACCGGATAATTGTTATCTCATATACAAGCAATCTTATTCTCATAATGTTTTCTGTGGGTCAGGCCCTTTGCTAAAACGATCTGCACACATTATCTCCTTAATAATAATCTCCGTCACAGCTGGCATCCCTCCCTCCTCCTTGCAAGACAATTTTTACCAATCCTAGTTTTCAAAGAACACTCAGAGAAGACTCAGAGAAGTCAAGAAACTTATCTAAGGTCACAATGCTGACACAGTGGAACAAGGCAGTCTCACTTCTGTTCACCATAGGAGCCCAGGGTTCCTTGTAACCACCCCTATGTCTGTGCAATCCTTTACTGATGCCTACAGCCCTGCATTAGCTAACTGATTGCCCCGATTTCGCTTGGCGAGGCAAATGCGCCTCAGCGTGCTGACATGCCCTTTCCAAAGTCACAGGGGCGGAGATGGGATCGCACCCGAGGAGAGATCAGGACTGAATGGGACGGAGGGGAAGCTCCGGAGGGCTCACCGATGGTGGTGATGACCGTGATGGCGAAGTAGAAGGAGCCCGCGAAGCGCCACTGGCGGCCGGCGCGGTGCGGCTCGGCCTGCAGCGCCAGGCGTTCCAGCTCGCGGTAGTCGTCGGCGGAGAAGCGGTACTTTCTGCGGAACTCGCCCCGCTTCCGAGCCAGCAGCCGCTGCCGGCTGCGCTCTGCCTCGGACTCCAGCGCATCGAAGACCGCGGCGCCCACCAGCAGGTAGGACAGGATGCACAGGATGAGCGCCGCCGTGCGCGCGCTCTGCTTCCTCATCGTGGCTCGCCCGCTGCCCGCTCCGAGTGCCGCTTTCCGTGCGCCCCGACGGCTCCCGCTCCATCCCCGCCGCGCACGGCGTACAGCAGGGGGCGGGCTCTGAGCTCTCCCGACGCTCCCCGCCCTAACCCACGCAGGGGCCCGCAGGGACATCTGGAGCAGAGGCCCGGCCCAGGGGTGCACAGCACCCGCCTCCATCCCTAACTCGCCCTAGGTCTTGGGGGCTTGGGACCCTTTCCTTCCATCCGGTCTATCGTCTAGCAAATATTTACCAAGCGCCCTCTGGTGTCCACCATTCTCGGTGGGAGTGGAACGTGTGCCGGCAAGTAAGGAGGGATGACAAATGGACCAAAAGATGAAGTAAGACAGGAGTGATGAAGGAGGAAAATGCTTGGGGAGGCGCGTGCCAAGCCAGTCGGGAGTGACCAGGGAGAGGAAGTCCAGGCCACACACGTTGCTTCCTCGCTAAAGCAAAAAGGAGGTGACTTGGTGACAGGGAACAGCCGAGAAGCTGGTGTGACTGGAGCCAAGAGAATTAGGATGCGGGCTGGAGAGAAAGACAGGAGGACCAGAGAGGAGTGATTGCTACACATTCATTTTTTATTATTTAACTTTATTTTATATTTGCCTGCATGTATGTTTGTGTGCCACTTTCACAGTGCCCATGGAGGCCAGAAGAGGGTGTAGGATCTCCTGGAACTGGCGTTCCAGAAGCTTATGAGCCACTATGTGGGTGCTGCGAATCAAACCCCGGGTCCTCTGGACAAGCAGTCAGTGCTCTTAATCACTGACCCACCTTTCCAGATCCCAGGCTGATTTTTCAGGATGATTGAAAAACCATGGAAAAGCTGTAAGCAAAAAAAAAAAAAAAAAAAAAAAAAAAAAAATACACACAGTTCCACTCTGATCTGTGTTTGTTTGTTTGTTTTGCTTTTCAAAAGGCATCAGAGCCAGGCCCGGCAGTCCACCCCTGTAATCTCAGTGCTTGGAAGGTGGAGGCAGGAAGATCAGAAGTTCAAAGCCAATCTAGGCTAAATGACGCCCTGTCTCAGCGCCACACCTTGGAAAATGCAAAGGGCTGCCACATGGAAGCGAAAAGGTGGCAGAGTGGAGACCAGCCAGGGGAATGGCATCCCGTCAGATACATGCTGGGGGGGTGGGGGGCTAGCCTTCGATAACAGAGGAAGAGAAGCGGGTGGCCCTGGGATATGGTAGCGAGCTGGGCACACAGCAAGCCTTGTTACTTAGGCTCCTGGTGTCAGGACACTTCAAACTTTAGTCAGTGGATCCTTGCAGAACTGACACATGCTACCCCCAGGCCTGAGCTCTACAGTCCTGTCCCCATGCCACACCACGTCTTCCCCTTGCCGGCAGACTGAACAGACGTCCCACCACAAAAAGAGCATAGCAAAGCTCTCTGCTGTCAGGACCGCCTGTTCTGACCGTCTGATCCATTATGTCGGGGTCTGAGACTGGGGGGGCAATCTGTCACCGAGGCTGACATACCCTGATTCATCGGTCAAGAGTGACTGGTGGCTTTGGGTGTGGAGATACAAGGAAGGACTCTGGATGAGCCCAGGGTATGACCCGAGCTGCTAGGTGTTTGGGAGGCCTTCCATTGACCCCACTTCTGAAGGAGGCCACTACTGTCCCCGTCCTCCAAAATGGTACCTCTTTCAGAGTCCTACATGTGGACCCATATAAAGATGTCTGGTGCAGTGCCAGTTACCCTTGCCTGAAGCTGTTGGCGACAGCTGGCCTTCCCAAGTGTCTGCCGCAGCGTGGCATGCATTATTATCATCATGACTACTTAGGCCTATCTCCTGACATCCTCTCACCCTGCTTGCCCCGCCCACCCTCAACTTTCAGTTCCTGCTGTAAATTCTCACGGGACTCATTATAGTCTTCTTCCCCCTTCCCACTCAGCCAACATCTATTCCCTCCCTGCCAGGGGCTGGGTACCAGCAGAAGTCCCATAGGATGTGCTTAATCCTCCAACTCCGCTGACTCACACCCTGGCCACTCGGTGACTCTCAACCCAGTCGGACTTGTTCCTTGACACCACCCCTAGGGCTCGCCTCTGAGCGCCTCGCACAGAGCGCTGGCCATCTTCCCTTTCTCCCACTACTGTATAACCCACGAGTTCCACACATGCCCCACTCCCAAGGATCATCCTTTGGTGTCCAGCACTCAGACCTGTGCGTGTGCCGCACACACCTAGCGGCAGTTTTAGGTCAAATGAGGGCTTCCGTGTGTAAGTGAGGAGCAGTCACTTCCATGGGGAACTGCAGTAGCATAAGAATGGCCCCTAGCGGGATGCCCATGCCTCATCCTTGGGATCTGTGAATACAACAGGGCTGCCCAACAAAGGGAAGCTTCGGATGCTGCGCGCGCTTCAGCCTTGGAATGATCACAAATCTCCGGTGGGTCCAGCATCCATCACCACGAGCGTTCCTATGCTTGGAAGATGAAGGGGTCATGAAGAGCAGCTGAGGCTCGGCACTGTGAGAGGCCATGGAAGGCCATTGGTGAAGGTGCAGCCTCAGTTGCAATTGATGGCCCAGGACTGAAGGGGTCATGTATAGGAGTTGAGGCTTGGCACCATGTAAAGAATCTATAAGAGGCTATTGGTGAAGCCTAGTTACAGCAGAAGACAGCAGTGTTTTGGAGTTGCCAGTGCCATGCATGACCACCAAGAACAGCAGCAGCAGTGGAGGACAGGCATCTGGAGCCTAGAAGACAAGGTGTGCACTACAAAGGGCAGAGATGGAGAAGTGGCCCAAGCCCTTGGAGGAGCCTAGAAGATTGTGAGTGGATCCCAGACATTGAACGGTTGGGGTTTGATTTTGTTTTTGATTGTGACTGTGCCCTGATATTTTCCCTCTTGAAGGGAGAAAGTATTTTAGTGGAGTCCACAGTTAAGAGACTTTGAATTTCTAAAAGACTTTGAATTTTACAAGATATTGGATATTTTAAAGGGATTGAACTTTTAATGTGTAAAGAATGTGGGACTTTTAAAGTTGTTTAGATCTTGGGGATGAATAAGAAAGTAAGGGTTGAGGCTTAATAGTGATGTGTTTGTGTGTCAAGTTGACAAGGGGTCAATTGTACTGGCTGGTTTTGTGTGTCAACTTGACACAGGCTGGAGTTATCACAGAGAAAGGAGCTTCAGTTGGGGAAGTGCCTCCATGAGATCCAGCTGTGGGGCATTTTCTCAATTAGTGATCAACGGGGGAGGGCCCCTTGTAAGTGGCGCCATCCCTGGGCTGGTAGTCTTGGGTTCTATAAGAAAGCAAGCTGAGCAAGCCAGGGGAAGCAAGCCAGTAAGGAACATCCCTCCATGGCCTCTTCATCAGCTCCTGCCTCCTGACCTGCTTGAGTCCCAGTCCTGACTTCCTTTGGTGATGAACAGCAATGTGGAAGTGTAAGCTGAATAAACCCTTTCCTCCCCAACTTGCTTCTTGGTCATGATGTTTGTGCAGGAATAGAAACCCTGACTAAGACGGGGATGTGCATGCACATGTATGTGCATTCGTGCACAGGCCACATGTCGATTTTGAGTGTTATTTCTGAAGAGTTGCCTACCCTAAGTATTTTCTTGGAACAAGATCTCTTGTTACGATTCAGGGCTCTCCATCCAATTCAGGCAAATGGCTGACTAGCCAGCCCCAGAGAGACCCTCTTGACCTCCTCAGCTGGCATTACAAGCCTGTGCCACCACACCTAACTGAAAACTGGGTCCCGGGGATTAAGATATTCTTCTGCTGTGGCAGCAAGCACTTTACTGACTGAGCCCCAAAAGGTAATTTGGAGAGGACTGGGAGAGAGGCATAAGTCTCCATGTTTTCAGTGATTGACAGCTGCCGTGGGTGAATGGAGAAGCCTGCCCTGAGGATTTGCTTAGCAGCATTCAGCCACTGTTGGGGGTCACAGGGAGTGGCCTGTGGCCTGTGAGACCTCCATTCCGGGGCAGAATTGGGGCTCAGTGCCTGTAGAGAAAGATTTGGACGCCTTCACCCCCCTGAGAGTCAGACTGGCAGCCAAGTGGCCCAGAAGTGGGGTGCTGACGCGGGACAGCTAACACAGTTGCCACGGCTTTATTTTTAGTAAGGGCATCAGCAAGTTTTTTTTTTTTTTTCTGATTCTTCTCTGCATTAGAGAGACAGAAACCTGGGCAGGATTCTAAGGGTGGGTGCAGGGTACCAGGCCCTTCCACTAATCAAGGGCTGGAGAAGAGCTTGTGGAGACGAGCAGGTTTGGGAAACCGCTTGGTCCTGGTGGGGGTTGGGGGGGGGGAGTTCATTTGGATGATCCTGAGCACAGCTGAGGTCCACGAAGACCTGAGTTCGAATTCTCCCTCACGTTCTACTCGGGTGTCCACGGATAGAACACTTCCACTTTCCTGTGTTTCAGCTTCCCCATGTGAGACCCAAGATACCCATGCTCCCCCTACAGAGTACGCTACAGAAGCTGGAACATGCCACTTCCTGCATGCCCCTGAGCTGCTAGTCTTGCTTCCTCCCTTTTCAAAATTGTCTACAGATGCCAGGAATTCTGTTTTCAGAAACAGAGGAGAGGCCAGAGGCTCTGGAGCCCTACATGTGCTGGGCATTACAATATTCTCACCTCTACAGGTCGAGGAAGAGAAGGTGTTGACCTTCCAAGTCCCTGTGGTCATGGCTGAGATGGGACTTGAATGTGGGGCTGCCTGAACCCACCAGGGCACCATGCTTGTTAGGCAAGGCACTGTTGGCCATATCACACTCCCACGAGCCCTGGGGTCGTTGCTTTGTCTGCAGGATGGCTGTAGATGGAGCTGCCCTACCCACTGTGAGAATCCTGAGACACAGCTGAGACGCGCCACCCACTGGGGTGGGTATAAATGGGGCTGTCTGGCCCTGCCAGGCAGGTGACGCTTCCCTGGGCTTGGCATTTTTGGTTCAGCAGTTCTATTTTAAGCAAGAGGAGGTTAGAGTTTGTATGTGTGTGTTTCTCAGCTTGGAAAGTCATCTGCTGAGCAGACACCAAAAACAGAACTCCCTAAGGCACTCCCTTCGGCTCCGCCCCCTCCTGTCTACCCTCACTCCCTCCACCTTGGGGACCTGAGGAGACCTTGTGATTTTCCTCTCTTCCCTGGTGCTTGCAAGGTACCCAGGGCCCTTCAGTGAGGCCTGGGTGCTCCTTAAAAGCTTGAAGCCTTTGCCACTCCCACGTTGGGGAGAGGAAGCCGGGGCCCAGAATAAAGGGGGGGGGGCATCATCCAAGGCCACACAAGAACAGGTGGTGAACAGGGGCTCAGGATGGAGTAGTTACCTGAGTGAGCTGGGGCTAAGTCCCATCTTAGATGTGTGTCTACACCTGTCTGAGCCTCAGTTTGCCCATCTCTGCCCTGTAGGAATATCTGCCTGACAGGATTCCTCTAAGGATCAAATAAACGTGCCCAGAGCCCCAGCAGCAAATGTGGGCACCCCTCCCCCAACTGGTGTCTCCCCTGTGCCTTCTGTGTCCCTCATTCCAAAGGTTTTGGGGGTTGTGAGCAATTGATTTTTACAGTTAGAATGCACTTCAGCGACTTTCCAGAAGGCCAGCAGGCTCAGGCGGTTTCCCTTGATAAGATCCTTGTGTTCCTCTTAACAGAATTGACGGTTTTCACCCCAGGGGGACATCGTTGGAAGCTCCCTAGAGAGCAGCTGTGGCTTGTATGCAGCCTGACTGTCACTCCAGGATCTGGGCTGCAGGACATGATCGCTAACCAAAGAATGATGATGACAGCATTGGGGAGGGGATGTCCCAAAGGTTCTGGCCACTGGAAGACAAGTATTAATTTCTGGAGGACCAGAGAGAGGGAGCACTATAGTCATATATCCACACTAGTGGGTCCCACTGTCCCAGGAGGACAAGGACGTTATTTGGGGGAGTCCTGACACTTGTCTGTGACCATTTACTTAAGCCACTGAGACTTAAGCCACTGCAGGAAGATCAATGCTGTTAGGTTAATGGAGCTATTAAAGCCTCCACTGCTCACTAATAAATTCCTACTTTGCTAACAGTTAATACTAAAAACCTGCTGTAGGTCAGGCACACACCTACAGTTCCAGCAGTGGCGGGTGGATCTCCGGAAGTTTGAGGTCAGCCTGGTCTACAGAGCAAATTCAGCAGAGCTACACAGTTAACCATGTCTCAAAACAAACGAATGAACAAACAAACAAAAAAAACCAATGTCGAAGGGACAGAGTTATCAAATAATTCTATGTCTGAGTGCATTTTCGAATCTACACAGTAAAGCAGTTTTTAAAATTTGTTTCTGTGGTGGTTTGAATGAGAATGACATCATAGCCTCAGAGCTTTGAACAAGCCATCCCCAGTTGGTGGTGCTATTTGGGGAGGTTTAGAGGTGTGGCCTTGTTAGAGGGGGATATGTCACCAGGGAGGGAGGACTTTGAGGTTTCAAAGACAGGGCTACTCCTGGTTCACTCCATTTTCTGTTTGTGGCTCAACATGTGGGCGCTCTCTAGAACCATAAGCTCAAACAAACCTTCTACGTGTGATGCCTTGACTGACTGTGGTTTCATCACAGCAGCAGCCAAGAGTTCTCAACCCCCCACCCCACCCCCACTTTATTTCCTGCTATATTTTTGTTCTGAGTTAGAGGATCATTCTAAGTAATAAAAATTTTCCTTGGTTTTCTTTTTCTTTTTTTTTTTTAAGGCAGTTCTCTGTGGTACAGACTGGTCTTGAACCCACACCCCTCTCCCCTCAGCCTCCTGCATCACATGCACATGCCATCACACATGAAGCATGAAGCAGGCACACCTTTAGCTAACCCTCATAGTGGGGCTGTGGGGTAGGCACTTCGATCCCACCCTAGGCAAGAGGAAACTTGGGCTTAGAAGGACACAGGGCTTGTTGAGGTCACCAGGCCAAGAGGCAGGCATTGGAGGGCCACCTGCTGTATACTCTCTCTTCTTGGCAGTCACACATCCCTGCAGGGAGGAGTTTGCCAGGCAATGGTACAGCTGCTGAAAAGCCCCATCCTCTCTTCTGCTGTGAACCTACCCTGCTGAAATCAAGAGCTGTCTAAAGTACAAGGCCGGGGCTGATGCGGAAGACATCATGGCCTAGAGATGGCAAGAAGATACGGAAAAGCTGAACGGTGACATCATATGCTGGGGGCTGGGAAGATGGCTCAGTCAGGAATTTGTTTACCCCGAAAACGTAAGGATCTGAGGTCAAGCCCCAGCACCCATGTTAAAAACCAGACATGGTGATGTGTGCCTGTAATTGCACTGGGGGAGTGGAGATGGAGGGATCCTTGGAGCTTGCTGGCCAGTTAGCTTGGGTGAGTTCCAGGCCAGTGGGAGACTCCACCTCAAAGAAAGGTGAATGGTGCTCGGTGAACCACACCCAAAGTCCTCTGGACTGTATGAGTGCAGACATGCACATGTGCCTACACATACATGTGCGTCCACAGGAATACACCAGCAGAAATGTATATGTTAAAAGTTGCACGGCATGGAGCAGTACCTCCGTGCTTTATCCACTGGTCATATGTGGCCACTTATATTCAAATGTGTTATAATTAAGCTATGCTTGGAAATTCGGTTCTAAATTCCGGAGCTCGAGAGATGGCCCCACAGTTACAAGCGTCCACTGTTCACTGCCCCTGTGGAAGGCCCTGTTGCAGTTCCCAGCACGTACACAGCAGCTCACAACCAGAACTCGAGTTTCAGGGGATCTGAGGTCCTCTTCTAACGTCTTTGGTCACTAGGCATGCACATACATACATGCAGGAAAAAATACCCATACACAGAATAAAAATAAAAACTTTGTTTAAAAATTTATCTTTAAAAAATTCAGGTCAGGCTTGGTGGCACATGGCTTTAATTCCAGCCCTTGGAAGCCAGAGGCAGGGTATCTGGTCTATAAAGAGAGCTCCAGGCCAGGAAGGATTATACAGTAAGACCCTATGTCAAAAGAAAAATTAATAAATAACTTGTTTTGTGATGGGAAAGGAGAGAGTAGAGACTGGGTTAACCAAACTAAAGACTTATGAAGAACCAAGATGGAAATCTGCTTCAGAAGCTATTTACAAATTGGATTTGAAGGCTGGTTTCAGTCTTCAGTTGTCCCGGGCTGCAGTTCACTCGCCTGTGAAATGGAGATGATGATACTGTAAAGGCCGACATATCCATCAGAGCTGGGACTAGAGGCAAATCAGCTACTCAGGCAGCGGGACTGGTTTTTTCTGATGTGCTGGAGACTGAATCCCAAGTCTTAACTCTCACACTACACAAGTTCTCTACCAATGGTCTTAATCCCAGCCCTCTATTTCGTTTTGAGTCAGGATCTTGCTAAGCTGCTAAGGCTGGCCTTTGAATTCACTGTGCAACATAGGCTGCCTTCCCAAGTAGCCAGGACTAGAGATGTGCATCACCACACCCAGCTCATGAGATTTTAAAAATGACATGCTAAGAACAGAACCCTGGACCCAGAGCACATCAGAGAATCGAGAACTAACACAGAGGTGGACACCCCACTCCAGGGAGCTCTTTAAAATGAAATCTACCTGGGAGACTTTATTCAATTAAAAAACAAACCCTTTTTTTCCAATCTACTCCTTGAGTTTAGTCCCGTTCATGAGCTTCAAACATTGCCCCCCATACATGAAGGACACCCAGGGACTGGCAGGCACCTGATGGAAGAACAAGAGTGCAGACTCCCTCCATGTTCTTGTGTTTTTTCCTTTTTAGCATTATTTTTTATTATTTTAATTGTGTGCATGTGTGTGCATGTGTATGTGCATGTGTATGCATGTGTGTACATGTGTATGTGTGTGCATATGTATATATGTGCATATGTACATGTGTGTACGTGTGTGCAGGTATGTGTATGTGTGTATGTATTTATGCATGCACACATGTGTGCACATGAGGGCGGGTACCTGCAAAGACATCGGACCCCTGGAGCTGGAGCTGCAGGCAGTTGTGAGCTACTTGATGTGATGCTGGGAATCAAACCTCGGTCATCTTTAAGAGAGGCACATGCTCTTAACCACTGAGCTGTCACTCGAGCTGCCTCCTGGATATTTCTTTCCAGAACTTTCAGAGTTGTGTCCTCCATGCCCAATTGAAAGTAGTTTTTAAACCACAGGACTCTATTGAGTTTTCATTAGAAAACAAATCTGTTCCTTTTGTGCTCATATTTCGCTAGCTTGTGGGATCGCTAATCCAATTGCCTCTTCACAAAGGCCAGTGTGGCTGGCGCAGGCCAGTTTGGAAACAAACCCAATACACTCTTGGCAAGCATGCAATCTGATGGCAGAAAGCCAGAAGGGACAAGGGTGGCTTGTCCTGCTGGCCACTCAGAAGGCCTGTGGCAGGAGTGTCCCATTCAAACAACCCGCAGAGGCCTGATTAGCCGAGTAAGCTGGTTAAACAGATTGCTAACAAGAGTCTTGTCACCCTAATTCTAGCAAAGACTCCACAGTGTAGTGTTGACTCGGAGACACCTGCCCAGCAAGACACTATATTTTCCACGCTCTCTTACTATCACAAGTGTTTGTGTGATGAGTGTCCCCAAAGGGGTGCAAGTTAGAATGTGGGTTCCAGGCACGGCCTTTAGGGAATAGGGGGACTTCTCCATCTCTGTCTACAATGTAGACACAGAGGACTCTGTGCCCTTGGGAATGGTAGGTCACCATGTAAGCAGCCTCCTTCCTTCACACGGAGGGAAACTGCTATCCTGTCAGAATGCTTGCCTGGTTTAGTAAGGCAGCTAGCATTACCCTGACACACTTATCACATAAGTTCTGGTGACAATCAAATCAGATGATACGTAGACGACAGATCCCTAAGTGGGACTTTCTACTGCTTCAGAGTTTCAGATAAAGTCTAACTTATAGCTAAGGTCAAACAGCAGGTACTAAGAACCCCGTTATTCCAGAAAGCTCCAGGACTCTCCTGCAGGCCCGTCTTAGAAACATTCTACTGCCTTCCTCTTCCTGTTCCAGCCAACCTCAGCCTAGTGAGGTCAAGGGCAAGTTTCTAGAGCCAGAGACCAGGTTTAAATCCTGGGCCTACAACACTCTAACTGCAAGACCCTGGTAGAATCATGTCAGCTCCCTGGGTGGCATCATATGATAAGATCTGTCACCTCATCCCCCAGAAACAGGACAGCCTGCATGCTCTATTCCACTCTCCCTCTGGTCCCTGCATCTTTCTCTCCCTGACTTCTGAACCCTGTCAAACACTATCCACATAGGTTGGTTCTTTATCTAGTTGGAAGCCAGAGCCTCGCAGAAAAATGAGACTGAGGGTCACAAGGAACAGCAAGAGCCGTCCAGGCGAGAGGAGGCAGCCTGGAGAACGGCCTAGGGGAGAATCTGGACAAAAGGAGACTCTACAGCTGTCTGTGGTGTCTCCTCACAGATGATCTGAAGACACAGCAGGCCCGGGAGTCCCGAGGATCTGGTCCAGTGGGGTGGAGGGTTCTCTCAGGGTCCCTGAGGAGTTTAAGCAGAGTGACTTAGTCATGGTTGTGCTTGACAAAGGTCTTCCTGGCGATGCTGTGTGGCCAATGGACTCTCACGATGGAGTCATCCAGGGGACAGACAAGGTAACGTGCCTCGGGGACTAATGATTAAATAATACACTCAGCACAGATAGAAAAACAACAACAACGACAAACACACACACACACACACACACACACACACACACACACACACACACACACAACGGGCTATCTGGATCACCACCTCACGCGGAAGCAGTTCCGCCCGGCTGGTCTACAAACAGGCTGCTCTTTTACATCTGGGCAACAGGGGGCAGCAGTGATCTCTATTCTCAGGACTTCAATCGGCCGGCAGCCTCTCCACTGTTCATGCTTACAAATGTCACTAGGGGGCAGCACCGTGTTGCAGGTTCCTCTACCAATGCCCATTTGAAACCACAGCTTTTAGTGAAGTGGTGACTCAGGGTGGACTGGGGCCGCGGACTCAGGAAATGCAAGCTCCCGATTTGACCAGATACTGGTGGAGGGGCAGGCTGTTCTTGAACAGTAGACAAACGGGGCAGATAAAACAAAGGAGAGAAAAGACAGGGAAGGATAAGGAGATGAGAAAGACGGGGAAGGGAGGGGCGCACATCCCCTGGGTTCCGCATTCAGCCTTGATAGTATCCGTAATTTTATCTTTCTGGCCTCAGTTTCCCTTGTAGAGCAGGAATTCCTTTAAGCACCTCACATTTTGTAAGGTCATGGACAGATGCACCAGGACGGTAAATGCTCACTAGACAATGGTGCTGTCAGCTGTTTGGTACATCCTGGTGCCAAGTCCCAGGGAAGGTCTAGAGGGCCAGAGGGCCAGATTCTCTCTCTCTCTCTCTCTCTCTCTCTCTCTCTCTCTCTCTCTCTCTCTCTCTCTCTCTCTCTCTCCCTCCCTCCCTCCCTCCCTCCCTCCCTCTCCCTTCCTCCTTCCCCCCCTGACTTTCACCTAAGGAGCCCCGTCTTCATTAGCCCCTCGACATGCATGAAGATGGGATGTCCCCGGTCCACAGAAACCGACTCTGACCTGGCAGCTTCAGCCATAGCTGACAGAGGAGTCTCCAGAGAGCACCGTGTCTATGA
This sequence comes from Tokudaia tokunoshimensis, assembly GCA_036184795.1. Classification (NCBI taxonomy): domain Eukaryota; kingdom Metazoa; phylum Chordata; class Mammalia; order Rodentia; family Muridae; genus Tokudaia; species Tokudaia tokunoshimensis. The sequence continues at coordinate 138,201,953 of BTHU01000004.1, read as the reverse complement.
CACCAAGCTCCCCCGCTGCTCCTCCAACCCAGCACTAAGGACATGAGTGAAGACACTTTCAGTCAGACAGACCCAGTTAGCTGGGCTTCAGAAAGCCCGAGGGAGGAAGAAGATCAGAAGGTCGTCACCTATGAGCCCAACACCATCCCTTCACACGGGGAGGGCTCCTGTCTCTGCCCTCCGTCATTCTGACTACGAATCACTGGAGGCTACTCTTCCTCCCTGATTGGTGACTCTGGGAGAGTGGCAGCCTTGCATCCTAAGGTTCCTTCTGCCTTCAGGGACAGCTTTGGGTCTGTCATCCTTGCGCCTGCCACCAGGAGGTGGCGCTCACATCCAGGGGTGGTGCAGATCTTGGCTCTCTAGCTGGTCTCTCAGATGGACTCAGTACCTACACTAAATTAAGGTTCTTTTCTTTTCCTGTTGAGTGGGACAAGTTGGCCATTAAAGAGTGTGAGGCTTTAAGTGTGCTCAGGTACAGGCAAAACTCACACCTGTGGAGATTGAAATCAGGTAGGACGGGGGCCATCTGATCAAGAGAATACGGCTGCAGGAAGCACAGGACTGTTCTGAGGTGATGAGAACATTATATACTTGGATGGAGGTGCTGGTCACACGGTGTACAGTTGCAAAGACTCAAGTCAGAACTTGTGCCTTTCAAATCTGTGTCAGTTACACACATCTTAAATTTTCATAGGGAAAAAAATCACTATTTAAACATAGAGACTATTGTTGTTTGTTGAGATTTTGACTTTTGAGACAGGATCTCACTGTGTAGCTCTGGCTGACCTAGAACCCAATATGTAGACCAGGCTGTCCTCAACCTCACAGAGATCCATCCACCTGCCTCTGCCTTGGAGTTCAGGGATTAAAAGCATGTGTCACCAAGTCATCCAGAGACATCTCTGATGGGGCTTAGTTAGACCTTGATGATAGTTTAAAAAATATTTGTTGCTTGTACATGTGGACACACATGGACCTGAGAATGTGCACACACTTCCAGGAGTGACCTCAGTGCACTGTTCCTTAGGAGCTGTCCACTGTGTTTTTTGAGACGGGGTGTCTCACTGGCCTTGAATTTACGAAATAGGTGAGGCTATCTGGCTATGGAGCCCTGGGAACCCTCCCACCTCCACTTCCCCAGTACAGGTATCACGAGGGAGCATCACCACCCCTGGCCTTTGTTTGTAGGTTCCAGGGATTGATCCCAGCTTCTCGTGCTATCCTGCCAAACACTTAACCATCCGAGCTGTCTCCCAAGCCACAATGTGGACCGTGGGAAAGGATGTAACAATATTTAGGTGGGTTTTATTTTCGTTTTGTTTCTGCACAAAAACACAAGACACCAAACAAAATTCCACACTTGATTTGGGTGTTTATTCCAGGCCGGGTCAGTCCTCCAGAGGAGGGTACTCTGCTGTCCCTTGTCTCTCTCATGCTGAAGAGAAAGGCCCTGGCCTGCCAGAAGTGTGGTGCCTCCTGCTTTGGGAGCGCTTAAGAGACATGCATTCATACAAATACAAAGGTCAAGTTCCTGGACTTTGCAAATGCTCTTAAGAATAGTGTGATTTCATTTCTTCATATTCACAGAGAATTCTGCCCCTGAATTCTTCCCAGCCAGGCAGGGTGTACTCAGATCAGGGAAGGCACACTTACAAGTTCACCCATAAGTCCAAGAAGGGTATTGGAAGCTTCAGGCAATCTTCTGCCTGGTACTTATTATTGCCGTTATCCCCAGCAAGTCGGCCAGGCTTGCCCAGCACAGCCTAGCCTCAAAGGTCCTTTTGGTTGTCCTTTTTGTACAGGGAAGTTTTGAGGAACTAGCCAAGAGAACCCAGAATCCCAGCTATATTTCTGGGATTCTGGGTCAGAATCCCAGGTTGATTCAGAGAAATAGAGCTGGTCACCTGCTCCACCTACCTCAGACAGAGCAGGGACCACTCAGTGGCTCTGAACAGTGAATCCAACCATGACAGTTAACTGCAGCTAAGATCATGGAGAGGGGCATCTACCATCAGTCCAGGACCTGGTCCTAGGGACATCTGCTGAGAATGGCAGGCCCTGTATCTGCATCCCCAGTTGGCTCTAGAAAGCACTGTTCCATGAGCTGCGGCTCCTGGCTGCCAGGCAGGGTCTGGGCAGACACAGGCGGCGTTGGATCTCCAGTTGGCAGAATCGGTTCTGATTGGACACTCGGGTGGCTATGCCCAGCCCACAGGTGGTTGAGCAGGGGCCCCAGGCTGTGCTCCAATTTGGACAGGGGACATCAGCAGATGCAGGAATGATAAGGGCAGAAAGTTGGTGTCCTGGGGGTTAGAAAGAAGAGAAGTTGGGGCTCAGCAGCTGAGCCATTACAGGGAACCTGTCAAGGCTGTTTAGCCTTAGTTTCTTCCTAAGCTTTCCAACATTTGGGACTGGATAAAGCAATAGCTGAGGGTGTCTGAGCACAGTGCAGTCTGCTGACAACTAACAAAGGTTAATGTTGTGGTAAATCTCCAACCCTGAAAAGCCCGTGCAAGGAAAACGTAACTTGGTTGTATATTTATAAACTGCACACCTATATTAGGCAGATATGCCTCTATACCACTTTCTTCCCGAGTTATGAAATCCCTGCTATTTGCAGTTCCCCAAGGCCAAGCACGTCTGCTCCATCTGCCTTCCAACAACTCTCCCTCCGCCCAACCCCGATTCAGTCTCCCCCCCCCAACTCCTCCTCCTGCCCGCCTCTTCCTGTCTTGCCCGGAAACCCCGCCTCCTTATTTTAGTCCAGTGATTGGCTATTTGTCATCTTTCTTAGCCAATTAGATAACTAAAGGAAATTCCTCTACACACCATCTTTCTTTTCTCTCTACCTTCCTACTCACGGATACATGGTGTCTTACCAGTTGTGTGCTTTGACCTGAAAAGCCCAAGATGGTAGGCTCCCCATAGCCTATCTCTTCCTCCCCGATTCTCCTTTTCCTTTATGACTGATGCTCTTCCTCTTAGCCCTGACAGCATTTGGCAATGTCTAGAGACATTTTCCATTGTCACAGTCAATGAACTTATACAAGGGGCTTGGAGGAAGGGTGTTGCTACTGATGTCTAGAGGGTAGAGGCAAGGTTGTCTTTCCACGTCCCACATCATACCCAACAGCCCCCAACCACAAAGGATGACTCAGCCCATCCCAGACATCACTGACGCTGATGCTAAACCCTGCCTGGGCACACACTGGTCTCGTGTGTTTGTGTGTTAGGGCAGGAGGTGCGAGGGCACTTGGATAAATGGTGCAGTGTCTGCACAGATGCCACACACACCCTCCTAGGAACACAGGTCACCTCTTAATCACTGACACTAGCTAAAATGGAAATGTTCCTGGATAGTTCTGAAACTATCTTTGCTAAGAAATAGTCTGCACATGCTCAGTGCAGGCCCGATTACAAAACTATCTTGTTGAGGTTTGGTCTGTTGCTATGTAGTGTCAAGCTAAATTCTATGCTAGGAGGTCTAGGCCTACCAGTGACTTCTCATGTTTACAAGCTTTAATTGAGTCACTTGTCATGTTTACAAGCTTTTGTTGTGCAAACCTTGCCCCTTGATTTAAACCTTATTTGTTAAATAAAATTGGCTACAGACAGTTACTGGAGGGATTGAAGGTAGGTGGGTGTGGAGTCACCTGGTTGGAGGTGGGGGATAAGAGAGAGGAGGAAGCTGCCATGAGGGGAGAGGAACCATGAGAACATGGCCAGGAGAAACAGCAAGTATCTGGGGTACACCACTGGGGAGGTAGCCAGGCCTGCAGTTAGAAGAGTAGCCTAGGGGCGACCCCCCAGAAATTGTCAAAGCCAAATACAATAACCATCGTCTGAGGCCCATTTATTTGTAAGCTCGTCCGGAATCAGCTTTAATTGTTTGCTCTACATTATTTTTGATGCACAGCTGGTTGAGTCTATAACTACAGAGGAATAACTGCGAGTGTGCTCGTGGTCCTGTCCGTGTGCACACAGGGGAGGTCAGACGGGAGGCAGGGTTTTTATATTGCTTTTTGATAAGCAAGCTGAGGTTTGGCAGCGTGGCTCAGTGGTAGAGCGATTGCCTAGTGTGTACAAGGGTCTAGGTTCAATTCCAAGTACTATTGGACTGGGGGTGGGGGTACGCAAGATGATTTGGATGACTCTCTCCTATGTGCCTAACTTGATGCATCATATTCCCTGGCAGGTATAAGGCTGGCCTTAGCACTTACACAGTGCTAGCGTCAGGCCTTCTTACAACCCATTTAACTTGAACGAATTTATTCTGTCCTCTCCACGGTTCTTATTAGTTCCACCTTACGGTTGGAGAAACTGAGGCCAGGAACTTCAACAACCATCTCAGAGTCACCCAGCAAGCATGGCCAGAGCTGAGTTTAGAAACACAGTGTCCATACATTTAAGCCACGCACCTGCCTTTGTATGCGGGGGCATCCACAGAACCACTTCCTGGTCACCTTCCCCAGTCAAATTCATGTGGTAAGAATAGTGTTTTTAAAGAAACAGGACAAAAAAATCCCAGCGTTGAAAAGTTTGTAGAGGGATGAAGTTGTCTTGCATGTACCTCTGCCCTGCCCTGGCCTATGGCCCAAACTCCACTCTTGCCTGGTCCAGACTTTACATAATCTTTTTTTATAAGATTTATTTATTTTATATATGTGAATATACTGGAATTGTCTTAAGACACACCAGAATCGGGCATCAGATCCCATTACAGATGGTTGTGAGCCACCATGTGGTTGCTGGGATTTGAACTCAGGACCTCTGGAAGAACAGTTAGTTCTCTTAACCACTGAGCCATCACTCCAGTCCCTTTACATAATCTTTTACCTATGGATTTTACCTAAATCCAAACAATCATGTGTTTATAATATTATAAATTGTCCACATGTATTTAAGTATCATAAATATATATTCTATACATATGTATTTTATGTCATATTATATTATTCTGTATTTATTATCTACACTGTCTTAAACCACTTATACTATATTTATGCTGCTGTGAGATGCAAAAATTTCACTCAAGAATGCTAATGTTCCTTCCTCCCCACCCCACCCTGACTCAGCCCCCTGAACTTGAACTCTTATGTCTTAAGATTTATTTATTCTTATTTTATGTGTGTGTTTCGCTTCATGTATGCACGGACACCATGTGCATGCCTGGCGCCCACAGTGGTCAGAAGAGGGCATCGGATTCCCCTGGAACAGAAGTTACAGATAGTTATGAGCCACCATGTTGGTGCTAAGGACTGAACCCGGATCCTCTGTAAGAATAGCAAGTGCTCTTAACTACCGAGCCACATCTCAAGGCCCTTGGACTTTATTTTTAATGATTCCTTAGTTAAAATTATCTCCCTAAGTGGGTGCCTTTTGGTTTGTCAGCTTGTCAGTTTTGTTTCTAGCAGCTGCTGCAGCTGAGGCCCTGGTAGCCCAAGTCTACCCCGCTCTCTCTCACCTTGGGCCTCAGAAGGCTGGATCGCTGGCGTCACTCCCTGGTCACACACCCACTCGGGGCAGCACCTTCCCGGCACCTGTATTCTCCTGGGGCGTGGGCAGTCCCAGCTGGGCAGCCGCACATCCTCTCTGCACAGTGGCAGACAGGTGAAGCCACCGTCATCACAGCGGCACAAGACCCTGCAATTGGGTTTAAAGGTCTCCCCATCCAGGTACCTGCGGCCATTCACCTCACAGCTACCGTCATCCTCTTCCACTGCACAGGGAGAAGAAAGAGGGCCAGTACAGGGTCCTGAGGTCAGAGCACAAGACTTGCACCCTGTGCCATTCCTGCTCCTCAGCGCACCCCTGCCCCACTGGCCAGTCCTCCTTCTTCAGCAAGACAGAGAGGCATCCAGGAGCCTGCCTTGGGCTTCAGATCTGTATTTTCTTAGCTATGGGCCAAGTATTTTCACTTCTTGCCTCAGTTTCTCCATGTGAAAAATAGGATACGTTGGAACTTATTTCACAGAGTGTTATAGAAGAAATGAAATGATGTGTGTGACGAATCTGACACAATGAAGCCTTGGCTTAAGGGTTGTAGCTCAGTCGGTAGAGAGCTTGACTAGCAGGTTCAAGGCTCTCAAGCTCGATCTCCAGCATTGTATAAACACTGCGGTAGCATGCTTGGTGGCACTCCTGTAAGCCTAGCATTTGCGAAGTAGTGGCAAGAGATTCAGAGGTTCAAGGCCAGCCTGGGCTAGACACCCTTCAAAGTTAGTAATGTTTAGTATTTAGCAGCGAAACACAGTCTAGGACTGAGGATTCATGTGGCAGCCTCTTTGTCCTCTTCCTATGTGACATCATCCCTGTCTGGTCGGGTTTCATTTTCTGGCTCTAGATCTTTATATTAGCTGCTTAAATTCTCTGAGTAGCCCCATCACCGTCAATGATAACAGAAACTCGTGCCCTCAGGTTTCGTGGACAAGCACAGAGCATCCAGCCCAGGGCCAGGCACATGGAGATGCCCAAGAGATACACAGAGATGCCTTCAGGATGTGGGTCTTCATGCCACTGCCTGTCTACAGGCCGGCGCCCAGAGTACTTTTCCTGACATCCCCTTATTCTCCAGAGAGGACCGTTCTCTGTCCCCACTGCCTTCAGATCACAACTCCTTGGACATAAAGACCTTCTGACCTGGACCTTGTTGTCAGTGGTTCCCTAGAAACCACACAGGCAGCAGGGCCTTGATCCCTACCTGGCCTTGCCACTTCTGGGTTCATCCCACCACATCCATCACACAGGCACGCGCGCATGCACACACACAAACACACACACACACACATGAACACACACATGCACCCCTATCACACACATCCATCACACACTCATCATACACACACATGCACATACACCTATCATAACACATGTACCCATCACACACACTCATACACACTCAACATACACACATACCTATCACACACATATCACACATACACATACACACCTATCATACATGCATACCTGTCATGCACACACACTCATCACACACACATACACACTTGTCATACACACATGTTCATCACACACATACATTAGTCACACACACACACACACCATGCTCAACTCACACACACACACATCACACATACCTATTGTGCACACACACATCCATCACACATACCCATCACACAACATACACACACACACACCCTGACTTCTGCCTCAGCTTTGCCCCCCCCCCCCCCCGTTGCCAGGATGACCTGACAAACAGAGGCATGTTTAGGAAAATCAACAGGAGAACAGATGATAATTTTAGCAGGAGTTCCCGGCACCTCATAGACCATCAGCTGGGAGCTGATTGGGTGTGGGGCATGTGGGGTTGGACAGTCAGTCCTTCAGCAGGGTAGCTTTGCATGGGGGAGTTCCTTGACATTGCAAACCCCATGAACTGTCTCAGAATCCTACCCAGCTATGCCCATGCCCAGCAGCCAAACCCTTGTTTCCCCCAAGCCTGCTTCTAATCCCCTCTGCAGGCAACCTCCCCTTCCCACCCATGACACCAGCCTTCATCTGAGGTCCTCGGCCTCCCTGAGCACAAGCCATGGGCTTGCTAGCTGGGAATCTCTAGGTCCTTTCTTCCCTCCGGAAGTCAGTAGCAAGGCAGGAATCTCAGAGCTACACGGTTTTTTTCCTTTCACCACTTGTAAGCTCTGTGACCCACTTAAGTGGTTTAACCCTCTCTGAGCTGAGCTCCCTCACTTGCAAGATAGGGGCTGCCTTGGGATCTACCTCCGTGTTAAGGATAAAGTGAAATGGACTCCTACGGTGTTTTCTCACAGGACTTAGGACAGGGCTCCGGTGACTGCCAGCTTCATTAGAACCTCTGCTGGCATCCAGGTGAAGCCACAAATGTTTGCTGAGCACCTACTGTGGCCTAGGCCATGTGCCAGGCAGTCGTAATTCAGGATGTGTGGGCACATGGGCAAACACCGGAGCACTCCAGTGCAAATAAACACAGCCAGCAAACCAAGGCTGCATTGCCTGGTGTTCCGGCCTCGTGAAATATCAGGCTAAGGTACTAGGGGGGAATTGCAATTTCTTAAATATAGTGACAGGGCCTCACAGGAAGTGGCATATGAATGTGAAGGAAGTGAAGGAACTTCCCATGTGTGTGTCTAGGGAACGAATGAGCATGGAGGAACGGCCAGTGCAAAGGCCCTGTGGTCCAGACCATGACCTGTGTGCTCAAGGCTAGTTAGTGTGGCTGGAGCAGAGAACAGGACCAAGAAAGGAAAGGGAGGAGGCTATTTTGTCAAAATGTGAAGCACACTTAGACAAAATAGATGAATTGTAAAAACAAAAACAAAAACAAAAACAAAAAACTGAGTCATCTCTTTCTCTAAAGTTTCAACTGGGGTAATTTTGCTTTGGGGGGCCCTTGGCGAGGTCACCACTGGCAGCTGATCCTGGCACCTCATAGGCAGAGAGGGAGCTGCCAAAGGTCAGGCCGCAGAGAGCTTCTCAGTAACAGTGATCCTGGTACCAGTCACCAAGTCCTGCCCCAAAGTGTCAGAGGACACCTAGGCCTGAGAGAGTGGTGAGGAATGTCACACGTCCAATGGCACCGGAAAACAGCATGGTGCGTGTGTGTGTGTGTGTGTGTGTGTGTGTGTGTGTGTGTGTGTGTGACAAAGTAGCTTAAGGCTCCCAGTCCAAGTATGGAGGGAGTGGACTGTTACTTAAATCTGTTTGGAGATGGAACAGGTTGTAGGGCATAGAGCGTGCTAGCTAACATCTTTGAGCCTCAGTTTCCCTTTTTGTAGAACTTGTGCCACAGGACAAGTGCCTAGCACCACTGTGGCACATGCCACGCCCCATATGCTGGCTGTGCACCTTTGCTCTCCACGGGGTTGTACATTTGCCTAGGGGCAGCTGTTGGCCCAGCTCTGGAAGCTGGGTATGATGTGGATGTGTGTGAATGGAAGTCACCATCAGGATGGTCCCAGCAGAGGATGAAGGAAGAAACAGGGAGCAGGCCCTTGGGGCACCAGTTGAACTGAGTAAACCTAGCGCCTAAAGTGAGGTGAAAGAGACACAGAGAGTGGGTTCCACTTTGACTCTGGATTCTATGCCTTGACCCCTCCCCCACCACACACACACACACACACACACACACACACACACACACTGGTCTGGCAAACCTGCTTACAGAGGCACACAGCCCCATGGCCATCGGGGCCTGCTCCAGGCTGACAAACCAGGCCCTGGCTGGGGTCGCAGACATGCCGGTGGTCGCAGGACTCCCCGAGCCTCCGTGCACACACTCGACAGCAGCCACAGCCATCCAGCACCAGGGGTACCCCCGGTGGGCACTGGGGTGGTGTCCAAGGACAGGCACAGGGTGTCGGGCACAGCTGGGCGTATACCTGAGGAGACAGAAGCCTCACTCAGTTTTGACTATCATGGAAGGTATGGAGACTCTCACAACTGGTCACTTCTCTGCCAAACCAGACAGTGTGGGATCCTTAGCGTGGCCTCGGGGTCAGGCAGAACTGGCCTTCAGCCTGAGCCATCCCACGGTGCTCCTAAGAGGCGACCCAGCACTGACCTTGAGCAGGGACTCAGGTCAGTCTCAGTCCCAGGCTCTACCTCATTGGCTGAGTGGCCTGAGAGCTTCTTGAATTCTCCAAGCCTGAACTTCCTCATCTGTAAAAAGGGGACAGGAAATGATGTCACTAACCCCTGAGCTTGGCTAGGAGGTCATCAATATGGCTAGCTTTTTGTTTGCGTATTTCTGGCGTGGGCGTGTATCTGTAGTGAGCAGGTGTTTATGTGTTAAATATGAAGACATCAACATCAGGTGGAGGAATGTATCACTCTCTAACTTTTACTTTTGAGACAGAGTAGCTCACCAAGCCTGACGATCACCCATTGGTTGGGCTGCCCAGCCAAGTGAACCTGAAGATATATCTGTTGCTGCCTGCTCAGCTCTGGGTGGTTACAGATGTGTCCCACTGTGCACAGCTGCTACACATGGGTGCTGGGGCTCCAGTCTTAGGTCCTCAGACTTGTGCTACCAGCCTTTGGCTCACCAAGCTATCCCCTCACCTTCCCAAATGTGGTTAACTCTGGTGGTCATCTTTGCTATGCGCTCCTAGGATGGCAAGCGCAAAAGCCCGAGGAGTGATTACGAAGCGAAGGGTGTGTTCTTACTCCTCAGGCTGAAAAAGTCAAACAGAACATGCAATTTCCCGGTCTTGACACAGCCCAACATGTTTCCCAGCCTTAAGTGCACAATCAGATTAGCCAGGAAATAGCAATACGGATTCCCAGGCCTCCTCTGGGACTCATGAAACTAGAAGACACAGAGGCAGGACCTGTGATCTATTTAATGCGCTGTATAGAAGCTTCTAAGGAACATCTAAGTCCAGAAGCTTCTAAAAACTATCTAGGTTCACAGCCCCTCTGGCCTAGCCCACCCCAACTCTCCACCCCCATACCACACCGCTACACTCCCCCACCACCCTGCACAAATGGGAGTGATTGCCCACAGTCAGATCCGGGAGCCGTGCCACGCCCACCTCGCTGCGCGGACTCTCTCAGCCCCAGAGGAGGACACTTCTGAAAGAGGCAAAAACTGAGCCAAAGACTCAGTACCCATTCATTGCAGGGTTTCACCCCAGTGCCACAACTGCGCCTCCCACCCAGGACAGAAATACACAAATGAAGTACCAGAAGCCATGAGCTCCCGAGAGGGTGGGGACCAAGAGGGAGGTACCACTTAAGATGTTCCAGACTGTCTACCCCACCAGTGGACGATCAATCTTTAACAGGAGTAGAAGGCCTCATATGGAGGAGGGTTTGTGATTTAGGAAAAGAAAACTAAAGACCCCAAACCTCTTGATGGACCCAAGGAAACCATGATCCGTTTACCACGGCCCCCATCTTGCCCACCCTTGGACTCAGCGTCCCAAAAAACCCTGCTTTCCAGGGCCCGCAGTTCTCACTCTGGCCAGCAGGGGCCACCCTAGAGTTGCTCCTTATCTCTGACCAGTGAGTGGTCCCCACCTAAGGCCGGGCACTCTGCAGAATTTCAGGTTCCAGAGGGTTCCTGGACCAGCAGCCTCTGGGAGCTTGCCTTGAACGTGCCTGGTCACCTCTCCAAGCCTTCTGTGTGATCTCCACATGGCATATAATACATTCTTGGGTAACTCACTTGTAGTTGTCTTGAGAGGAAAGAGGCAGACTTTCAGAGCAGGGGTCTGACTCCCTTGGCTGAGCAGACCTGGCTAAGCACAAAACAAGTCTTTTACTGAGCCCTAGGCCTGCTGCAGGCTCTCGGTAGCTTCGGGCTTCTCAGGGTCCTGACTCCAGGAAAAGCCACTAATAGTACCCTTACGCTGAGCACTGTGTGGACAAGGTTTCCGCTTAACCCTTTCCTGTGAGGTATACTGGCGGTGTGTCTGATTTAAAGATGATGAAATAGCACTTGGGAGACTGAGGGAGAAGAATTTTGAAGTTAGCCTGAGCTACGTAGTGAGTTCCAGGCCAGCCTGGGCTACAGAGTGACACATTGTTTCAGAATAAACTCCAAAACAATGACAGACAAATGACAGGTCGAAATCAAGTGGTGAATGTCTGGGAAGCCGTGGGACAGGATCGGAATCCAGGTTGGTGGGAAGCCAGGGCCCAAACTTGATTCTTGAGTCTGTTGTTCTCGAGGGCTCTGTTAGCACCTGAACCTCGGCCTCCACCTCTGCCCTCAGTTCAAGGACAGCGACTAGGCAGGGCAGGTTCTTGTTAGCGTACGGAAGCAGCAGCCCCTCTGGCCTCCCACCTCTCCTCTGCCTTTGCTGACCATCCTGTCCCCATATCCAAGCGGCCTCCTTTGCCTCAGTCTCCCCAGACTAAGTAACTAGGTCTCTGGTCACTGTCAGCCGCGAGCAACTTCACTTCCCTGTTTCCAGGTTCCCTGCTCCTGAGCCAGGAGCCAGGAGCCCACAGCCTGCCTGGAAGACCCAGAATTCATTCCCTCCCCTGGGAAGGATGTGGGTTCACATCCTCTCCATGGCGACATCCCCAGGTCTCTGTGTCAGATGCCAATCAACTTCCCGGGACCAGGAAAGAATGGCTTCACAGATGTCACTCCAGTGGCCAATCGAGGGCCGTTCTTCTGCAGTCTTTTGGAACCCTCCCTTCCTGGGGTCCAGGAGACTCCCTAAGCCACCCACTCTAGCATCGTCTTCTGTCCATCCCCTTCCAAGACTGGAAGCCGGTTGGTCCAGGGAGGGAGATGTTTATACCCACACCCCATTAGCTCCAGGCCCTAACACCATGTTACTGGGAAGTCATCAGTTAGTGTGAGGTAGGGTGTCCTCCAGACACACCTATGTCTGCCCCAGTCTCCACCATGAAACTTTTCTATTGTTCTTTTTCTTTGCTGTGTGGCTTTGGGCGCATTGCTTACCCTCTCTGAGTCTCCTTTGACCAAAACAGGACAATTTCTTATAAGACTGCTGTAAACGTGAAGCAAATGGAACTACTCACAAGCAAATTAAAAGATGTCCTATATGAAACAAGGGACAAGGACATTTTCCACAGAGACATCTCCTGCTCCCTCTGATCAGGGCCAGAGGTCACTGCCTGCCTGAGGGCTGTATCCTCATGGCCTGTACTTTGCAATCTGACCCCAACATCCATCTCTGTCCTGGTTCAGAGATACACAGAAACCCAGCACTCACATCTGATTTACTCTCTATGAGGAGACTGGAGGGTCCCGCTGTCCTTTTTCAGACATTCATCTAGGTCCAAGACCTGTGCTATCGTCTGTGGAGCAGTTCTCCTCAATGATCTCTTCAGAGGCCTCATGAACCATTGTACCCATTCAACCAAGGCTGAGGCTCAGAAAGGGAAGGACACTTGCCTGAGATCACACAGCAGAACTTGCAAACTCTCTGAGCCCCGAGAGGGAAACAAGCCTGGGCATAATGACCAGACTGTATCCAGTGTAGGGTCTTGCCAAGAGTTCTAAGTTGTGCCCACACATCTATCCCACCACGCAGAATTCTGCTGTCTTTCAAGACCGGGATGCCTTACCATTGAGAGGAGCCAGAGGAAAGAAATGGCCAGAAGATGGGTCCGTGGGCTGCCCCTCATGTCACTGTGTCCCTTGTGGAGCCAGCTTCAAACCTGGGAGGCAAGACCTGAGTCTTTTTTATGTTCTAGAGGGAATGATGTCCCTTCTAGGTGAATACAGAGAAAGAGAGAAAAACACACACACACAAACACACACACACACACACACACACACACACACACACTTATAGTCCTTACGCCTCTCCCCACACTCCCAGGAATTAGCCCAGTTACCTGAAGGTGAGGCTGTGGAGACCACCAAGGAGTCTGACAGTGTGTGAAGCCCAAGCCACCGCAAGTGCCAAGTTTAGGACAAGTTGACAGGAGCCTCTCAGGTCCTCAGTTTCCAGCAAGAAAGACCTCCATCCCAAGCCACTGCCACAGCAGCCGCAGCCTTGCCAAGGACCCTGTCCACCCCAGCGTCCTCTGGAGATCAGAAGTGTCTGTCAAATGCTTTGCAGATCTGACCCATGGCGGCGTCATGAGCCCCGAAGCTTAGGCTCTGGGCAGCCCAGACCCAGCCTGCGGTTTCTGGCAGGGAGATTGGCAGCTACCCAGAGGTGGGTGTGACCCAGAGTAGAGCTTCCCTGGCGGCCTGTCTGCTCTTGGCAACCAAGAGCCTCCCTATCCTCCTGGGCTCCGAAGGTGGCCCTACTGTGGCCAAGCCTAAGCAGACTGAGCCTACTGTGTGCTGGCACTTGCTGGACTCTGCTGATCTGATTGAGCTCAATCTCCTCTTTTGGATTCTACCAGTTCTGAGGGGCTCTGCAGGACTGGAACAGACCTGGGACCAGAGTCTGGGGGATGGGGGCTGCAATGAAAATAATGAGACCCCCCACACCTTGTTCAGACTAAGGGTGGGATACAACTTCTGAGGGAGATGCCATTTCTGAAAGCTAACAAGGCTCTGCCGTAGAATGTTCCAGAGGGAACAGCATGATCAAATTTCCAGAGGAGGGACCGAGCATAGTAGCCTGGCATACTCAGGGCAGAAGGTGCCTGGTGGGCATGTGGCTTCCTGGGCACTGGACTGGGCAGGAATGTGCAGAGGATAAAACACGGGATTCACATCACCGACTGTATCCATTGGATACAGGGGATGCCCTAAGGTCCTGTCAACAGATGCTGGGTAGAAGGACATGGGATTCAAAGATCAAGGTGTAGAGATAATCTTCTATGTTCTATGTAGAAGCGTCATCTGTCAATAAAAGGCTGATTGGCCAATGAGCTGAGGCAGGAAATAGAAGGCGGGACATCTTGGGAAGGAGGGAGATTCTGGGATAGAGTCAAGCAGGAAGAGATTCGCCCTGAACACTGATGGATGCCTGAAACTGGCACTCGTAGAATAGAATAAAGGGGTTCATTGATCTGTGAGCTAGTGGGACTGAGTCAAAGTTTTAGACCTGGGCTGTTATTCAGAAATAATTCCTTCTCAGAGTCATTATTTTGGGAACTTGGGCGCAGGTAGAAAAGCCTGTGGTTATACCAGGGTTACAGCTCAGTTGGTGGAGTGTGTGCTTGGCACGTACAAAGCCCTCAATTCCCCAGCATTGTGCAAGAAACTGGTTGTGGTGGTGCGGTGTGAGGGAGAAATGGTGTGACCACCTTCAGGACTTGCTGTTTGTAGCTCCCTGTTTGGTCCTTCATGTGCTTATGGAGACTAGGCTATGCCACACGTAGGCATGACACCGGCCAGATTGGAAAGGCAGATCGCAGTTATTTGGTTAGGTATTGGGGCAGAGGAATGACACACAGGGCCCAAGTCAGGCAGGTGGGGAGTGAGAAGCAGCTGGGCTTTGTGGCTGGCAGGGTGAGGCGGGCATAGACAGCCGCTCGTACGCAGTCAACTCTGAGTCAGGCTCGACACCCCTGTCTTGGGTTGCTCATCCGCTCTGTGGCCGCATGGAAACTCCACATCCTCTCTGGGTCTCAGACAGACCTGCACAATGTCCACGCCGATAACTGTATTTCCCACCACCATCTCCAAGACCCGAGTTTATGTAAGACAGTGATGCACTCAGCTTGGCAGCTAAGCAAGGCCATGTGACTAACTTCCTGGTGTGAGCTATACAAGAGTTGGGCACAAATGCTGGGACCCGTCCCTAAAGGGAAGGCCTTTCTTTTTGTCACTCAGACACTCCTTTCCTCCTCGGCTTCTGGCCAAAGGTGATGTTCTGCAGCTGCCTTGTACCATGGGGGAACCTTGAAGATAGATCTCATGTACAGGGGGAGGTAAAAATAAAACTTTAATAGAGGAGCTTGGATCCAGGCAAGGGCAAGCACACATGTCACCCCTGTGCTTTTAAGGCTGAGGCAGGAGGATAAGGAGTTTAAGTTTAGCTTGGGTTACGTAGAGAGACCCTGACTCATAGACAAAAAAAGAGAGGATGGATCCCTTATGATGACTAGAGCTACATATGTGTCCTTATAGGTTTAATGTACATAATTAAGGGGGCAATGATATGTGCACATATAAACATATGTGTCCTTATAGGTTTAATGTACATAATTAAGGGGGCAATGATATGTGCATATATAAACGATTATATGTAACCACTGTTTTTAATTTGTATATAGTTCCATAGACCCTCCTATTTGAGCTGACATGATATTCCTGGTTAGTTACTATGTAAAAATACCATTTTTTTTGTTGTTGTTGGTGGTGGTGGTGGTGACTACACACCTGGAAGTCAAGGTGAATTCCATTTATTGTTATCCCATACTGAATCCCTGTCTGTTGATTTGTCTAACCTGGTCTCTCCCCTAGTAAAGGCATCTTTACTTGCCTCGCTGTCTGGTGTCAGGCCTCAGACCACAACAACAGTGTCTCTGATACTCTTGCCTTTTCCTGGCCCTTCAGAACAAAGAAGGCAGCTTTTGGTTATGAGAAGCTCCGTGAGATTAAGGTACTTCTTTTCCCTGAAGTCTAAGGACCTCATCCAAGAGCCACGTCTGCTCCAGGCGTCATGAATGCTGGGCTATTTTTTTCCCCTTGATCCTCTGAAGCAGATATGCTGGCGAGTTCTCTGTAGTTGATGTTTTCTCTGGGATAAACTTCCTGATAGTGAGGGAATGTAATTATTTTAACCTTGCTAGATTCAGCCAGTATTTGATTTAGTGTCTCCATCTGTTCATAAATGAAATGGGCCTGTAACATTCTTTTTAGGTTGCCTTATCTAGCATTTGTAATGGTGGACATTTATCAAATACCTCACTTGGCAGGTTCCCCTCTCCTTCCCTGTCTCCCTTGTAACCTGCACAACATAAGAACTGTCTCCTGCAGTTCAGCAGGGCTTTGCCATCAGAGCTCTGGGGATGCTGATTTGAGGCTGGGAAGGTCTTGACTGCCAGCAGATCTGGGAATATGGTGCCTCAACTTCAATTCCCACTTGTTCTCTGGCCAATCCTTTGGCCTGTCAGTGTTTGTGTGTCTGTGTGCACGAGAGTAGACTTGCACACCAGGGGGTACAGGTGAGGAGGCTGCAGGTTGAGACTGAGTTCCCTCCTCTGCAGCTCTCCACCTTTTGCTTTGAGACAGGGTCTCTCCCTGAACATAGAGTTGATGATTCACTACGCCAGGACCCTCCTGTCTCTGCCTTCCGGTTCTGGCATTACAGGTGGTGTACTGACAGATTCAGTGTTTTTATATGAGATTTGGGGATTCAAATTCAGGTCCTCAAGCTTGCATCCACTACCCACAGGGTCATCGTCCCCTTTTAGGTTCCTTACACCTCCCTAAATATTGCTTGTTTACCCAGGTTTTCAGATGCACAACTACATCACTGGTTCACAGTGGCCTTAAATTACTTAACCTCTAGGTCTAGGTTGTTGCCAACATTTTGTCATTTTATTTTACCTGGTGAGAGTGGGTGCTGAGAATGGAACCCAGGGATATGGGAAAGTGCTCTGCCCCTGAGGCACACATCCCAGTCCTGTCTCTGCATTTGTATCTCTGGTCAGCCTCCTGGGGCATGTGTGTCTGCTATTAATTTGGTCTTGTTTTGATGAATTCTTTTGGTCTCTAGCTTGTCAGTTTGTTCACAGAATCGCCTGTTGCACACAGTACATCCTGTTTGGCCCTTTGATGCTGACTTTTTCTGCATCTTAAGCAATGTCATGTGGATCACAGAGAGGGGCATGGGCTCCCACCCCTCAAACGGAAGTTGCATCTCCAAAATGGATGTCTCCCACAACCCTGCCTCTGCTGTGATAGGAGGGACAGGTTGGGTCCCTCTGTGGCGTTCCTTCCACATGTTCTGCAAGCCAGGCAGGAATTCAAATATCTATTCCTGGCCCTGCGGTTCCAGGTGCTGTGTGACAGGTCCCCAGGGACAGCTGTGGACTTGGACGGTTGACCAGTTGGCGGAAGGTTGAGCTGACAGGGAGCTAGTGGGAAATGACACACGCTCACAGAAAGGCTGGAATGTGCTGATCACAGGGCTGGGGTCTCAGAGCAAGGGGACAGCAAGAGGATGGTGCCAAGTGTGTAGCTGCTGGTGAGTGGGGGGGTTATGGTGGCACATGACAGGGCTTCAGATATGAGGATTTATTCAAGGCATGCTGGGGAAAGCCTAGCATGCAAGTGTGTAGATGAGTCAGTGTGTAGCCAGTCTTCGCTACTTTGTGGGGTCTTCTTTCCCCACCCTTTATCCTCCTCCCAGTTTCACCCTCTATCACTAGAGGAGAAAGAGAGAGAGAGAGAGAGAGATCCCTGAATCTAATTTCTTTCCTTTTGTCTCTTCTTTGAGCATGACTACTAACAAATGATAACCCACACTCCTGAACAACCAACAACCACTAACCCCATTGGGCCCTAGCATTTATATACCCTCTGAAAAGTTCCCAGAATTCCAAACGTCACACAGTCACAGAAACCATCTGCAGCTGGCAAAACCACACTTCTACTAGAGCATGAGGCAAATTATAATCAGCTGGTGCAGATGGTCTAAAGGAGCCATGTATCCCCATGCCTGGGATTAAAATGAACACACATTCTTTAATATATTTCTGTGCTTTTAAAGAAACAAAAATTCCAGAATTCTCACATATATCAGTGAACTGAAGAAGCCGGGCTCCAATCACGGCTTTGTCTCTGTGCACCTTTGGGCAAATCCTTTGACTTTCTTGGCCTCCGTTTCCTTAACCATAAAGTAGGTGAGAAGTAATTCCTGTTTTCCAGCCCCAGAGGTCTATGTTTTATATACCTAGAAACCACTTATTTCCAGAGGGAAATCTCTGACCCAGAGAGGGGCTTAGAATAAGGGCCTCAGCAGAAACCCACAGTATAACTCAAAATTCAGGATACTTTGCTAAGCTGGGACTAGTTGATCAGGGACCAAATCAGGGGGCTAGGTTATTTCTATCCCACCTGAGAGCTCTTGCCTTTGTCAGAAGACCCCAGTTCTAAGGATACACTTTTCCACTAAGGTCCCTACAGGTGCCACTATCTGTCTAATACACCACTCATATGTCCATTCTTCTATCCATGTCTGTGTGTCTCACCCATCTGTCCATCTATTTGTACATTCACCCACCCATTAACCCATCTATCCATCCATCTTCCTTGTATTCATTCTACAAACCCTGGCTGTACCGACCATGCTTTGGTGTTAAAGCAGAAGGCCCAGTCCCCAGTGATGACATCACAGGTCATCCCTCCCAAGACTCCCAAGACTCTTCTGGCTCCTGAGTCATATGTGGTCTGTAAACCGAGGACCATGTGAACATGTGGCCTGGCTTAGAGCTAATTGTTCCCATTAGCTGGGGAAGCATTGGCTGGAGAGAGGGCAGAACTTAGTTAGTAACTGCCCCTGAGAGCTCTAGTCATGGGGTGGCCGAGTCACTGTCCAGTCATCAGCTTGGGCCTTGGGGTCCCTGGTTGGGGGATGGGAGATCCATTCTCTCTCCTCCTGGCTGCCTCCAGGGTAGCTCTCTAGACAACAGACTCTCCACTCAGAACACAGACCCCTGAAACTCTCAATGTTTAAAATGGCTTGAGATGTAGCAGTGACTCCTAAATGGAGTCACTCCTAAGACTCCAATGGAGGAGTGTGTCTTGTTTTTTCTGAGACAGTCCCACATAGCCCAGGCTGGTCTCAAGCTTGCTGTGTAGCCGAGGATGACCTTGAACTTTTGATCCTTCTGTCTCTACCTTTCAGGTGCTGGGATTACAGGATCAAGCTATCCCACCAAGTTTTTGCAGGGCTTGGAATTGAACCCAAGGCTTCATGTTTGCTAGACAAGCATGATACCAACTAACCAACATCCCAGCCCGGAGAAGCCCTACTCACAAGAGTCCCACACCCTCACACTCAGGAAGGCAGATGGAGGACCAGAGGTGGAAGTCACAAAACTGGTGTTTGTTCCTGTTGATCTCTCCTGTGCTGGAGACACCCCGGGTAGCTGGGTCCAGCTCTGTGGGTTCTTAGAGTCTGGTAGGTTAGGAGTTTCTCCCGGGACATAGGCAGGCAGCTCTAAGGTCAGGTCTCAGTTGGACTGCCACCCCATCCCCTGAGAAAGCAGATGTAGGGTGCTGTGGGCAGGGTGCACATTGCAAGAAAGTTAACTGTGATATGTGTGCCCATTCCTGAATGCTGGATGGAAATAGCAACTGACTCCTCCTCTGTGTAGAGGCTGAGAAGGCCCTGGACCAGGAGCCCCTAACTAGAAGGCTCAAGGCCTGCACCATGCTCAGGGCTCAGAAGTGACGTGTGCCTGTCTGCTCACTCCAGAGCCAGATGAGAACCATGGATGTGGGCTGATCTAGACAGGGACCCCAAAAGAACAATAAGCAGACATGAGGGGGTCAGTTTGTCCCTGTTCCTCCAGAGACTGAAAAGGCAAACGGTACCCTAGCCAACTGCTATTGTGACTAGGGATGGGTAATGTCCCCCAAAGTATACATATAGTGCATAACACTGAACTCCCCAGTTGGGATTTAAGTCGGATTTACACTTATAACTTCACCTTCTCCATAATTTCAGGCCTATTTCTACAGCAAAGACTTTAGGGTACTTAATATGAGACACAGATGGTTCTGGGAAACTTTTGTTTTGTTTTTAAAGACAGGGAGTATTTTATTTAAAACCCATCAGTGAAGTGGACGGCTTGGGTCTCTGACAAATCATTCATATTTAAAGCTTAAGTCAATAACTGTATGAAAGCACACATTGCCACATACAAACTAACTGATCAGACCACAACTTTCTATGTTGGGACAGAATAAACATCCCTGTGGAAGCAGCACCTTGTGACATTTAATTTAGTATTCTTCTTCTTCTTCCTCACCCTCGCCTTCCTCAGAATCCACACCAACCTCCTCATAATCCTTCTCTAGGGCAGCCATGTCCTCACCGGCCTCAGAGAACTGCCCCTCCTCCATCCCCTCACCCACATACCAGTGCACAAAGGCACGCTTGGCATACATCAGATCAAACTTGTGATCCAGGGGAGCCCAGGCCTCAGCAATGGCCGTGGTGTTGCTCAGCATGCACACAGCTCTCTGGACTTTGGCCAGGTCACTACCAGTTACCACAGTGGGAGGCTGGTAATTAACGCTAACCTTGATTCCAGTGGGGCACCAGTCCACAAACTGGATGCTGTGCTTGGTCTTGACGGTAGCAATGGCAGCATTGACCTCTTTGGGAACCGCATCACCACGGTACAGCTGGCAGCAAGCCATGTATTTACCATGGGAAGGGTCACATTTCACCATCTGGTTGGCTGGCTCAAAGCAGGCATTGGTGATCTCTGCTACAGAAAGCTGCTCATGGTAGGCTTTCCCAGCAGAGATGACAGGGGCATAAGTGGTCAGAGGGAAGTGGATGCAAGGGTAGGGTACCAGGTTGGTCTGGAATTCTCTCAGATCAGCCTTCAGGGTCCTATCAAGTCTGAGGGAAGCAGTGATGGAAGACAGGGCTCAGCTGTAGCCTTTGATGCTTCCTGCCAGGCTGGCACTTGGGGTCCTAAGGATACCCAGGGGATCCCAGCCCAGCAGCAGCTGGGCGACCTCAGGGCCGGCATTTCTGTAAACATCCCAGTGAGCCAGCCCCCCAAGGTTTGGCAGGCCTTGTGTGGTTTCCTCTGACATGACCACTTCCACCCACTCTGCCCTGCTGGGCTTCCAGTAATGGTATGTTTTCTCTGGAGTTGGCGGTCCTAATGATATGGAGCCCTGGGGACTTCCTTCCACTCTGCTCCCTCGAAGGGGCCTTCTTTCCCTTGAAAAGGCTGAGGATGGACTGCCCAGTGGCTCAGACACCTTGTGCTACCCAGGAGGTATTGGCCAGACCTGGGGGGGGGCGGGTACCCTGGGCATCACCCCATCACAAAGCTAGTGGGGATCAGGCAGAAACAACTGTATCCATGAGCCTGGGGAGATGGTTGAGTCAGTAGAGCACTAGATATTCCAACCTTAGAGGCTGTGAAGACTTGGGGGAGGAGGGTGTGGCTCAGTAGTGGGACACTTGCCTGGCGGTCTCACTCTCAACACTGAGGAGGAAAAGGCCAGCAAGCATCCTCTAGATCTAACTGCCTGGCGTGAAAGGAGTAAGACAGACCTGGCTGTGGCCTGTCATTCACTCTGTCACCTTGATCACGCCACGTCACTCCTCTGAGCACAGGTTTCCAAGTGGATTTGATGTGAGGGTTACAGACCTGGGACAGGACTTTCACCGATGAGGTAAACTAAGGCTCGGGAAGGCCAGCCTGTGTGTGTCCCACAGCTGCTGCTGACGAGCTCACGATCATGTCCAGTGCTTCCCCTCTCAAATGCTGAGCCACATGTCACTTTCCTCCAATGCAATCACAGTGTCAAATTGCACTGCAAGCCCCAAGCCTGAGAGGTCTCCAGAGCTCCCAGCCCCACCCGAAGAGAAGGCTCTTGGGGCAAGGACACATTAAAGATGGTGGGGCACCCCACTTGTGGGAGGTCAAAGGGGTAAGTAATTTTTCTGCTCTGTGCTGGCCACTTCGTGAAGTGACATACCCTGATGTGCAGGACTAAGGTGTGTGGAGAATCCTGAGAAGAGTCCTCATGTGGCAAGATACAGGACCACTCAGGTGGCCCGGCTGGAAAGTGAATTGCAAATGGGGAACAGAGAAAAACTAAGTTTGTGCAAATAAAGAGACTTAAGATAGCTCCTGGTGATAGCTCACCACCCCAAATCAAAATTAATCACTTTGTGTCCCTCTTCATTCAAATCAATGTGTGGCTTGAGCCTGCTGGGGTCCCAGAAGTGAACCTCCTTCCCACTGAGTCCCAGGGAGGGAGTTCCCTTCAGCCCAGAGAGAAGCTAATAATGACTCAGGGTCCAGATCCTGACACTGGAATGAAACCCTGGCCTGGTGCTTGGAGGTCTGGTCAGCCTCTGAGTCCTGCATCCTTTGCATGCGTATGTTGACGAGGGAGGGGCTGTTGTGAGGATCCATGCAGACAGAGAGTGAACAGGCTTGTTGCTGCAGCACAATGCTCCAGGATTCTGTACCGAGAGTCTGCTATGTAAACAGGAGTCAAGACTGTCCTTATTATCATGACTACCAAAGCATGAAGACCAACACCACCTGTCTGGAAAGGACATGGAAGTAGCTTCCTCTGATCCAGAGATGCTTGGGCAGCATCTGTCCCCTCTTGCTCTCCTCAGATTCCTGGCATCTGACTTAACTGAGGAAAGTCGATTCCTTGGATGGGCATCGGATCCCCTTACAGATGGCTGCAAGCCACCATGTGGTTGCTGGGAATTGAACTCAGGACCTCTGGAAGAGCAGTCAGTGCTCCTAACTGCTTAGCCATCTCTCCAGCCAAGACAGGTTCTCTCCCTGGCCTAGAACCAGCCACGTAGACTAGACTGACCTGGCCAGCAAAGGCCAGAGATCTGCCTGTCTCTGCCTCTCTGGTACTTGGATTACAATTACTCCACAGCACACCTGGCTTTTCTGAGGGATCCGTTCGGGTCCTCCCACTCTCCTGGCAAGCCCTGACTCAGGCAGCTACCCACTGTCACTGGTCACATGACATCAGCACAGAGAAGGCCTTGGATGGCACAGGAGAGAAAAGCAATTATAGGCGCTAAGGGGGACAGATACCAAGAGCGAGACTGCATGGGCAGAAGAGGCAGAGGGGTGCTGAGGGGAATCACAGAGGGACCATGGCTAGGAAATGGATCCCGTCACTGCAGAAAAGCATCCACTAGGAAACACAGGAGTTGGAGTGGAGGCTCCAGGACAGAGCAGTTTTCTCCCACATGGTATCCTGGGCCCCATCTGCAGCAACGTCAAAATGGAGGTTATTGGAGGCGCCCCTTTACCTTGCCCTGCCAGACCTTATTTTATTATTTTACTTTAATTTTATGGATGATGTGGAAATAGTGGTTTGCCCAGGCTGGTGCCTATCCAGCCACATAACTGGGAAGGCAGTGGTGGAGCTTAGGTCA
The DNA here is from genome assembly GCA_036184795.1 of Tokudaia tokunoshimensis. Taxonomy (NCBI): domain Eukaryota; kingdom Metazoa; phylum Chordata; class Mammalia; order Rodentia; family Muridae; genus Tokudaia; species Tokudaia tokunoshimensis. The sequence continues at coordinate 138,178,440 of BTHU01000004.1, read as the reverse complement.
CGTTGGTGTTAAAGGCCACTTTACCTTGAACTTCTGCCTCCCAGCTGAGGCCGAATGGCACCAGACCTCCTCCCCAGCGCCTGGATGGCCACGAGAGCTGCTTAGAACCAGGACAGTTGAGATAGCCAGTTTCTAGTCTCTGGGGTAGCGGCTGGAAATGCCTGTCCACATTCCTGGGTGTTAAGTCTGGGGACACAGGCTCCTGCCATCAGCCATCACATTCCCCAGAAAGAATCTCTATTCATAACAAACCCCAAAGGTCACCCGTCTGGGAAAGAACACTCTGCCTCCACCCCAGCACAGGGCAGAAGGGCCCAGGCTTCATGAGAGAGCACTTGGCTTTCCAGAGGTGTGACCTGCTTTCCCGGCAGCCTGAGTCCCCATCCTCCCTCAGGTGCTCCCAGCAGCGGCTGTTAGACAGGACAAGTGGACTAAGAGAGTGCAGGGAGTGCCCCTAGAGAGCCCCAGGTCACTCAACCTCCTTAACTTCTCCTAGCTGGGTTCCTCTCCCATGCCTCAGTTTCCTCCTCTAACAGCATCTACCGCACATGGTTGTCATGGGGAGACCTGAGATATTTTCATTCAGTGACTATTTATTGAAATTCCACCAGCTTGCACCACCATGGAGTAGAGCAGACTATCTGCCTTCAAGATTTTTTTTTCTTTTTCTTAAAGGAAGTTTTGGGATGATTGAGATTCCCTTTAGAAAATGTTGGCACCAAAGACATAGAACAAGTTGAGGAAAATGTCAACAGCTGAGAAATTGAAATGATGGATAAATAGCAAATGTTTTCTGAATGTCTGAATTTTTTTAGAAAGAAAAGAGAAGGAGAGAAAGAAAAGGTGAAAGAACAGGGAAAAACAGGGTGGTAGTAATCACAGTTATAACCTCTTCCAGGCAGGATGGCCGCTACCCACAAAAGGATACTCTAAGTACCTGACACGATGTTAGGCACATAGTAGGAACCATCTAGAACTGAATTCAAACACTGATTCTGCCTCTTCTATTTTGAATGTCCTCGAGCCATCTGTCCTTGAGCTTCAGACCACCCTCCATTGAGGTGAGGCTAATGGGAGGCCTGTTGACTGACAGTGTGGTAATAAGTTCTTTACCTCAATAGACACCGACGGATAGGAAACTTATCACCCTATGTTCATAATGGAGAGACAGGGTGAAGAGGAAATGGAATGTGGGAATAGAGCCAAGTGTAGGGAAGGCCAGGTATGGGGTGATAAAAGAATTTACAGGCTGCACAAAAGAGAAAGGGTTGTCTTGAAATTCACTGCAAGAGAGCAGTGAATTTTCACTTCTCAGAGACTGACCACACCTGGGCTGTAGGGAAAACGAGCGGGGCCCGCATACCCTTGTGGGGATGGCAGGTACCCATGTGTCTGCGGAGGGAAGCTGCCCTGCTATCGGGAAGGAGGCCCTTGCTCAGAAGGCGGTATGGTTCTGGCGCTGGCCCCAGGTACCTGTAGAGGAAGCCTAACTGGGAAGAGTCTTGGTCCTTTCTGGCGGCTGGAGATGCTGAGGCTTATTCCATGCTCCTACACGGCGGGTTTTGATAAGAAGAGACAGTCCATAGTTTTAAAGGTTTATTATAGAGAAGTAGGAAGAGAAAAAGAGATAGAGAAGTAAAGAAAGAAAGAAGAGATATAGGGATGAGAGCTGGCCATGACCATGTACAAAGAGGGGAGAAGAATGGGGAGAGAGGGGAAACAGGGAGACAAGAACATAAGGGCAAGAGAGAGAAGCAAGAGAGCTAGGAGGGGCCAAGAAGCCCCCTTTTGTAGTGGGTTGGGTTACCTGGCTGTTGCCAGGCAACTGTGGGGGTGGAGTCCAGCCAGAACACTAGGGGCCTGGCCCTGTGTGTAACTGATGGCCTCAGGATTATGGAGTTGAGGAGTCAGGAGTATGTGTCAGGAGCCTGAGTATCTGGGAGCATGGCTCACTGGTTCCGTCCCTTGTAGAATATTTTACTTGGTCTCCGGAGTAAGCCTTGCTCAACCAGGCCACAGACTGCCTTACACTGTCCCACACTCGGCAAGGCTAGGATGATCTTTTACCGTAGCTAAGGGGGAAATAGCGCTATCATTGTAGGACTCTTGGGTAAACTGATATTGGAGCACAGGAGGGTGACGGTGGAATATAACTGGTTAAAGAGTAAACGTTATGAGTTGTTCTTTTGAGTTGGACCATTGGGATAAGTAAGATACTGTGGGTCATTGGGATTAGGCTCCGGCTGGCTGTCTAAGACCCAACTCCAAGCACCTGAAAACTGTTTTTAAAGCAAGGGATTTTTTTTATTTTATTTTTGCCCCTTTGTCTCTATATTTCCCCCCTTGACAGATCAGCAAAATCAAATCATTGACAAGTGGCCCAGATTACTCCATCATAGGCACCAGGTGTTTAACATTGGTACTGGAAGGGTTGGTGTTCTCCATGATAGATTTCCAGTCTTCCCTTGCGCTGCCCTGTCCTTCCCTTTGGAATGAAGAGGCTTTACCCTGTGCTGTTTTATGTTGGAAGTGCATGCCTTTTAAAAAAAATGATTATTTTTTAACTGTACAGGGGTTCAAAGTTAGAGATTGCCTGTCTCAGAAAAGACTTAAAACCTATACTTTTGGACAGAGTTGATACTTTGAAAGACTGTAGGAAGTCTCAACATTAGACAATTATAGACTTTGCATCATGAGATAGATGGTCATGAGCTTATGGGAAAATCAGTCCCAAGGGATGGACCATGACAGCTTTAAGAATGTTATGTTAGGCTGGAGTGTTATGATGGTTAATATTCTCAACTTCTCAGGCTCTATGATCACTAAAGAAAGATGCTTCTGGTCTTATATGTGAAGGGTTATCTAGATTCGATTAATTAAAGTGAGAAAGTGAGAAGACTGGGTGGCACCATCTCATCGCCGAGATCCTGAACCTCATTTAAAAAAAAAAAAGCCAGCTGAGCACCAGACTCCATCTTCTTCTGCTTCCTGACTGGGTGCGCTGTGGCCAGTCAACCAAGCTCCTGACTGGGTGCGCTGTGGCCAGTCAACCAAGCTCCTGACTGGGTGCGCTGTGGCCAGTCAACGAAGTTCCTGACTGGGTGCACTGTGGCCAGTCAACCAAGCTCCTGACTGGGTGCACTGTGGCCAGTCAACCAAGTTCCTGACTGGGTGCGCTGTGGCCAGTCAACCAAGCTCCTGACTGGGTGCGCTGTGGCCAGTCAACCAAGTTCCTGACTGGGTGCGCTGTGGCCAGTCAACCAAGCTCCTGACTGGGTGCGCTGTGGCCAGTCAACCAAGCTCCTGACTGGGTGCGCTGTGGCCAGTCAACCAAGTTCCTGACTGGGTGCGCTGTGGCCAGTCAACCAAGTTCCTGACTGGGTGCGCTGTGACCAGTCAACCCAGCTCCTGACTGGGTGCGCTGTGGCCAGTCAACCAAGCTCCTGACTGGGTGCGCTGTGGCCAGTCAACCAAGCTCCTGACTGGGTGCACTGTGGCCAGTCAACCAAGTTCCTGACTGGGTGCTCTGTGGCCAGTCAACCAAGCTCCTGACTGGGTGCACTGTGGCCAGTCAATCCAACTCCTGCCCACCGATTTTTTTGCCATGATGGACTGTACTTCCAAACTGTGAGCCAAAACAAACTGTTCCTTCCTTAAGGCAGTTTTTTGGGTCATGTATTTTAACACAGCAAGTAGAAAGCTAACTAGCAGAGACAGTAAGGTGTAAAATTCTCCAGAAGCATTCCAGAGAGAGCAGAGAATGGCTATTGCAAGAAGTGGAAGGCTGGATTGTGGAACCGCCCTTTGGAGAGGAGAGGACTTCAGTGGTGATAAGATACAGGTAATGGTTGACATCACTGAGGTGGTATATTAGTCAGGATCCCCTAGAGCAGAGGTCCTCAACCTGGGGTTGCAACCCCTTTAGGAGTTGCATGACCCTTCATAGGGGGTCACATATCAGATATCCTGCATATCAGATATTTACATTCGGATTCATAATGGTAGAAAAATTACAGTTATGAAGTAGCAATGAAATAATTTTATGATTGGGGTCACCACAACATGATAAACTGTATTAAAGGGTCTCAGCATTAGGAAGGTTGAGAAGCACTGGTCTAGTGGAAAGTGACAGACAGAATGAATCTATCTGTGTAGACAGGGCTCTTTGGGTGGCTTAAAGGTTCTGCTCCAGCTAGTCCAACAGTGGCTGTCTCCTAACTGAAAGTCCAAGAGTCCAGTAGTTCAGTCCATGAGGCTGGATGTCTCTTTTAGTCTTTAGTATGTGTTGGAACACTGAAGAAGTCGGCTTTCATACCAGCGAAGCAAGAGCAAAGACAAATAGGAAAAAAAGCAGGAGCTTCCTTCTTCTGTGTCCTTTGTCTAGGCTGCCAGCAGAAGGTGTGGCCCAGATTTAAAATGGAACTTCCCACCTCAAAAGATCTGGATTTAGGGTGGATCTTCCCGCTTCAGATGATTTAATTAAGAAAGAAAAGAATCCCTCGCAGGCATAGCCAGCCACTTGGGTTTCAGTTAGTTTCAGATGTTGTGAAGCTGACAACCAGGAATAGCCGTGACAGATGACAGGGTTGATATCTCTAGAATGGCCATGGCCCGAGACAGTATGATCTGGGCCCTAACACCGTGTCGTCTGGAAGAGATAATTGTGCTGTCTAGTTGTCATGTCAACTTGACACATGCTAGGGTCATCTGGGAGGAAGAAATCTTTTTCTTTTTTCTTTTTTGTTTTGTAAGATTTCTTTATCTCTATGGGCGTTGGTGTTTTGCCTGCATGTCTGTGCAAGGGTGCCAGATCCCGTAGAAGTAAAGGTACAGACTGTTGTCCCATGTGGGGACTGGGGATTGAACTTGGTCCTCTGGAAGAGCAGCCAATGATCTTAACTGCTGAGCCATCTCTCCAGCCGCAAGAAATCTAATCAAGAAAATGCCCCCATAGGACTGGCCTCTGGGAAAGTCTGCAGGGTATTTTTTGACTGATGACTGACATGGGAGGGGCCCAGCCCATTGTGGCTGGACCACTGATGGGCTGCTGGTCTTGGGTGTATAAGAAAGTAGGCTGCCCAAGTCATAGAGAGCAAGCCAGACCCCTCCCTGGCCTCAGTTTCAGTTCCTGCCTCCTGGTTCCCACTTTGAATTCCTGTCCTGGCTTCCCTTGGTGATGGACTATAAGCTGGAAGATGCAATAAACCCTTTCCTCCCCAAGTTGTTTTTGGCCATGGTGTTTTATCACAGCAATAGAAAGCCAGCTAAGACACCAAGACAAACGAAGGTTAAGTAAGCAGGGGCTGAGAGTCAAAGCAGGACAAAATGAGAACGCAAGAGGAGCCTAGGAGTCAAGAGCGTCCAAGTCCATCTGGAGAAGTTGCCTGGGAGAAACATAAGTAGCCATGTGTAAGGCCGGGACTGAAAATACAAAGCAGAATAAGAAGTCCTACTCAGAAAAATGACGACGCACAAGCTATGAGAGGAAGAACAGAGCGGTATGCCTGGCTTGACAGAGAAACGCCACCTATCGGAAAAGGAAGAAGAAAGACACCGGCCCATGATGTCATGGTAGTGGTTGCTTTATTTTTCCTGGAAGCGCCCCCCCCCCCGAAAAAGCAGGAGAAACTCAATAAAGGAGACAGGCATAGATGTGATCAGTTAATGTGTACTCAGGGGTACCCTGGGGCTCCTCTGGAGTCTGAGATTCTTAAGCTGAGCTAAGGGGTGTGTTTGGAGGACAGAGGTGAGTCGATCACAGGCATTGAGGCGAGCTGAGGATGGGTGTAGTGAACCCTGCTGTGATGGAGATTGTTCTCCAGCAATAATAGGGGAGATGTGAAGCAAAAGGTCCGGCTTCTCTTTACTCAGAGCTGGACAAATTAGTTTTGACAGAACAGAACATCTTGAAAAGATTTTTATGGTAGTCAAGAAATGATCTGGTGGGACATGGGTGAGGGTTAGTCAACGTGGAATAAGGATAATTCCAAATCAGAAGCTATGCCTAGCATGTCCACAGGGTCACTTATCTGGTTAGCCCTTGGGCCTCCATTAAATGGGCTGAATTTGGTCACTTGAGTGATTGTCTTTGTAGGTCTGAAGGACCACCAGTTCCCCCTGCTTAATCAGGTCAGGAGCTGGGAAAGGTTTGTTTCTAATACTAATTATGTTTGGAGCTATGTTTTCCTGCTCAGTGTCTCAGGCTGTACAGGCCGTCAAGAGTTGACCATTTTCTCGTTAGACTGTTAGGCTCAGTAGAAGTCCTTCACGGGTCACCCCTAAGGGACTTAAATTTCCTCCCATCATCTGTGTTGTCCACTAGGATGAATCAGGGCCTTGATGACCATGTAATTGAGGGGACATTTTTATCTCCAATGACTGATTTTCCACTTTGCAGGATGTGGCCCCATTAGAGTTTCACCTCTGGGGTCTCCGTGGTGTTTCTGATCAAGCCAACAGATTTTATGAGATGAAGCCAAGAATTTTTAGAGTTGTGGGGTCCTTTGAGAGGAACCTCTTGGTCCCCTTCCATCCTGCCTAACCTCACAGGACAAGGAATCAAATACTGGTAGTGTCTTTTGTCCTCCCTGATTTAGGCCTTCAAGATCAGGAGACTGAATACCCCGGGGCAGTTTTTATCAGTCTTGAAGATGAAATAACATATTTTAGTTTCAATTTTTTTTGTGTGTAACATTTAGACAAAGCTTAGCGGAAAATGTGTTTCTAAGCGACTGATTTTGTCAAGACTTCAGCTTCTAAGTTGGGCAGACTTAGAAAAAAAAAGAATAATTATCTTGATAAAACACAGTCTTTGTTCCTGGGTTCAGTTATTGTCGATGTTATCCGGAACAGATATTAAGAGAACAGAAGGTACGCTTCAGTTTTACATCGGCGTTCTGACCTCGGGAGTTTTAACAAGTTTTCTTCTTCATCATCATCATCATCATCATCATAAGTCCAAACTTTTGCCACCCTCTGTGCCCCTGCCAGGCCTTCTCTGATATGCTTAACCTTTCTGGTTTGGACTCATATTTCCCAGTCCATTCCATACCCACCCCCTCCAATTTTTTTTTTCAGTTTTGTTTTAACCTTTTTAAAAACAATATAATCATTATGCATATAGATTTTTTTCTTTTTTACAGTATATATGATTTTCCCCAGAGATCTAGACGGGGTGATCCACCTCCAGATTGGTTCTTTGCTCTTGACATCCACAGTCTTAGGACCTTTTCGTAAAGATCTTGGAAAGAAAGCCCAGGCCCATTGTCCTGTTGTTTGTTTTTCTTGTAGTGGTCTCATTTTTCTTTAGAGTGGTCATGCTTTCTAGCCAGGAAGAAGGAGGAGGAAGTAGAGGAGGAGGAGGAGGAGGAAGAGGAAGAAGAGAAAAAAGAAGATGTAATAGTAGTAGTAGTAGTAGTTATAAGAGGGGCAGATTGGTTATGAGGGGTCACTGTTGGCAGTCCTTTTAAGAGAAAGTGTGAGAGTAAGGAAGAATGATGTCACGTGTACTTTCCCAGGAAAGGGCCCCTTTGGTCAGACCCTGTACTATTTAGTTTGTCAAATCAGGAAGCTGTGTAGGAAAAAGTTAGCAGTCCTTTTTGAGGGCCCGGTGCTGTCTCCAGAGATGCAAAAGGAGGCCACAGAATGAGCAAGACACAGTTATAGGTGACATCAGGGGAATGGAGGTGGAGAGGCATGTTGACACAAAATGAGAAGACCAGGCATCCCACAGCACAGAGAGTGGTTAGAAGGGACATCCTTGTGGAGAGTCGGTGTGGAACCCACAAGGGACTTACGGTCCACTCTAAGCTAGAACATCTCACTAAGAATGGAGGGCCTCCAGCTTAGGAAAGCGAAACTCAGATTGACTGTGGAGCTTCCTGGAACACTGCGGTCAGGGTGTCCAGTTGGTCAGGGTGGACCGACATCAAAAGGAGACTCGCAAACAGAAACCAGCTGTAGATTGGTCATGAGAGATAAGAAGACGCACCGCCCTGGAGAAGTGAAAGGCTGATCGCCCTGTGTGGTACATGAAATCTGTCTGGGAGAAGCGGCAGGCTTGTAAATGGTGGCCATGTAGACACTGCTCCCTTCTGCTCTGGGAGCACTTGTAGCATGTGGAGAGCTGGAGAGGAGTGAGGAGAGTGGGGGAGAGAAATCCATCACAGTAGTGCATGGACCCTCCTCTGGACAGCAGCTGCCACCGTTTCCAGAAGGAAGGAAGGTAGCCCTTCCACGGAGCACTAAAGGAGTCCCTTGGCTTGTGGCCTGACAATAGGCAGAAGGTTTAAAGCTATAGTAGGGTGCTAATCTAGCCAGAGTCCTTCAGTTCTCTCTGAACCACTCATCCTGTCACCACAAACATTAGAACAAGTAGTGGCTGAGAAAGGCAGCGTGGGACATTTCTGATACTACAGGCCACCAACACATTGTGAAAAATGGCACAGGGAAGGTGGGTGATGTGGAAGGTAAAAGAACTAACCAGGACATAAGACACCAAGGGAGACACTCCCTGAAGGACCCTGCAGAAGAGGGTAGGCCAGGTCCCAGTGAAAGCATCGCACTGTGGAGATTGCTGGCCCTGGAGTGACAAGTTACTGTTCTTACTGTGAGAAGCCCATACCAGAGGTTCCAGGGGAGCATCTCGCTCCCTTGTCAAATAGTAAATTTTACAACAGGGGGTTGTTTTCTTAAGACCTGCCATTTGAGTAAGGAGCCTCCGGTCATTAGAACTCAAGGCCAGGGACTGGGAAGTCAATAAAGTACTGCCTCAGTCAGTAACATGCTCTCTGCCTGCACTCATATCTGAGTTTTAAAAGGCTGGTTAAGGTGGTACAGCCCTCCAATCTCAGGACTAGGGGAGGAGACCAGAGAATCCCTGGAACCTACTAGTCAGCCAGCCTATAACCAAATCTGTAAGCCTCAGGTCTCAGTGAGACCTGTCTCAGAAACCAAGGTAGGTAGCTCCCAAGGATTGACACTTGGAGTCACACACACACACACACACACACACACACACACACACACGCACATACACATACACACACACTCAGGCAAGCATGCACACATGACCTACCAACTGTATACATGTGCATCTGCTCACATAGGAACACATACATGCATGCACACCTATGCTAAAAATGAAAGGTCTTAACATTTATTTTATTTTTAGTTATCTGAGTGTGACTGTATGACACGTCAGTAGACCCTCCACAGAGGTCAGAGGAGGACGTTAGCTCTCCTAGAGATAAGAGTCACAGGTGGTGGTAAGCCAACTGACATGGGTCCTAAGAACCAAACTCGGTCCTTCTGCAAGGACGGCAAGTGCTCTTACCTGCTGAGCCATCTCTCCAGTTCAAATTCATTTGCTTTCAAAGCATTTAAAGGTGGCCATAGGTGCCCACCACCAAACTTAACTGTCTTCAACTCCTGTGACCCAATCCTTAAAAGAGAAAGCCAACTTCTAACCTTCGATGCTCATACCATGGCATGAGCTCCTGTCAGCACACAAAATAAATTCATTTAAATATAATTAAAAAATTAAAACTTAAAATTAAAAGCAGATCTTAAGCTATGTTGTTGCAGGTCAGGCTCCAAATGGCTGTGGCCTCATTATTAAGCATAGAGTTCTGAGTGTAGTTTTGGTCTTTTATCTTCAGGGTAAGCACCTCAGTGTGCCCCCAAACATTGGATGTTTGGTTGTCACTAAGCAGTGGGTGGCACTCAGATCCTGTCATCCTGGCCTGCACCTCCAAGATTTGATCTGGCCTGGCTATGCATACTCTGGGGCACAGAGTTCTTTCTTGAATCCTGTGCACCAGGCAAAAGTCAGTCCTGACACGGTGGGTCCTCATCCCAGCTTCCCACTCTGGCCAATGTGTCACAAAGCTGTTCTAAGCCTTGGGTGTCCTGCCTGGACAGTGGGCACAGAGAGCTGAGATGCCACAGCTCTGAGGAGGCACAGGGCATGTGTTCCGTGAACATATTTCATGGGCCCCTGACTGGGGTCTGTCTGATCACAGCTCTTGCCTGTTCTTACTTTATGACTTTGGAAATGAATGTCTTTGAACTAAGGTTCCAGGGCTTTTGAACGGCGGGGTGCTGGTTCCAGGCTCACAGACAAGCTGGCGTGTGACAGCTCAGCTCCGTGCCACGGATGTGGGAAAGGCTCAATCACTTGACTGTGGTTTTGAGTAGTCTCCATGTTAACCAAGCCGTGGGAAGGTTAACACAAGGCTGTGAGTCGATCGGTCCTCAGACCCATGTCCCAGAAACACGAAGGAACGTCCAACCTGCTTCTGGAGCCATGAGGCCTCTCTTTCTTCTTGCTCCATGGTGCCTTTCTGGACTTCACCTCTGAAGCCTTCTTCCTAACATTGGTACCAAGTAGGAGTCAGTGAGACATGGGTGTGTCTGAGGTTTCCTCATCCAGCCCTTTCCCTCTGACTTTGCAACTCTGGGCAGACATACCACCTTCTCTGAACCTCCTTAATAACTAGAGTGGCAGCAGAGCTGAAGGCCCTATTCCTAAGAACTTGGATGCTTCTGACATTCACAGACTCTTCTTCATAGCAGTAGTGGCCCAGGGGAGAGGGTGTGGCTCACCCAAGGGCTCAGGGTCAGGGCCCCTGCTCCGTGTGGAATTTGGGTTTTGTTGCCCAGAACAGCCTCTCCTGGTGCCTGGAATCCCACCAGGAGTGACTCACACCTCTGGGAAGCTACTGGCCTCTCACCCACTAAGCAAGAACAATAACAGTCTCCCACAGTGGTGGCGGCTTCTTTGCTGAGAACTTTCACACTGCGGTCTCAGCTGGCCCTCGCACCGAGAATAGGCAGGACGGTGAGGGCAGCTGACCTCAGGTCAGGAAGTTACCTACCTACTCAAAGGTGCATGGCAGGCTAGAACCCAAACCCAGTGGCCTGAACTGGACTTGCTTCTTGGGCATTGCCCTACACACACACACACACACACACACACACACAACTATACAACAGCTAAACCATGGAAACTACCCAAATGCCCAATGGCCATTGAGTAGATAATCAAAACATGGTATGTCTATACTGACTGGTTTTGTGTGTCAACTTGACACAGGCTGGAGTTATCACAGAGAAAGGAGCTTCATTTGGGGAAATGCCTCCATGAGATCCAGCTGTGGGGCATTTTCTCAACTAGTGATCAAGGAAGAAGGGCCCCTTGTGGGTGGTACCACCTCTGGGCTGGTAGTCTTGGGTTCTATAAGAGAGCAGGCTGAGCAAGCCAGGGGAAGCAAGCCAGTAAGGAACATCCCTCCATGGCTTCTGCATCAGCTCCTGCTTCCTGACCTGCTTGAGTTCCAGTCCTGACTTCCTTTGGTGATGAACAGCAAGATGGAAGTATAAGCTGAATAAACCCTTTCCTCCCCAACTTGCTTCTTGGTCATGATGTTTGTGCAGGAATAGAAAGTCTAAGACGCATGTCCATACAATGGAATATTACTCTGTATTGAAAAGTAGGGAAATTCTGACTCATGCTACAACACTTGAAATAAATTAGTCACACACAAAAACCCCAAACACTGGATGATTCCAGTTAAATGAAGTATTTAAAGCAGCTCAGTTCACAAAGATCCACAGTGCAGTTGCCAGGCCCTGGATGGGGCCAGAGGGGCGGCTGTTATTTGATGGATACAAAGTTTCAGTTCTGTGAGCAGAAGCGTCCTGTGGATGAATGATGGTGGGGGCTGCGCACAAGGTACTCAACGCCACTGAACTGTACTTCTGAAAATGCTAAGAGGGGCCATGGTATAGTTCAGGGAGCAGCACACTCTCCCTGTGGGTGAGGCCCTGAGTTTAACAACTGAAAACTCAGAAAGAGAAGACAGTAAATGTTATGCTGTGTGTGTACAGTAACACGTGCACGCACACACACACACACACACACACACACACACACACACACACACACGTGGAAGGCAGAGGCTGACATCAGTGTCCTTCTCTATTACTCTCCATTTGTCATTTTCTCCACATCTCTCACCAGTTCGGGAGCTTCCTGCTTTAGTGGGACTGACTGGCCAGTAAGTCTCCATTCAGCATGTCTTTCTCTGATCTCCCGGTACTTGTGTTTCAGGTAGGTGCCACCAGGCCTGGCTTTTTTCAGGGTTCCTGGAGATTTGAACTCAGGCCTTCACGTTTGTGCAGCTGTCACTGTACCCACTGAGCCATCATCTCCCCAGCCCCAAGATTAAAAAGTTGAAGACGATGTTGCTAAGAGGAAGGTGGGGCTAAGGCTTAACAGTCTGAAGAACACTCACCGTCGGGCTGGGAGACGGCTCAGCGGGTGAGGGCTCTGGACAAGCATGAGGACCTGAGTTCCATCTTCAGAGTCCATGTGAGACGATCTGAATATGATGACACGCACCTGCAACCCCAGCATTGGAAACCAGGGATGGGCGCGTCCCAAGGCCTCACTGTCGAGGGCTAGCTAGCCAGGCCAAAATGGCAGGCTTCAGGTTCTGTTTGAGGCCCTGTGTCACAAATGAAGATGGTGTGATCGAGGATACCTGATGCTGACCTCTGACCCCTACTTGGACTTGCATACCCACACACTACACAATGAGAGAGACAGAGAGAGAGAGAGGAGAGAGAGAGAGAGAGGAGAGAGAGAGAGAGAGAGAGAGAGAGAGAGAGAGAGAGGGAGGGAGAGAGAAAGAGGGGAAGGATACCTTAGTTTATCATGGTGTGTATCTGTCAGGATAAGTTCGGTCATGTTGCTGTAACAAACAGCCCCTAAATCTGCTTAGCATCAGACAAGTGTCCCCACACCATACTACCCTCATATCACATGTACCCATGATGTCCTCTTCCTTTCTACCTTAAATCTCCCTGTGTACACCCCAAGCCCACCACTGACCCTGAAGCTCACCCATTCAGCTAGACTTGAATGGAGGGCAAAGCCCCCAACTTTTCTCAACACAGTGGCTCGCTCACCTGGGAAACAGAGACAATCCCTCTGAGGTGAGAATCCAAGGATGGAATCGATTAGCATGGCCTGTAGACGGACGTGCGTGTTTGAAGCTCCATGCTTGCTCCAGTATGCAGGCAGGAATGGCAGAAGCTTCGTGCCCTGCCAGCGGGGCCTTGTAACAAAGCCAGGAAGAAATGCCTTGCTCCAGCCAGCCTTGCGTCAGGACTGGGGAATGGTGGGTCGGGGCCAGCGGCTGCAGGCCCTTGTCTCACGCCAGCCTGGAATACTTCCTTCCCAGGAATCTGTTTCCAATCAGTTGGTCTTTTTCCCTTTTCAATCTGATCTTGCCAAGGAATAAGCATGCAAACCAGTGTCAGCTCCGGCCCAGCTAACACGAATCCTTCGGAATTTCTGCTTTTTATCATGGGATGCAGGGCCCTGCCACCTCCACAGGTGCTCTCAGTCTCCACATCTGGGGGCTTGTGTGTCTGATCCCACTGTGCTAGCCTCTGTCCCCTTTGTCCAGGCCCATTTAACTCATGCCCAAGACCAGGCCTGGGATTCCCGCCCCCTGCTGTAGCCTCTCCCACCTTACCTCTGTTAACACAAGACCTTAGTTGCATCTGAAGGGCTAGGTCTCCATTCTTACCTTCTCTGGTTGTCATTTGAGGATAGGGGCAGTCCACCTGCCTCCTTGCGAGACCTCAGATGACCATGACTTGATAGAGCACTTCCTTGACCACTGTACCCTTGAGAGAAATTAGTAGATTATCCCCCGTTTGACAAATGAGGAACCAGAGGCAATGGGTGGCAGGGGTGGTGGAGGACACAACCTGTCTCTCTCCATGGCCCCCACCCCTTCTGGCCACCCTGCTGAGCAGAGCACACAGGGGCTATTCTTTCAGGAGAGGGGTGGAGACTGGCAACTGACTCTGAACTTGTTTTCTCTTCTGGACATGCAGTGGGTCTGCATCTCAGCTCCCACCCTGTGCTGAGAAAGTCAAGCCTTTGTGGCAAACATATCAAAGTGAATCCAATCTCCGTGCTAGAGCAATGTCACTTTGCTCTCCAAAGCATGTATTGACCTTATTTGGGGGTCTCCTACATCAATAGAGTGTTCTAGAAGAGACCCTGTGCTAAGTCTGAGTGAGCCCAGGCCTCAACCCTTTGAGTTTTCCTCCCAGTCTCTCTGTCTCTCTCCATGTCTCTATCACTCCCTCCTCTAGTCCCCTGTCACCTCTCCTCCCCATGGGGACTTTGTACATACCCATGGGAACACGGTACCTATGCAAAGTCAGCTTAATTTGCAAACACAATCTCAATCTATAAATAAGAATGTCTAAGGCTAGGGGTGTGGCTCAGTTGGTAGATGCATGCCCAGGATGTGTGAAGCCATGGGTTCAATCCCCAGCAATGCAAGAATGGGGCATGATGGTCCACATGTGCCATCCCAGCACTCAGGGAGGTGGCAGGAAGAGGGTCAGAAACTCAAGGTTATCCCTGGCTACATAGCAAATTCAGTGCTAGCCATGATATACCCTGTCCCCATGTGAGGGGGGTAAGGGAGAAGAGAGGAGAGGGGGGAGGGGAGGAGGACAAGAGGACAGGAGAGGAGAGGAAGGGAGGAGAGGGGAGGGGAGGGGAGGGGAGGGGAGGGATGAATGTCCAGTCAAACTATGACTGAAATTCCCCATTTGGAATTATAACCTGTTCTTCTCTAACTCTCCTGTCATGCCCCAAGTGGGGCTTGAGGTGATGAAGAAGAAAGAAGAAGAAGAAGAAGAAGAAGAAGAAGAAGAAGAAGAAGAAGAAGAAGAAGAAGAAGAAGAGAGAAAGGAAGAAGAAGAGGAAGAGGAGGAGGAGAAGGAGGAGGCGGAGAAGAGAAGAAAAGAAGAAGGAAGAAGAAGAGGAGGAGGAGGAGAAGAGAAGAGAAGAAAAGAAGAAGAGAAAAGAAGAGAAGAAAAGAAGAAAGAAGAAAAGAAGGAAGAGGAGAAGGAAGAGGAGGAGGAGGAGGAGGAGGAGTGGTTACTCCAGGTGCCCTTAGACTGGTTGCTTCCCAGGTCTCTGGACCCATCATGCATTGGGGTGGCTCTCACAGAGATGGCCACACTTACAGGCCCCTCTCAGTCTTGACCTTCGGAGAGGCACCGCTCTGTTTCTGGGGTTCCCCTGCACACCTCTTTCTTGGGAGTCTATATCACGCACCAGCCGTTGCCCCCTTCACCCCTCCAGTGGGTCCTAGTGGACAGGACAGCCTTGCCCCTCATATCTGCAAACACAATCTGTATGTGATCTTGAAAAGCCCTGGATCCACAAACCCCACCTCCAGGTCCCCCGCCTGACACCTAGGGTTGTGGCCATGGTGTGTGCAGTTGAGCGCCTGTCCTGGCTCGTCCCCACAGCGCCTGACTTTTTTTTTTTTCTTCTGCATTTCATGGTCATTGGTGGGGAGTGAGAAATCGAAGGCAGGCTCCTGACCTCTTAGCCCCTGTGCTTGTGATCCGGGCAGCCTTCCAGGTTCTCTGGTTTCACATTGATATATTTAAATCACAGAGCCCCTCCCCTGCTCAGCACCAGGCCTTGCCTTCCCTCTTTGGTTTGTTGTCTCTTACTAATTTCCAAGATGTTTGGGATCAACCCTAGAGGGTTGCAAGGCTAGACCAGTGCCAAATGCACCCCCAGCCCAATTTCCTTGGATGGGGGGGGGGCTTTTGTTTTGTGTTGTCGTTTAGTTGGTTTGGTTTTTTTGTTTGTTTGTTTGGTTTTGTTTTGGTTTTTTGAGACAGGGTTTCTCTGTGTAGCCCTGGCTGTCCTTATCCTAGAACTGTCTCTGTAGACTATGTTGGTCTCAAACTCAGAGATCTGCCTGCCTCTGCCTCCTGAGTACCAAGATTAAAGGCGTGCACCACCACATCCTGGTCTCTCCTTGGTTTTTATTACCCATCATCTCTTGGAAATTCTCTCACCTTCCAGACCCTTCCCCTTGTTTGGTTTATTATGTGCTAAGACACTCAGCACTAAGCACACTTTCGTCACTGCTTGTAAGTGTATGCCGAGTGTGGCCTTATGCAGCTATTACCGCCCGTCTCTCACAGACGTCTTTCATATCAAAAGCGTGTACCAGGCTCGGAGTGTAGTTCTGTGACAGAGTACTGTTGTGTATAGTTTTTTGTTTAAATTGTAATTTTTTTTATTGGAAAACAAATATACAACTTGGAATGGATTTGAGGCAAACTGTGCCATAAGCAGATTTTCTTTAAGTGGTTAAATAAAGTTTAAAAAGCAAGTAACAATAAAAGAAAATGTTTCTGGTACAATATCAGCAGTACAAAAAAAGTGTCCGAGTAACTGGACAAAACCCCCGTTTTTGTAATAGTGCAACTTTTAAGTACATATTGTTGACTGTCCACAGTCCACACAGAGTTACAACTCCACACTTCAACAACTAATGCTGACAGGTCCTAAAAGCTACTTTTAAAATAGGCATAACCCAGATGTTCCCTCATTTGAGCAACTCCATCTGAGTTTAGACATGCGGAAGGCTTCAATATATCCAGAGTAGGCCGCATGCAGCACGTTACTTGATCAATTTTCTAAAATAAGCTTTAAGGACAATGACAGCAAGATAAGGGAAGAAAACATGGAGGAATGAAGTCCTAATTACTATACATGCATTTTTTTGACAGTGGGGGAGGGGGGAACCTTTTACAGATAAGTTACAAGCCAAGGCAAATAAACAATGTTGTACAAGAAATTTAACACATTCTGTACAGTGTCTTGACTTCGCTGTCATCATTTCTACAAACTCTTAGCGGTTTACCTGACCGTCTCCATCAATGTCTGCTTCCCTGATCATCAACCTCTTCATCTGCTAACTCCTCTCCGAGGCTTGTCATCATGTGGCGAGCTCTGCTACACTAATATAGCCATTGCCATCCTTATCAAACACCCGGAACGCTTCTCTAATTTCTTCTTCACTCTCTGTGTCTTTCATTTTTCTTGCCCTCATTGTCAGAAATTCAGGGAAGTCAATTGTGCCATTACCATCCGCACCTACTTCATTGATCATGTCCTGCAGCTCTGCATCTGTGGGGTTCTGCCCCAGGGACCTCATCACTGTCCCCAGCTCCTTTGTTGTTATTGCCCCACCCCTGTCCTTGTCAAATAGTGAGGATGCCTCTTTGAACTCTGCACTCTGCCCTTCAGTCAGTTGGTCAGCCATGCTGCAAGGGCTATGGGTTTCTGAGATGCGACCAGACAACCACTGGACTCTCTCACTGCACTCGGACTCGTATGTAGTTGGGTTTTTGTTTGTTTGTTTGTTTTGGTTTTTCGAGACAGGGTTTCTCTGTATAGCCCTGGCTGTCCTGGAACTCACTCTGTAGACCAGGCTGGCCTCAAACTCAGAAATCCACCTGCCTCTGCCTCCCAAGTGCTGAGATTAAAGGCATGCGCCACCAACGCCTGGTTTATCGTATGTAGTTTTAATATTGCTACCTCCTTTTGCCCGGGCTCTGGCCCCTCCAGGAAACTTTTGTACCTGCCTTTTGAACCTGGAGTCAACTGCTCCACCAGCCCACTCCCGTGACCCTTGAATCTGCGGACAAAAGACACACATTCAGCCTCATTACCTTAACTTGCCTGCTAGGCACAATTGCTGGGTGCAAATATCTCCTGCCTGGAAATTGGTGCCCTTACAAATTTATTATCTCTGTCTCTCCCTCTGCCCTAAACTTAGTGGCTGTATCAGCTAGTCCCTGCCAACATCCTTGGCCATCTGCCCATAGCCACAGGTCCCAGATGCCCTGAGACCTTACATGATTGCAGCATCCTCCTTCCTCCAAAGCATGGCAGAAAAGCCCTCTCTCTTTCCCTGCGTCTCCTTCTCCTCTTGGGACCTGAAAATCCCACCTGTACCTTCTACCCAGCAATTGTCTCCCGGCCTTCTTTACTGACAAATCAAGAACCAATTGAGGAATAAAACCTTAGGATCAGTACCTCTCCTTACAGAGTACTTGCCTGGCACAAGGTGAGGTGTTCAATTCCCAGCACTGCAGAAACAACCTCACCAATGTGTGAGTTGTGTGTGTCTGTGTGTGTGTGTCTCTCTCTCTCTCTGTGTGTGTGTGTGTGTGTGTGACATATACACATCTTGGATTTTGTATGTAATGATTCACATTACACAGTAAGAGCACATCTAAATCAGAACCAGCCACATTCCAGCACTTGATGACCACAGGCTGCCGGTGGCTGGCATGTAGCAGCTGGGGAGGTTTTCTGCATCTGTTACTGCATGAACATTCTCAGTTCTGGTAGATATTGTCAGGCTGTCTTTTATGGGCAGTAAAGCAGGTCCCAAACCCACAGACAGAGCCCAAGCTTATCACACCCTCGTCCATCCCATCCTGGGTAGCTCTGCCTGCTGATTAGACAGAGGCAGCTGGGCAGACCATTGCTCACACACAGCTCTCTTACAAGGTGGAGTCTTTTGTGTGTGTGTGTGTGTGTGTGTGTGTGTTAGGAGACATGGCATTGTCTGGCTGTGGACCATCAGCTTGCGGGGAGGCAGATGCCTTTCACTTGTGTGCGCCTCTCTCCTTGTTCTCCAGGCCCTCTTGGAGCCTGGGATGAAGGCTTGGTACTTCACCAGCCAGTGGATTCTGCTGGCCACAATGCTGGATGCTGGGTGTTATCTCTGAGTACATGCCACCCCCTGCTGGTCAAAATGAGTTTCACATCACTGGCCCGGATAGCAGGGTGTCTGGGGCCTTTAGGATCCCGGGGAGGGTCTCTAGATTCCAGGGCAGCAGCATCAACTGTCAGGAAATGGCCATTCTTCCACTCACAGGCTTGTGGGATGAGTGTTTAGGTGTGGAATCTGAGCACACTCAGAGGATGTGATGGATAGCCAGGGCAAGCCACAGGATGGCTGGGATTGCTGCATTCTGAAGGGGAGAGCCCAGAGGTGGAAAAGGAGACAGATAGACAGCTGCATTTCCATGACCTCACAGCTATCCAGCAAGGGTTTAGACCCCAGTTTCCTCTTCTGCAGAATGGCCTCTTCATTGTCCAGCAAAGGGTGTAAACAAGAGGGATGCAGATACCTTCACACCTGTGTAACCCTTCCTGTGCCCAAGCCAGCAGGGGCTTGGTCTCTCCACCGACATCAGGATAGGCACACCGCATCCATTCAGTGGCATCTGTGGCACTAGTCTCGCCCTCTCCAGGAGTAGTGCACACTTGGTAGAGCCTTCTGCAAACATGCTTGCTCCCCAAGGGTACCCAGTGAAGCCCACTGCCATGGTTTTTGGAGGCGCTGGGTGAGAGGAGTGTATCTGACATAGTCTGACCCCTACCATAGTCTGAGCCTGATTCTCTTTGATGTTCAGTTCTTGCCTAATGGGGCCATTATTATAATTTTGATCTGAGTCTGGACTCCCAGCTTGATAGTAGCGAGAGCTTTGCTCTCTTGACCACTAGAGGGCCCTAGACATCACTAACCTGCCCGGTTCTGGCTAGAATGTCCTCATGGGCAGAATCAGCATAGCTTCCTTCCTGGCTCAGAAATGACTCCCAGTCCAGCCAAGGATACAGTAATTGTCCCATGTCCCTTGAGCCGGCCACAAGTGATGAGGATTGGTTGCACTGGCCCATAAAAGTTTTCTGAACTCTAGAGTTCAGAAGGCTGCTGGCTCATCAAGCCCAAAGTGCAGCCGTCCTTTCCCTGGCTGCATCCCACTGCCTGGGGCAGTGTGTGTGGGCAAAGAGCTAGCCTCTGGAGCTCGCTCTTCGCATTCGTCTGTGTGGGTGCCTAGATCTCTCTGAGCCTATGCCTCCTTTGCTATGCAATATAAGTATCAACACCTGCCCTGGGTATAGTCAAGATGGAAGAACCTCTGCATCCTCACCCTACAACATCCAAGGTCTTCAACACCAAGCTACAGCTGGGAGCCGCAGTTAGAGCTGAAGAGACACTTCCAAATGTTTTCCCTGGCCTGGTGGGGAAGCTTATAAGGCTCTGGCCACCAGGCTTAACCTGAAAGAGCTGAGACTTGGCTCCTTTGATGCAGGCACAAACAGGAACCCAGCCCAGCCTCCCATTCCACCATGACAAAGTATTTCATCACTGCTGCCCAAACCAAGGACGGAGAGCCCAGCATTTCCAGTGTCCAGAGGAGACCTTCTCTCTGGTCAGGGAGCACAGCTGCTTTTACTGGTGTCACAAGCACGGGGTCCAGAGGGAGTCCTCCTCAGACACTGACATGCCCAGGATGCTGGCAGCTCTGGAAGTCTAGTGGAAGCTCTCAGTCTCTACCTGGAGACCTGGGTACCAAGGTGGAGAAGGCATGTCACACAATGAACCAATCACCATGAGTTCCTGAATCTACAGAGAGGGCCATTTTCAGACCCTGCAGGGCTACACCTGACTCCCAAATTTCCAGATGTCTGGCTGCAGCTTTCATCTTTCTTTTACTGACAGTGCTCATGTACTCTAGGTTAGCCCCAGACTTAACATAGCTAAGGATGACCTCCAACTCCTGATCCCCCTGGCTCCATCATGCCCATTTGGGATTTTTTTGTTTTGTTTTGTTTCTGGCCTGGGATTTGGAGCCTCTACCTTCCACATGCTGGACCCAACCAGTGTTGAGAGTTTTGGTTGTATGGTTGTATTTTTTTCCCACATGAGACAATTTTTCATTTAACATTTATTTTGTTTTGCATCTTAATTATTTGGGTTTGGGTTTTTGTCTTGTTCCCCCGCCCATTAAGGTATTTTTACACACCACCTTGCCTTAGAGTTAGTTTATTGTTGTTGTTTATTAATGCTTTTTCAACTTGCTTGTTAGGAACCTGTTGGGTTTTCATTCCTAACAATGGTAAATTGGTAATGAAAATTATTTGTTGAAACTGAAATATATATATTTTTATCATATTATATATTACTATATATTTATATATTTTTATATACTGTTTATATATATACATAAACAGTATATAAATATATTTATATATATATATATAAACAGTATTCTGAAAGAAAAGAAAAGCTACTGTTTGTAGGTAGAGGAATGTCGTATTTACTCCTGTGACTTTCCATTAGGTCAACCTTTACCACCAGAATGCCATTTTTCCTGAGGACCTTAAATATGACAGACTCACTCGAATGGGAGGCATAGCTGGGGGCCTTTCAAGAGGGGATTAACAGAAGGGGGAAGACTCACTGTGAATGTGGGTGGAAGCATCTCACAATGGGTGAGCCCCAGGCAGTGGGAGCACAGCAGTTCTCCTCTCCGTGCTCCAGAGGAGCTGCTGAGCCCCGCCAGTTCCTCCCCACCACAGTGGACTTGACCCTCTGAAGCCTTATCTTTCCTCTAAGTTGTTTCTGTCTGGTGTTTTGTCACAGATATGAAACTCAATTTGTTTCACAAATGGGGTCAGAGGTCATGGTCCATGACTGCTTGGGGCATGGGCTTGGACAAAGCATGGTGTTGTTCCCCAGGCACCAACCTGACTTCCTTTCTGAGACACATTTCCTCACTGGGACCTCAGCTTGCCAACTTGGCTAAACTGCCTGGCCAGCAATCCCCAGGGATCCACCAGTCTCTGCCTCCCCAGAGCTGGGATTATGACTGCGTAACCGTCTGTGACTTTCTACGTGGGGACTGGGAATTGAACTCGGCTCCTCATGCAGGCACAGTCTGCTCAGCCTCTTTAACCATGACTAAGTGTATATTGAATACATTTATTTTCAGCCCACTTTGATCCCCATACATAGGTGTAGTCGGGTAACTACCCCATCAGAGCACTGGGTCTTTGCAGTGAGTCTCTGTAGAAAGACCACTTCCAGGTTCTGAAGATAACTCAGTCATCTTTTCCCATTGAAATTTAAGTTAGGTGGGGCTGGAGAGATGGCTCAGTGGTTAAGAGCACTGGCCGCTCCTCCAGAGGTCCAGAGTTCAAATCCCAGCAACCACATGGTGGCTCACAACCATCTGTAATGAGATCTGATTCTCTCTTCTGGTGTGTGTGATAACAGAGTACTTATATACGTAAAATGCATGAACAGATAAATCTTGGGGAAAAGAGAGAGAGAGAGAGAGAGAGAGAGAGAGAGAGAGAGAGAGAGAGATTAAGTTAGTAGTTCCAAATAAGGAAAGGGGTATCCGGGGATTTATGACCTTGGCATGAAGCAAACAGAAGTTGGCCATCAAGGAAATGTCAATCAAAACCACAAGCTACCTACCACAGAGATTGCCGCAGCCAAGACAGACATAACAAGAATCGCCGAGGGTGTAGGGAAAGCTGAGTTTTCCTGCCCTATATTTGGGTGACTGAACAAGGCAGCTCCTTTGGGAACCAGCTGGCCAGCCAGCAGCCCCTCCCACGACCCCATAGTATCAGAGTTCTCTTCAGACCCAGAGTTTCCGTTTAAAACAGATGTCTGAACCAGCTCAGGACTGCCTCAGGGGACGAAAGGCAAATAAACTCCATTACTGCTCAAAACATAGTATACATTTGTTCCAGACTCCGTCCTGTGCTCTCAGCAGCTTTGTCATAGAACTGCTGATTAGACCACAAGGTCAGAATGTCCACAGGCTGAGATACAATTGGTAGAGTTCAAGATGTCCATACACAGAGGCACACAGACACACATAGGCACATGTACACACAAAGAGACACACACACAGAGGCACACATACAGACACACAGACCACAGAGACACAGAGACAGACAGACACACACACAGAGACAGGGAGAGACAGAGACAGACAGAGACACACATACAGACACACAGACCACAGAGACACAGAGACAGACAGACACAGGCACACAGAGACAGACAGACATACCCAAAGAGACACAGACACACATTCACATACACACATACACACACACACACACACACACACACACACACGATAAACAAAAATAAAGGACCATTGTCACTGAACAAAAACTAGATAAGCCCTTTAACCTCATGTCCTCTTGGTAGGTTTTAAAGCCACTGATTTTGGAGATCACACCCTGAGCAGTGCAGTATTCAGCTCTCCCTGGAGATAATGGCTTCCAAGCAGCTGGATATGAAAACCCCCAGAGACTTCGTAGATTACACTGCTGAGTGTGTGGGTACAATCAGAGTTGCCTAGATTATTTTGTAGAAAGTTGCTTTTGCTAAAACCACTGACTCTCCGCTTGTACCTATAGGTACTGAGGGGTGACCAGCATGGGACAAAAGGCTTACTGTGTCTGCCTTCAAACGATGTCTTCAAACCTTTGCTGGTACAGACTTTGAGCCAATCTGCTCAGCTCTACAAGTGCACACACTGATCATTTGGGAAATGCTTTTTTTCCCCCAAGACTATACTGCAGAATGACCTTGCGCATTCCCAACTGGAGCAGACGTGTGTGTCTTTTACAATGCCCTTGTACTTTCTGGGCAACTCAAACATGGGAGTCCTTCAGCCTTATCACAAACAGAGGGCATTCCTGTTAAGAGGGAGATGCTAGAGGCAGGTGTTCCTTTGCAGATATGGCTATTACCAAGTACAAGGCCAAGGTGTTTACCCATAAAATGTAGAGTTTCTTTTAAAACTGTGCCCATGGAGAGGTAGTTCAGTTGGCAAAATGCCAGCTATGCAAGCATTAGGACCTGAGTTTGATCCCAAGAACCCAAATTAAAAAAAAAAAAGCCGGATGTGCTGATATATACCTGTTACTCTGTGTTGGGGAGAGAGAGATAGGAGAGTCCCTGGTCCAGTCCACAAGCTCCCAATTCAGCAGATCGAAACTGAGAAAAACATCTGACATCAACACACACATGCACACACACACTCCTGTGTACACACAGGGATACAAACACACATAGTTGTGCCCGAGACTATTAGAACATTACATACTTAGCAGAGACTCTTTGGCTGCCTCTGTGAAGCAATCAGCTTGCCCACTTATGGTCAGTACTCCTCCCATGGTTGGGACTGAAGTTTCAGGAAAGGAACTGTGCCTTTCTTCTTCATTGTAGGTGACTTGGTCTCATTTCTATTGTTCCTGTGCCATCAGATCCCATGGTCCAGTACACAGTGTCTACATACAAATGTTCTTCATGATGTCATTCATAAGAGCCAAGAGATGGACAGGACCCAAAAAAAAGTCTGTCAACTGAGAAGAGGGCATATTAAAGGCAGTTAGTCCACACAATGAAATATTATTCATCAATAAAAGGGGTTGTCTTAGTTACAGTTTTACTGCTGTGAAGAGACACCATGACCATGGCAGCTCTTATAAAGGAAAACATTTAATTTGGGTCTGACTTACAGTTTCAGGGGCTTAGTCCATTATCATCATGGAGGGAAACATGGTGGCAGGCAGACATGGTGCTGGAGAAGGAGCTGAGAGTTCTACATCATGATCTGCAGGCAGTAGAAAGAAACTGTGCACTACACTGGGCATAGCTTGAGCATAGGAGACCCCCAAATGGACTCACTCCCTCTAATAAGACCACACCCACTCCAACAAGGCCACACCCCCTAGAAGTGCCACTCCCTATGGGCCAAGCATTCAAACACATGAGTCTATGGAGGCCATCCTAGTCAAACCAATTCATACTACGGTGTAGATGAACCTTAATAAAAAGCATGCTAAGTGAAAGAAACTGTCACAAAAGCGCTTGACTGCGCTGATATGAAATGTCTGGCAAAGGCAAGTCCATAGACATAGAAAGTAAATTAGCAGGTACAAGGGGGTTGGAGGGCTCTCCAGGGGCCTAGGGATGCCTACTGATGGGTACAAGATTTCTTTGGGGGATAACAAAATTCAATGTTCATGAACTAAATATTTCAAATGTGTGAATTAAATATTTGAAGTGTGGGGTGTTATAATCATTGTGTGCATGCATGTGTGTGCACATGCTCATACAGGTGGAAACATTTGTGTGCAGGCTCATGACTCTCCACTCTGTTTACTGAGCCAGGGTGTCCTGCCGATTGGGAACTCGCTGATTCCAGCTAGTGGAGCTTCCCGGCTAGTCCTGGGGAATCCTGTCGTCTCCAAGTGCTAGGATTACAGCTGGGCCACTACATCCTCTTGACTGTTTTATATGGATGCTGGCGATCTCTGCTCCTGTTCTCACACTTACACAGAAAGCATTTTATCACTGAGCAATCCCCTAGCCCCAATATCATTCTTTTATTGTTAAGGTTTATTTATTTTATGTACGTGAATACATCATTGCTATCTTCAGATACACCAGAAGAGGGCATTGGATCCCATTACAGATGGTTGTGAGCCACCATGTGGTTGCTGGGAATTGAACTCAGAACCTCTGGAAGAGCAGTCAGTGTTCTTAACCACTGATCCTTCTCTCCAGCCCATAACATTCTTTTTAAAAGAGAATGGACATCCTATAAGGCATTTGAAACATAGACCATGACTTCTGGGAACATGGACTACTAGTCAGGAACTCGCTCATCCTTATTTGCCTTTCTTCACATTTCTGTTAGGTTATTTCTCCCTTACTTTGCAAGAAATCCAAGAGCCACTGAGAAACTGACCCAGAATCTCTTCAGTGATGGAGTTGAGATTTGAACCCAAGTCCATGCTCAGTTTAAAGCACTGTTTAGCGTCTTCTGGGAAGGCACTGGCAACTGGTAACCAAGTCATGCCAGATGGGTGCACATCATGAGTTCCCTGGGCTGGGCCTTTCTCCCATGTTCATTATCTGGCCCAGGAAGCCAGAGACCATGGAACTTACTGGTCAAGGCCCTTTATCTGCTGTTCAAGACTTCTCTCAGAATGTCCCTACTTGGAGCCCCTGGAAGAAAAACCTAGCCAAAAACTGCCTTTGTGGCTCCCAGGCTGGTTTCAAACAGAATCAACTCAGTCCTTCTAAGTCATGTTCAACCCTGTCCACCACATGACCTTCAGGACTTCCCACCATTATTGTACAGATAATGTACTTGCATAAAGGCATCTGGGCAAAGATGTTCATCCCTTGCTTATACTAGAGAAAAACTAGAAAGAGCCTCAGTATCCAACACCCAGGAGACTGGATAAGGCACGGGAAGAAGAGCTCTAAAGAAGCCTACAAGAAAGCCAGGTCCAGTGACCGAATCCCACAAGGCCAGAACTTGGGGCACTAGGGCAAAAGACTGGCTGTAGGTTCAAGGTCAAGCTGGACTACAGAGCAAGACCCTGCTCCAAATACAAAAGCAACAAACAAAAAAGAACTCTGGACCTGACCAAACAGCTTAGCAGGTAAAAGTGCTCACCACACAAGTCTGATGACCTGAGTTTGATCTTAGGAGCCTACAGTGGAAAGCAATAAGCAACTCCTCAAAGTTGTCACCTGCCCACCAGACAGACAGACAGACAGACACATACACACACACATACACACACACACACACACACACACAAGGAAGGAAGGAAGAGGGGAAAGGAGGGAGGGAAGAAGGAGAGAGAGAGAGAAAGAGAGAGAGAGAGAGAGAGAGAGAGAGAGAGAGAGAGAGAGAGAGAGAAAGGAAGGAAGGAAGAAGGAGGAAAGAAGGAGGAAGAGGAAGAGGAGGAGGGGCCTGTAAAAAAAGGCTTGTTGCCTTAGGAAGTATTCACAATGCATGAAGGGAGAGGGGGCAGAACAGAACCCTGGGCTAACAATCCAGCAATCCAGCCCGATGACAACTCCTCCAATCACCAAAAGTCTTGGGCTTTGTCTGTTCTCACTGTTGTGCCTGCTGTTTCCCGTCCTGGAATCTGGATATTCCTGCCCGGTCTAGATCCTCCCTCCAACCTAGCTAACCCCGTTTTATCCTTGGGTCTCCTCCCTGGGAACCTCTCCGGCCCCCTGGAACCACCCTCTTCTGTTCTCTGTCACTCTCTGAGCTGCACTGTCAACCT
Source organism: Tokudaia tokunoshimensis (assembly GCA_036184795.1). NCBI lineage: Eukaryota > Metazoa > Chordata > Mammalia > Rodentia > Muridae > Tokudaia > Tokudaia tokunoshimensis. The sequence goes on along the minus strand of BTHU01000004.1, from coordinate 138,151,601 downwards.
TCTGGGAACAGCAGAAGAGAACGAACTGTCCTGATGGCTATTGACTTCTCTGCTTGAGTCTGTTCACCCCCTGCCCAGTGACTTCTGGGTAACCAAATGGGGGGGGGGTGCTGAAGAGTTACAAGAGGGTGGGGCACACAGGGCTTCGCCTAGACAGCCCTGGGTGGCAGCTGACAGACTTCACATATTGTGAACTCTCTCTTGGGTCAGTGAGAATGCACCTTTTTTGTTTGCTTGCTTGTTTTGTTTCCAGACACAGTTTCGTGTATCCCAGATTGGCCTTGAGCTCATTGTGGATGGAGGATGACCTTGAACTCCTGATCTTCCTGTTCCTATCTCCCAAGTGCTGGAACTGCAGTCCCGCAACACCATGCCCAGCTTATAGGGCAGACTTGTGTTTGTGATCTACAAGGCCTCAGGCGGTTTTGCTGGCGCCCACGTCTCTGTGGCATCTATTTCTTTTCATGGCTCCGTTCCAGTTGTACGGCTCTTTTAAATGGTTCTCGCACTTGGAAAAAGGCAAGCAGAATTATAGACTGGTCCACTGGTCCTCCCCAGGTCCTGTGCTTCTCACCTCCAAAATGGCCATCTACCCAGTCTCCACAGCCCACTCCTCCCCTCCTCTTCCCCTCCCTCTCATGTATCCCATTGTGATGGTTCTGTGAAGCCTGGGCGGAGCCTGCTTGGTGAACCATGAAGAGTACAGTAGCTATGAATGGCTATTATTATAATGGCATTGAGAGCGGGGACCCAGCTTCCTGGTGGGCCTGCGGGAAGGTAGGAACTGGGTGGGAGCAAGGACAAAAGATAATTATTTCCCCTTGGCCCCAGGCTGGGCCTGGCTAGATCTGTCAGATCCTGCTCTGAGATCCCTGTCAGCAGGCAAGGCCTGGTGAGGCTGGGAAAAGTGGGGCTTCTGTAGGGTCAGAGCCTGATGGTGACTTATCTCGCTCTCCCAGGCCAAGCTTGGGTATAGGGGCCTGTCAAATGCCCTTTTACTTTGCAAATGGCCAAAGATTTGACTTGCTCCCGTCTCTGATACAGAAGGTTGGATGCTGGTTGCCAGGAGTTTGGAGAAAGGAAGGGGAAGCGGCTGCTCAGTGGATCTAGATAAAGCTTCTAGAGATCGGTTCTACGACAACACACTATTAAATATATACAGTTCTAAGCCTATCGCTGTGAATCCTGTTTCTCTGTTGCCGCCTGTCTCGCTTGGTGCGGTTCTAAAGTTTGCTTGTTAGACACCCGTGTGACCGGCACTGCTGAGACATCCAATCAGCGCACCTCCACTCACAGTAGGTTAGTGGCCTTAGTCTCCACCCCACTGCCTGCAGCTCCCTAATTCCAGTCACGGAGAATGGTGCCCAGGATTCTAAGCTCCACCCCCACAGTTACCTGGCAACCCAGTTACCTGGGTAGTCTGGCCCACTATAAAAGGGGCTGCTTGCCCCTCCTCTCCCTCTTATCCTCTTACTCTCTTACTCTCTCTCTTGCTTCTTGCCCCCTTGCTCCCCCTCTCTCCCCATCCCCTCCCCCCCCCTCCACGTGGTCATGGCCGGCCTCAACTTCTCTATTTTCTCCCTCTCTGCCTTTCTCTGCCTCTACTACTCCCTTAACTCCCCTCCCCATGCCCTAAATAAACTCTATTCTATACTATACTGTCCTGTGGCTGGTCCCTCAGGGGGCAGAGATGCCTCGGCATGGGCCCACTGAGGCACCCCCTTCCCCTACACGCCCATAGAACATATTCTTACGCCACTTTCTCTTTTTACGATCACAACAGTAACTAAGGACACAGACTCTGAAATCAAAAAGTCCAGTGGCAACCCCTCCTCCCCCCCCCCCCCATGTACTCCGTACGCTAGGCAGGTTGCTTAACTTCTCGTCTATAAGCTGCACCTCATGGCTTTGCCCACTTCTAGGATTGCCACAAAGCTGAAGCCCCCACACACAGCGTCTGGCATGTGAGCTGGCATCCGCCTCCACATCGTCATTACCTCTTCCCCAAATGGTAGATAGAGCCCTGAAACAGGGCTGAGGCGTATTCTAGACTTTGGAAACTAAGACATCAAAGAAGTCTTTGGAGGATGCCAGGTTACCCTAGGTAAGAACAAGGTACCTCAGCCCTGTGTCTCAGGTATCTGCAGAGCTATTGTGAGGTGGGAAGGAGAGTGAGCTGTGTCTGCAGTTCTGTGGATGCTCAGGGCCATGGGGAACTGGAGACAGCAATTACCCTGACAGAAGAACTTCCCAGAGCCAGGGCTTTCACCGTGGCAGAGACAGCACTGACTGGAGGAGAGCCCAAGGCTGTGACGCTGAGGCTCATGGGAGAGGATTCCTGCTCTGCTGGGAGATCGAAGGAAATAACATTCACCTCCTTTTTTGGCCTTGATCTCACTAGATAGTGCCCCAAATCCTTCCCATGTTTGGTAACACAGTCAGTGAAGAGTTTACACCATTCTAATAATAAAACATATTAAGCATGCTAAAGTTGCATGGTAACAATAAACACTAAGTTTATATGAGACTGACTTTGTATTTATGTAGGCAATTATGTAAATTAAGTGTGCACCAATGTTTACATTAGTATAACACATCTCTATAATTCTATTGCTGCAGTTTTCATGGTGAACCTTTAGCATAAGCTCCTATCATATATGAATTTTGTGATGTCAGTTTTCTACTAAAGAGTGAGTACATTTCATCTTTTCTCTAGTAGCTGATCAAACTATTTTATTGCTGGCACTTGGGAAAGTTTCAATATCTCCACTCGTTATTGGAATACTAAATTTCTTTCATGACGAAGCTTTGAAGACCAGTTGGGCATAGCTGTGAACCCATTAATCCCAGGTACTCAGGGAGCTGATGCAGGAGGATCATCATTTGAGCCCTGAGGATCAAGGTCAACACTGGCAGGTCTCTATTTCAAAACGACAACAGCCCAAAGACAATGGTTGCCAGTTTAGATTTCACAGCTCTGCAAAAACAAAACACAAAAGCTTCACACTTTGAAGTTGTGTCTCCTTGATCTTTAATCTTGAGGATCTTTTGAACTGACACCACCTATTCACCAGCTCTGTGACAGCATCCTCTTTGGGATATTTTGACTTTAGGTATTGTCCTAGTCAGCACTATTCATGACTTCTCCTTTATCCACATCTCTCAAAATGTCACAGATACATCGTGATACCCAAGGAGAGAGGAATCGGCAGAGGGATGTTGGAGCAGACAGAGGTGGTGTTCTTGACGAGTTACTGTTAAAATACCTGACTTTGGCAATTCTACAAAAGCTTGTGATTATGCGTGTGTCCCTTAGGTTGTTGGGAGGCACCTAGGAGAGCTGCTTTGAGACTTAAGCCTCTGACTTCACAGTAAATCCACCTCTGCCTCTCCTCAGAACAGAAGCCCTGCTCTCCCACGCTTGAAGACCAGCAACCTCATCTTGTACCCCTTCATGCTACTGTGTTTCTTCTTCCAGGGGCCGAGAGTAGGTCAGCTGCCCATACCCAGCCCTATAACCCTGGTAGTCTCGGTATCTAGTTGTTCTCCCCCATAAGACAAAGGCTGGTGAGACAGCTCAGTCACTCAAGTATACAGCATGAGGACCTGGGTCCCCAGAATTAATGTAATAATGTCAGGTGTGTAATGAGCTTCTGCAACCTAAGAAGGCTGGTTCAATTGTTGAGTTCCAGGCCTGTGAGAGACCCCATCTCAAAGAAAATGGATAGCATTTCTGAGAGAGAGCGCGCGCGCACACACACACACACACAAGCATGTAATACATATGACATAAAATATTGAATGGTAACTAATGCATAACAGACTCAAGTTGGAAATGCTGAAGTAGCCTGCCCAGGTTTACCAGATAATACTATCAGAGTTAGGAAATGACTCTGAGTGAATGAATGAATGAACAAGTGAATGAGCCATCAGATGACCTCCAGTTTTCCAGACCTGGGCAGGGAAATGTAACTTCTTGGCAGAAGCCTGATCTCTACCTGTGTCCCACTGTGACTCATCTGAGTCAGGGACCCCAGGAGAAGTTCTTCTGGGTACACCCTAAGTGTCCTCCCTGTTCCCCACATCAAGATGCATAGAAGAGTATGGGAACCAGTGTGAGAATCTTGTCTTCCTTTTCACAGTATTTGGGGTCACATCTGAGACTTCAGGCATATTAGGCCAGGGCTCTACCCACTGAGACACCCCTTACCCTATGAAGTTAAATCTTTTTAAAAAAATCTTTTTAGTTAGCATACAAATTAAGGGCTTTCGCTATGACCTTTTCACATGCAGGTGGGTTGGAGTTTCTCTGGGCAGGTTGGCCTCGCGAGACAGGCTCGTGACACATTGATTATGTTGGTTAAACCTTTTAGGTGATTGATCAGCTGTTTTCATTTAAAGTGCTGACAGGATCTTAGAATAGATTGTGTGTAATAAGGATAGCGAAACATTTAAAATATATTGAATCATTTTTCACTTTATGATTAAATGTAGAGTATGTGTTAGGTATTGGAAATATGAAATAGATGAAGCCTAAAGCATTTCGATTGGGAAAACTGTTTATATATCACCAATGCTCTTCAAAGCTAGCCTTGCTTTTAAGTTATTTCCAAGTTAGACAAACAGACACAACGACAGAGAAATGGATAGAATATGTGCTGGACATTAAAATGGGAAGTAAAATTGAATGGGCATTACTATAGGAGTGGTATAGATTTTAGCCTGAGTTCATAGGTAGGCACTTTAGGACTCATATATACCTTGGCATAGCTAGAACTTAAAACAGGTCCAGTCCAACAGGGATACATTTGAGCCAAGCGGCAACTGACAGGATGGGAGAAGATTTTACCAACTAAACATACAAAGGAGTGCTAATATCCAAACTACATAAAGAACTCAGAAAAACCTATATATCAAGAAAAGTAATAGTCCAATTCAAACATAGGATAAAGATTCACACAGAATTCTCAACAGAGGAAACTCAAATGGTGAAGTAAAAAAACAAAAAACAAAAAAACGTTCAATACCTTTAGCCAATGAAATGAAATCAAAGCTAGTCGAGATTCTGTCTTATACCTGACAGAATGGCCAATGAACAAAAGATACCTCATGCTGCTGAGGATACGGAGTAGTCACATCCATTGCTGGTGGGAACACAGACTTGTACAACCTCCATGGAAATCAGTTGGCAGTTCCTCAGGAAGATGGAAACTGATCTACCTCAACATCCAGCTGGACCACTCTTGGGTGTGTACCCAAAGGGCACTCCATCCTACCACAGAGACCTTGCTCAACCCTGCTCACTGTTACACTCTTCATAACAGCCAGAAACTGGAAACAAGCTAGACACCTCTCAACAGGCAAATGGATAAAGAAAATGAAGGACATTTATTTACACACTGGAGTATTGCTCAGCCGTTTAAAAAAAAACAAAACAAAATCATGAAATTTAATGTTCTCACCCGTGAAATGGGACTGACGACAGTCCACAGGTACATGGGACATGTGAGATCAGAGGAAGTGCCTGGTCCCTGGAGACAGAGCATGGAGGAGTTCCATCGTTAGGAACAGGAGCCCCAGCAGAACCTGACCTCCTGTGCAGGCCCGGCTGTCCCAAGCCCACTCCTTCAGACCATTTCTGCTGATGCTTCTCTGTGGATGTCAGTGAAGAGGATGGACGCTTGTCATTGTACAGCTCTCTTTCCTCCCTCCTGAAGTGGCAGGCGTGGGCCCATGCCCATTGAATAGAGCTCAAGAGTTCCGCAACTGTCCCTGCACTTGAGTGCTTGTAAGGAACTAAGACATTGCCATCCATGTCCTCAGCATGTGTCTCACAGGTAACAGTCAGTAAGGTGGCAGAGGAGTCAGGAAGGAGTCACAGTGTCTCCTGTCCCCAAATTATCACCACTGCTTCGCCACAGTGGCAGCTGAGGAGCTGGGAGCTGGGCTGTGCACCTCCTATGTGCCACACTTCTCTGTTTCTCTATAAGGTGGCTGGCATCATCCCTATCCTTCGGAGAAAGAAACCAAGGCTCAGGCTGGCATAGCTCCCATCTGTGGAGTCTCTTCTCAGCTATGCAATTCCTCTTTTAAAATTTAACACCTTGGCAAGTAACTCTAGAAAACAGAAGGACCCTCCCTCCCTCCCTTCCTTCCTCCCTCCCTCCCTCCCTCCTTCCCTCCCTTCTTCTTTCTTTGCAGTTCTGGGAACCAAACACCATGCCAGGCAAGCATTTTCACCACTGAGCTGTAGTCCCAGACCTTACAATGTAGTTTTAAAAAAATCTAACATTATATTCTAGCCAGGAGCAAAAATAGCCACATGTTCCCTAGCGAAGAAACAAGAATGTGTCCCGAGTATTCATGCCTGTCAGTCGGTAAGGGATAGAAGTTGACATGTTTGTTGAATAACTGGTGACCACTTCACTTGTCACTGTCTGTCATGTAGAATGATAGCTCAGAAGACAAGACCTACCAGCCCAGGGGCAAAAACTGGGAGCTGCATGTCAGATGGACCATGACCAGATAACAGTTAACCTACATGCTATCATTTTAGAAGTTGACTTTCTAGGGGCTGGGGATCTATAGCTCACCCAGTAACTATTTACTCAGAACGCACAAAGCTCTGGGTTCAATCCCCAGCACTAAATAAAAGCAGCTATGGTGGCAAATGCCTGCTGTCCCGACACTGGGGAAGTTCAAGGTCATCAGGTCATCCTCGGCTACTTAATGAGTTCAAGGCCAGCCTGGACTACTGGAGACCATGTCTCAAAAATTAATAACAAGAGAAAACTTGGATGTCTTGGTAACATTGTAAAAATCAGAAGATTGTGCAGAAACCTTTGGTTTGTGGTGGACATTGACACCTGTGTCCGTTTTCCTCCTGGCAGAGTTAGATGGTATTCCCCAGGCTTCCTTGCAATTAGGCCAATGGGACCATGTTCCAGCCAAAGGGACAGAAATATGATGTGGCCTGGTGCATAAAACCTCCCTCCCCATAGTCCTCCCCTGCCGCCAGACAGACAGAGAAGGCCTCAGGAGATGGCAGAATCACAAAATGAGAGTCCTGAGAGCTCTTCCACGGCTAGTGGAGCCCATGCTGGATGTAGGGGAACAGGAAGCAAACTTTGGGAAAACAAGACTCTAATCTACATTGCTTCCTCACTCTCAAACAAGGCCCGTGGCCTTCACTGCAGAAGCCGACCCCCTGGCAGATCGCAAGCCCTCAAAATCAATACACTGGTAAAAGAATCCCAGGCGGAGGTAAGGAAGCCATTTCCGTTTTGGGCTGAGCTGGAGAACTTAATGAATGTGTTCTCTGTGGGATCCTCACAGTGGCTATCCCGGGTGGGGAGGTCCAGCCCATCTCGAAGCCACAGGGATCCCCTCGTGCCTGTTGAAACAAGCATTTCCTGGGGTGCTCAAAGAAAACACTAGCAGTTGTTCAGAGACATTTTCCATGCAGCATCTGTCAAGGAGACTGTGGACAGCCAGCACGTGCTGGGAACCTCCAGGGACTCTGCTATCTCCCTCAAACAGATGAGATGGCTGCTCTGCTCCAGAGTAATAGCAACTTCCACAGAAACACTACAGAATTGTTGCTCCTCCCCTTCCTCCCCTTCCTCCCCTTCCTTCTCCTCCGGGGGGGCGGGGCCTGCTGGCTCTCCCACCTCTACTGAGAAAGGGTTTCAGAGATTTGAACTTGCTCCCTGCCCTTCCCACCAGATATAACCACCACATTTAAAGGACTAGTAAGACATCAGTACATGTAGGGCCTAGGTAGAGACAGAAGTCAGAGGCCTTTGGTCCTTAAACTTAATTTAGAAAGGCCACGTCAGAAAATTCCAAGAACCCCAGGGTGTTGTGTGTATACAAAGGTTCTGAGTTGTCCTCTAGGGCTGACTGAGCACATGATAATCACACAATGTCCATTAAACTATAGAAATAACAAGCGCTTACACATCGCTGCAACAGTCTATACAGCTTTGAGGTAGAGACATTTTAAATACAGAAGTTACCAGTCAGACTCACTTGGTAGCAAAACCCTGACCTACGGTCTGGAGGTGTGGCTCAGTTGGTAGAGTGCTTGACTGGCATCTCCAAAGCCCTGGGTTTGATCCCCAGTGCTGCAGGAGCTGGGCATGGCGGTGCACACCTGCAATCCCAGCGCTTGGGATGTAGAGGCAGGAAGATCAGAAGTTCAAAGTGGTCCTTGGCTACAGAGTGAGTCCAAAGCCAGTCTGGAATATATGCTTCAAAAGACCAAAAGCAAACAAAAGTGAGATCCTAACTTGAAAAGATGCATGGCAGAAAGAAAGAAAGAATGAGAGAGAGAGAGAGAGAGAGAGAGAGAGAGAGAGAGAGAGAGAGAGAGAAAGAGAAGAAGAAGAAGGAGGAGGAGGAGGAAGGAAGGAAGGAAGAAAGAAAGAAAGTGTAACCATTAAAATCTTATTCTTTGCAGAAATATCAATGTATTAAGTCATGGGATACTAATCTAGATCTCACTGGTGTGGTAAATAAAATATATCATGAGGGGGTTGGAGAGATGGCTCAGCGGTTAAGAGCACTGACTGCTCTTCCAAAGGTCCTGAGTTCAAATCCCAGCAACCACATGGTGGCTCACAACCATCCATATTGAGATCTGACACCTTCTTCTGGTGTGTCTAATGACAGTGTAATTAGAAATAATATGGCTGGAGAGATGGCTCAGTGGTTAAGAGCACTGACTGCTCTTCCGAAGGTCCTGAGTTCAAATCCCAGCAACCACATGGTAGCTCACAACCATCCGTAACAAGATCTGATGCCCTCTTCTGGAGTGTTTAAAAAAAAAAAAAGAAAAGAAAAGCTTTAATAAAAAAAAAAATAAACAAACAAAAAAACCAGAAATAATAATAATATATTATATCTATCTATCTATCTATCTATCTATCTATCTATCTATCTATCTATCCATGAACTCCAAAACACTCCACATCCCAAAATGCACTGGTATCTTGAGATACCAGGGTTGCTCTTACAAACCTAAACGGAGGATCTGTTTCTCACCACCTAGAATGTAGACCCTCACACAAGCACGTCAGAGGAGTTCGTTTGAGCCGGGCTCACCTGGGAACCACACACTCTAATTGCCCAGAATTGGCGCTCTGGAACGGATCCCAAGGCTCTGGTGTTACAGATTTAACAAGAACAAGATGGGCCATTATGGCTGGTTGGCTCTTGGTGACAAGAATGTTGGGCGTTGGTTGGTCCCTCAGGCTCAGGTAGGATAAAGAGAGACGCTAGAGAAGAGTATTCCTGGGGAAGCTTGTGCCTCCCATAATGCCAGTATGTCCATGACGTCCTGAGGTGAAATGATCCAACTCAATTAGAGCGTGTAATTCCAGAGCCCTCAAGCCTAGCAGGGTGAACAGGAACTTACTGGTCTCTTCTCCCCATCTCCCTCTTTTTGAGATTGGGTCTTATGTACCCTACACTAGTCTCAAATTCACCCCATAGCCAAGGATGCCTTTGAACTTCCAGCCTCTGCCTTCCGAGTGCTGGGTTTACAGGCATGCACCACCACATGCAATTTGTGTGCTGTCAATGGAACCCAGGGCTTCCTGTGTGCTGGGCGAGCATCCTACCCACAAAGACACATCCCCAGGGGTTCCAAGCTGCTAGAGACAACTGAGTAAATATTACATCTGAGGGCGTCTGGTAAAAGCCTGAGGCGGAGAGAGCAACATTGCTCTCACCTAGGACTCCGAAATTGGCAGGTCTACAGTGAACAAATGTCCCCCCCCAAGGAGCTGAGGGGTCGAGGTGAACTGAAACTTCTTCGTTTGCTTCTTGCTTGATAGTCCTGTCTGCTTGGATTTTGGTAACTAGAACCAATAGACCGTTGAAGCAAAGGATGCAGAAACCCGTAACCCGTTATTTGAAAGCAAGCTGCCTTGCCTTCAGTATTTCCTGTTCTGCCTGTTTCTGCCTGGCTCTTTTACAAGCCTAGTATCCATCCGCTCCTTAGAGCCATCCCTTGGTCCCAGCGTTATTAGAAACCCGTCCCCAGCCCAGTCCGTCTTCAGTCCTTCTCCTGAACCTCCTGGAAACATGAGAATTGGTTTTTTGTAACATCTGGCACCTCAGCCTTGGAATTAGGAGTTGTAACAGTCAGACGTCGGAATGTTAGATTTGTAGGAACCTCACATTTGGATTGAGGGAAATAGAGGCCTCGTGTGTGTCTTTTGGAGTTTGAGGAGCTGGTGGTGAAGGTCAGGGAGATCTCTAAGACAGACGTGACCCAGACTACACACAACTTTCATGTCGGTTCTCTTCTTCTATCATGTGAGTCTGAGTGCTCAAACTCAAGTCATCCGGCTTTGTGGCGAGCTCCTTTACTCACTAAGCCAGCTCGTCAGCCCATGGGAGGAAGTTTTACTAGAGTCAGAGACGACATTCCAGAGGTTAGAGCGCTGTCTTAGGCAGGGTTTCTAATCCTGCACAAACATCATGACCAAGAAGCAAGCTGGGGAGGAAAGGGTTTATTCAGCTTACACTTCCACATTGCTGTTCATCACCAAAAGAAGTCAGGACTGGAACTCAAGCAGGTCAGGAAGCAGGAGCTGATGCAGAGGCCATGGAGGGATGTTTCTTACTGGCTTGCTTCCCCTGGCTTGCTCAGCCTGCTCTCTTATAGAACCCAGGACTACCAGCCCAGGGATGGCGCCACTTACAAGGGGCCCTCTCCCCTTGATCACTAATTGAGAAAATGCCTTACAGCTGGATCTCATGGAGGCATTTCCCCAAGGGAGGCTCCTTCTCTGTGATAACCCCAGTTTGTGTCAAGTTGACGCACAACACCAGCCAGTACAAGTGTTTGTGCCTTCTCTTAAAGCCAGGGGATATGATGTGAGGTTATCTGAGTTATTTTTGTCTGGGTGGCTTGACAGAAAAAAAAAAAAAATTCCTTTGTTGTGTCCGGATGAGGGCTAGGTTAGACGGGATGTCTGCAATTTACATTGATTTTTACCCCCACCCCCAGTCTTCTGGTTATTGCTTTCACATCTAGATACCAGCGAGCATGTCCAACCCATAGCCTGCAGGTCACATCTAGATACCAGCGAGCATGTCCAACCCATAGCCTGCAGGTCACATCTAGCTGATATAGCCAAGCTATGAGTGTGGCCCAACTCAAAGTGGTAAACGTATTTTAAATATTATGAGTCACTTTGTTGTTGTTGTTGTTGGTTTTGGCAACTTTTTTGTAACATCAGCTTCTGCATCTCGAGTGTGTTTTGCAGTGTCCAGGGGTTGGGCACATCTGTGCTTGCACTGTGTGTGTTTTGCGGGTTACACGTTCTTGCGTTTATATTTATTCTTGTTTCTCTCTCGGGTCTTTCCCTTTTGACCACTTTCGACTCCTTGCTTGCTCACAATTTCATCTCTCCCTCACAGATTCCCACCTCCTAATTTTTAAGAAGCTGCTGAAGGATGAGGGTTCATTTTCTGTAACTACGTCTGGCTGAGTCTTAGCTGTCGGAAATCCAAGGTTGCTTTTTTAAGGGGATACAGTGTTGTTGTTATTGTTTCTTTTTTAAAGGAACCCTCATGTTGACATATAGGGGCTTTGATCCTAGCAGATGCAAATTTTACAACAATTAACTGGGCAATGTGGTTTGTAATGCCAGTACTTGGAAGAGAGAGGCAGGAGGACCATTGCAGGTTCAAAGCCAGCCTGGACCATGAAGGCCAAGCAGGGCTACACAGATCCTGTCTGAGAAAGAAAGGTCGGGGAGAGGAGAGAGAGAAAGTGATGGAGGGAGGGGAGAGAAGAAAGAAAAAGAAAAAAACTACAAGAATGTTTAAAATGTAAGAATCAGGGCCTGGGAAAATGGCCCCGGGGGTTGAAGGCAGTGGCTGTTCTTCCAGAGACCCAAGGATGTGCCCCAGCTCTTAGGTCTTAGGTCAGGTGGCTCACAGCTGTCTGTAATCCCAGCTGCAGGGGAGCCACCACCTCTGAGGGCACATGTGCGCATGCTCACACACAGACACATAAATTAAAATATTGTTTAAATGTAAGGTCAGATACAAATTGCAGACTAATGATTACTAGAATCCCTGAGAATGTTAGGAGTAGATGAGGTGGCTTTAAAAAAGGGAGGGGGAGGAAGGGGCTGGAGAGATGGCTCAGCAGTTAAGAGCACTGACTGCTCTTCCGAAGGTCCTGAGTTCAAATCCCAGCAACCACATGGTGGTTCACAACCATCCATAACAAGATCTGATGCCCTCTTCTGGAGTCTAGGCTCTAAAGAGCAGGCCTGAACACCTTTGTACTGACTGGCTGCAGATCCCCAAGCCTGAGGTAGTTTATAGAACTGAAAATATATTTGAATGCAAAGCATCTTGGAATGATTAAGTACCAGGAAGGGCTGAAGGATGCCTTTCTGCAAGAGACCACAGCACTAGGGGTTCAGACATTTTATAGCTACAGGTTAAGATGCTACAGCTGAATCTGGAGAGTGCTGGAATGTTCTGGCTTTTCTTCCTGCACAGAGTGGCCACAAGAGTCTTCTCTCAAATAGGTCCTACATAGCTGTCGCAGCCCTGAGAGCCCATGTCCCTTCACTCTCTGCTTTGGATCAATATCAATGACTCCGTTCATTGGTTAGACTTTCTTGTTGGGTATGTTTAAGACCATGGAGGGGGCCAAAAATAAATCAATCAATCAATCAATCAACCAACCAACTAATCAATCAGTCAGTCAATCCCCACTCTCACCCCTGTGTGTGTTAGAGCTTAAATCTTTTTAACTTTATAGGAGTTTGTGAGTGTGCGCATATATGACACTTGTGTGTGCACACATGTGTGCTCATGTAGAGGCCAGCGGCAATGTTGGATGTCTTCCCTAATTGCTCTCTATTTTTTTGAGACAGTCTCTCTCTGAAGCTTGAGTTCATCCATTGGTTAAGTTGACTGCCCAGGATCCTCCTGTCTGCCTCCTAGCTCCAGAGTTACATATGCACACTCCAAAGCCCTGCAGTTTACATGGGTGCTGGATCTGACCTTCTGATTGTCATGTTTGTGCGCCTTACCCACTGAGCTGCCTCCCCAGACCCTGGAAATCTCTATATTGAGAACTTCTCTTTTGACCCAGTGTGGTGATATGCACCTGTAACCCCAGCACTTGGGAGGTGGAGGCAGAAGGATGATGGGAATTTCAAGGTCATCCCAGCTACAGGCATGTTTGAGGATAGCCTGAGGTACATGAAACACTATCTCAAAAGAAAAAAAAAAAGAAAACATTCGTTTTATACATCTAATAATGCATTCTATTTGACTCAATACATTTTGAAATTATCATTTTAACAAATAATCAAAATAAAAAATGTTTTCCATTCTGTGGGGTGAACTCACCTCCAGATGAATACGGTTCCACTGAGTTATATCCTAGGTTTCTGGCATTTTTGAGACAAGGTTTTGCTGGGTAGCTCAGGTTGACCTTGAGTTCACTACAGGCTTGCTTGAAAGTCTTATTCTTTTATTCTTTAAGCTGTCATATAAACTAACGTGTTTGGTTGACATGTTCACATTTGTGTGTCGTTAGGCTTTGCTCTCATTCACACACCGCCATGTTTGTTTTCCTGTCCAAGTCTGCTGAGGCTCTTGGGGTCACTGGTAGGGCCGTGTGAAGAGTCCCTTGGCCTCATCAGTCTTTTTTCCTCTAGAAGCTGTATCCTCTGCTGGGGCAGGTCAGGGTTGTTGACCAGGTGGCTTCCCTTGGACTGTCCTAATGACTGTTTTCATCGGGAGTGGAGGAGTAATACGTACGTATGCACGTGTGTGGGTGCACTTGCCTGTGCCTGCTAGTGCAGAGCCAGAAACTGATGTCAGGCAGCTTCCTCTCCTACAACATGCAGCCTGCTGTTTCCACTAAACTATCTGCTCAGCTAGCCCTGAGATCCACCTGCCCACTGGCTGACCTCTGAAGCATGTGTTCTGAGTAGAGCCCAACTTTTATGGTCTCTATAACTCCTCTGATCAAGAGACCAGGATTGTTATTTTCTGAGTTTTGGCTGACTTGGAGGGTAAGGGACTTCCTTACCTTATCTGTCATCTTTTTAACTTTGGAAGATCATGTCTTGTCTTGGCCTCCAAAACACTCAAATTGGTTGCGCTCTCTCTCTCTCTCTCTCTCTTTCTGTGTGTGTGTGTGTATGTTAGAGTTTAAATCTTTATAACTTTAACTTTTGTACAACAGTAGTAGATAAAACTTGGACACATAACACATTTATGTGCATTTTGAGTTATGTGTTTACAAATACTCCTTAACAACCCAAACAAGTGTTTTCTTAACTGGAATTATAGATTAGTTAAAAGACCTTAAAGACAAAGAGCGATATAGTGGGGAGCTGAGGGGATGCACAGCCCATCAGTGAAGAGCACTGACTGCTCTCCAGGGGACCCAGGTTCAATTCCCAGCATCCACATGGTGGTTCACAAGCATCCGTAACACCAGTCCCGGGGATCCAATGGCCTCTACTGTCAGTACCTGAGGAACCAGGCACACAAGTTGTGCATAGACTTACATGCAGACAAAATAATTATACACATAAATAAAATAAATATTATTCTTTAAAGGCTTAGTTTCCTAAGTAGTAAAAGCTGAAAAAGTAGTAGAAACTACAAGCAATTAATTGTGTAAAAAAAAAAATCATTGTTGTTTGAATCAGTGTGTGTGTGTGTGTGTGTGTGTGTTTCAGATAGGGTCTCTCTGTGTAGACAGGCTTTCCTTGAGCCAGATATGTCGTGCCAGATAGCCTCAAACTCACAATAATCCTCCTGCTTCTCCCTCCCTAGTGATAGGATTACAAGCACACACCACCATACCCAGCTAAAAATCATTGGGTTTTTTTTTTCCTAGCTACTTTGTAATTATTGTGATCAAACACTAACCCAGCCGGGCGGTGGTGGCGCACGCCTTTAATCCCAGCACTTGGGAGGCAGAGGCAGGCGGATTTCTGAGTTCGAGGCCAGCCTGGTCTACAGAGTGAGTCCCAGGACAGCCAGGGCTACACAGAGAAACCCTGTCTCAAAAAACCAAAAAAAAAAAAAAGAAAAAAAACACTAACCCAAACTAACTTGGAGAAGGGTGGGTTTATTTGGCTTACACATCCCAGTCATAGTCCATCACTGAGGGAAGTCGGAGCAGAAATTCAACCAGGAGCAGTGGCAGGAATCAGAGAGAAAATCTGCTTACTGCTTGCTGGTTTCTTCAGCGACCTTTCTCACACAGTCTAGACCCTCCTGCCTAGGGGGTGGCACCGCCCACAGTGGGCAGGGCCTTCCTACATCAATTATCCATCAAGAAAATACCCACAGGCCAATCTGATGGATGCAGGTCTTCAGACGAGATTCCTCTTCCCAGATGTGTCAAGTCAACCAAGATCAGCCGTCACAGTTTTTAAATCTGTTTTTGTGAATGTCACAAAGAGCCAATAAGGATTTGTTCTTATCAGTTTTTGGTTTTATCTGGAAGCAATTCTCTTCTAATTCAAAAGTATTCTCTTCTCTCAATTCTTTTCCATACCTAAATTTTAATATAACTTCTCTTCTCCCTTCATGCATGTATGTGTGTATGTGTGTGTGAGTGTGTAAGTGTATATGTATGATATGAATGCATGTGTATTTGTGTATGTGTATGTGTGTGTATGTATGTGTGTGTGCTTGAGTGTGTATGTGTGCATATGTGGGTGTGGGTGTATGGGTGTGTTTGCAGGGTGTGTGTGCCATGGTGCATAGCTAGAGATCAGAGGACAACTCTAGGGAGTTGGTTCTCTCTCCTGCCACCTTGTGGGATCCAGGAATTGAACTCAGGTCGTCAGGTTTGAGTTCAAATGTCTCTACTACTGAGCCATCTCACCAGCTCAGATTGTTACATTTTTCTGCATTGTTTCTTTTTATCTTTTGATTTTTCAAGACAGGCTTTCATGTTTAGATACTATCAAACATATCATATACCATATATGCTGTTCCTTCTATTCTTCTTTTGATTACTTAAGATAGGGCTTCCTGTCTAAATACCAGCAAACATATCATATTCCATTTATAAAGGGTAGCATATGTATGTATGTATGTATGTATATGTATATACATGTTATGTGTGCATACACACACATGCTGAGATTATATAGACTTTAAGTTAAAATTTGAGTCCATAGACAAAGGAATGCGGTGAGACTAATCTACCCTTTTGAAAAGAAGTATTGATGCTGGGTGGTGGTGGTACACATTTTTAATCCCAGTACTTGGGAGGCAGAGGCAGTCAGATATCTGTGAGTTTGAGGCCAATCTGGTCTAGTGAGTGAGTTGCAAGGACTTTTTGTGTAGCCAGGGACACACACACACACACACACACACACACACACACACACACAAACATTGTCTCAAAAACAAAACAAAACAAATAAAGCAACAGACAAACAACACGAAATGGAAAGGAATGTCGGAGGTGGGCGGGGTGCTACAGTCCTGCAATCCCAGTGTGAGGCAGGCTTTGCTGAGCATCCAGGCCCATCAGGGTCACAGAAGGTGGATCTCTGTGAGTTCAAGGCCAGTCTGGTCTTCATAGCAAGTTCTAGGACAGCCAGGGCTACATACAGAGACCCTGTCTCAAAAACAAACTAACAATAAACAAACAAATCCCAAAGTAGTATAAGCACACAAATAAGTTGATTTTTAGGTGGTGTAAGCATTTTTTGTTTTTTGAGAGAGAGAAGAGGGGTCTATGTAACTGAGGTTTCCCTAACTCATAATCTTCCTGCCCCAACCTCTACAGGGCTGGGATATATATCTGTGTCAACATGCCTGACTGGAGGCCAGTCTTAAGCAAGCTTCACGGCTGTCTAGATTTTTAAAAGCCACTTTTGAACCCTTCCCCAGTTTGAGCATTTGCTCCTGCGGGTCTGTGTTCTGGGTAGGCCTGGCTTGTGATAACCTGGTTAACGGTTTTCTTATTTTCAAAAGAAACAGCAGAAGAGAATAAGCTCAAAAAAATTAGAAGCTTCTCAAATGTAGCCCTGAAGATGTGTCTGCACACACAGACACACCACACACACTCACAGATACTTACACACATAAACACACACATTCACCCCCTCTACACACATACAGGCAAGCACATACACACACACACACACACGCATGCACACACACACACACACATATGCACACACAGACACACCACACACACTCACAGATACTTACACACATAAACACACACATTCACTCCCTCTACACACATACAGGCAAGCACATACACACACACACACACACACACACACACAAGCATGCACACACACACACACATATGCACACAAGCACACACTCACAACGGTGTCAACCTAGATGTGTAAGATGAGCTCCGACTATAAAACCAAAGCAGCTGCAGGATGCTCAATACTGCCTTAAGCCACATCAGGAGAGGCTCATTCTTATGACTGAAGCAAGAGTCTGTGTTAGGGAAGTGTTTGGGCTCAGTAAACTATGCTGCCGGGAGTGGCCAATGGGTCAGATGTCCTCCCTCAGCTGTCTCAGAAAACCACAACACAAAGGGCTTTGGGGAAGTTCAAGGTAGGGACAGCCACACCTCTGCATCCTCTGGAAGGGTTGCTTCCAACGCAGGCATGAGATAGGTGAGGCCCTGAGCGGGGGATGCTCAACATGTAGTCAGACACTCCAATGCCTCCAGTAAGGCCCTAGTCACCTGCAGTCACCCACCCTAGGCCACGTTGAGAATCTGTCTCCTTTCTTTGGGATCTGGAGTCCCTCATGTAGATAGGTCTTTAATGGGACCATGCCTGAACCAACCAGTGTTGTTAGCCGCCATCAAGTCAGTAGTCATATTCCAAGTCCAAGTCATATTCCAATGTCAGAGTAATGACGAAAGGAGATCTAAACAGGTGTGTGACGTCAGCCATGATCACAATGACAAAAGGAGATGTAAGCAGGCACATGACAGTCAGTCATGATCATGAACACAGCTAAGAAACTGACAGAACACAATCATGTTACATCTACGAGTATAGACTCACATACTTGTGGAAAAATGTATTTTAAATAACCTCTCACCCTTTTTAGCTACGGAGGGGTTCCAGAAAACCTAAACCTGGGGCTGGGGAGATGCTCACAAGTGCTTGCCTTGTAAGCTAGAAGGCTTGAATTTGATCTCCAGAGCCCGCGTAAAACAAAGCCAGGCCTGGTAATATGCATTTACACTCCCAGCACTGGGGGTGAGGGGAGGGGGAAGACACAGACTGCTCCCTGGGTCTTTTTGACCAGCCTGCCTAGTCTTCATAAGGTCCAGGCCAGTGAGACCCTGCCTTAAAGTAAGGCGGATGATGCCTGAGTAGCACTTGTCCTCTGGCCTCCACACATATGTTCACACATTTGTATGCACACCAGCACACACATGCACTAGCACACATGTGCACCCACACATATGTGCACGCGCATCTATATACGTACACAATTATACAACAGGAAAACACAAACCTCAACCATGCGTGTAAACTCTGCCTCGTGGGAAGAGCATTTACACAGCCTGAGAAGATGAGCAGGCCTCATCCAGACACCGAATTATTAGCAGATCCAAGAGGGCTCGGGCCAGACATCAGCACTTGAGAACAAAAGAGAATAAGAAAAAAAAAAATAGAGTACTGCCTCCTCTCCAGTAGGGGACTGGACAGCCCGAGGGGAAGTCAGCGGGCAGAGAGCAGGGCTGCCCATTATGCTAAGTCTGCATTTGTGTGTGTGTGTGTGTGTGTGTGTGTGTGTGTGTGTGTGTGAGAGAGAGAGAGAGAGAGAGAGAGAGAGAGAGAGTGACTCAAAAGGAGAGGGTAAAGGAGGCCAAAGCTCTGAGTCACTCCCAAATACGGAACTCGTATGACCTTATGACCATATGACTTACCCTGAGATTTGGCGCCTGTATTCCATTTGAAGCCTGAGTGTCCTCCGTGTCAGGGGGCAGTGGCTTTGTATTTGTAGTGGTGAGATGCTTCTGGCCTGGCCAGGGCTCCAGAGTGTTGGTGATGCTCCCTGACAGTGAGGTACCCTCTTGCTTGATCAAGGCTTTATTTTTTTTAAGACAGGATCTCTTATAGCCCAGGCTGGCCTCAGATTTGCTATATAGCCATGAATGATCTTGAACCTCCAATCCTCCTTCCTCTACCTCCAAGACACTGAGAATACAAGTGTGAGTTGCCATGGCTGGCCTGGGTGAGGTCTTCAGACCATGAGGAATGTCCCTTTTGAGCTAGCCACAGACAAGAAGTAAGATGACCTGGGCAGGTCGTCTGATGAATGGCTTATTAAATGCTTTGTAGTGGAAATTAGAGTGAACTGTGAAGAAGGGGACTGTCCTTTCTTCAGAGGTCTGTCAGGAGAAAGGGGTCCATGGGCTGCCTCATCAGAGATGGAAGAATGTGTGATTATATTCACAGAAGTCAGAATACAGAACTCCTAGAAGGGCTTTTCTGAACTGTGAATCAAATGACTGAGGAGTTGTCAGAAGAAAAGGAAGAGATGGGGGTGGAGCAGATTCCACAGTGCACAGTACAGGTAGGGTGTGGGCAGAGAGACACAAAGACAAAAGAAAAGCCCGAGCTTATACCATCCCTCCCTGCTTTCTGGGTGATTGAAGACCCACCTAAGACTAGAGGCTGCCCTCACTTGGGAGGGTCGTGGCTACAGCCTTGTTCTCAAGGTATCCTGGGATCTGGCCAAGTGGGATCTGATCAGTGGTACTGACTCAGCAGGGACGGGCCAGTGCTGCCTGGCTTCACAGTGGGCTTCAGGGATAAGTCATCCAAGTGCTGGGTTCTTGAGGCAATAGAATCCAAGATGGTGGTGGGTGCCCCTTAGACCCTTCCAGGCCCGTGCTCCCTACAGTCACCTTAAATGCTAGCAAGAAGAAGCTTTCCTGTGACACGCTCATGTAAGGAACCAGCTGGGACACAGGATGGAGGCTCTCCTGTGGAGAAGGTCTCAGCTTTGGGAAACTGGCTTCCTCAATTTGGGTTCCTTGAAGAGAGACTGGGTCTAGAAAGTGCTGAGTTGAGTGTGTGGTTTATGGGCAAAGCTTCTCAACGCGTCACCTCACAGTCAAGAGGGCCTTCCTTGTGTCTGAGAAACCTAGTCACCTTAGACTGACTGAGATACTTGAAGAGATGCATGGACAGCCTTCATATGCACCTCCCAGATGAGCTAGAAGTTTCCTTCCTAAGTCCTTCTGCTGTCGGTCTGTAAGAGACCATTGCAGGTTACTGATCAATGTCCCAATACTCTTCTAGTTTGTAAGAAGCAGCTTCTCTTCCTCTGGGAGCAGCTCTCTCCAGTAGTAACCCAACAACTAGCAAAACAAAACAGTGGGTCACTGACCAAGGATGTATCTAATAAGTGACTGCTTTTATGCATTTCCTCAATGGGAAGTGGCAAGATGGTTCATCAGGAAAGGCACTTTTTCTGTGCAAGCATGGTGATCAGAAGGTGTGGTGAGAGAATAGGACCTAAAATAGTCACATCAAGATTAACATATGGCCAGTTGTGGTGGTAAACACCTTTAATTCCAGCATCCAGGAAGCAGAAGCAGGAAGATCTCCATGAATTTAGAGCTAGCCTGGTCTATACAGTGAGCTCTAGGCCAGTAAATAAATGATTGAATAAATAAATAAAATTTTTAAAAACTCAAGATTAACATGTAAAAGTTGTCTGAGGCACACTGGAAGCTCTCTCGTAGCCTGGCATCCTCTGAATGCAAACCCCAAAAATACAAACAGGAGGTGGGGACCATAAAAGACCACACACTGTGAAGCCAGACGCTATCCTAGGCTCTTTTCTCACCTCATTAGTCCACTTCTCTTCTTGAGAGAGACTTCTGTTTGTTTATTTGTATTATTGGGTTTTTTTTAAATGATTTATTTTTAGCATATGTGCACGGGTGTTTTTGCCTGCATGTATGTCTGTGTGAGGCTGTCAGATACTCAGGAACTGGAGTAACAGATGATTGTGAGCTGCCAATGTGGGTGCTAGAAATTGAATCCAGGCTCCTCTGGAAGAGCAGCCAGTGCTCTTAACTGCTGGGTCATCTCTCCAGCCCTCGATATTATTGGTGTGTGTGTGTGTGTGTGTGTGTGTGTGTGTGTGTGTGTGTGTGTGTGTCCTTGGAGGCCAGAAGAGAATGCTGGACCCCCTGGAACTGGAGTTACAGGTGACTGTAAGCTGCCTGCTGTGGGTGCTGGGAATCAAGCCCGGGTCCTCCCCAAGAGCACTCAGTGTTTTTAACTGCTGAGCCATCCCTCCAGCCTACCTTTTCCTTCTTAAATAATTTGTCTATCTCTATCCCATGCCCAACTTAAAAGATGTAGGTTTCCCTCAATCTCCTTGATGGCTTATAGGATTTTCACCTAACCTGTACTGGGTTTTTCTTTTAGGCTCTAATCAAATTGTTCTTGAGTTTCCATTGGAATCTATTCTAAATTCTTTCCTTAATGAGACTGAGAACTTCAAAAGGGAACCAAGTTTCTCTGGTAACAAAGGTGGAAGGAGAGAACCAACTCCACAAGGTTGTGTTGTGATTTGTATTCCCTCCTATGATACATACACCATACACACACCACACACACACATATACACACCACATATATATATACACACACCACATATATACACACATACCACATATACATATCCATACAATGCACACACATATACACCATATACACACACCCCACATACACATACACCACACACACATACACCCCACATACATATATACACACACACCCCACATACACACACATACACACACACACACACCCCACATACACACACATACACACACACACACACCCCACATACACACACATACACACACACACACACCCCACATACACACACATACACACACATACACACACACACACCCCACATACACACACACACACACACACACACACCCCACATACACACACATACACACACACACACCCCACATACACACACATACACACACACACACCCCACATACACACACATACACACACACACACCCCACATACACACACACACACACACATATACCCCAGATACATATATACACACACACCCCACATACACACACACACACACACTAATAGACTAAGAGGTCCTCTGCTGCCTTTTTTTTTTTTTTGCTTGCTTGCTTTAAAGAGACGCCTTGCCTTTAAATCATCTTAATTGTGGGGAAGGACAGCAGTGCCCAACCCCCTACAGAGACAGGCAGAACTCAGCTCCTCTTGCTTCCTCTAGAGAAAGTCCAACAACAGCACAAATATTCGGACTTCCTCCAAAATATCTGGGAGGTTTGTATCTCCAGGCAAACCCACTCCAGCTTCAGTCGCTTCTGTATTTTGGTCTTGCAGACCCCCAAAGGCCAGTCTGACAAAGGCTTGCTCCCAAGATGGCACTACGAACCAGGACAAGACAGAGGCTTCACAGCGGTTCTCAACCTTCCTAAGCTGTGACCCTTTATACAGTTCCTCATGCTGTGGGGACCTCCCAGCCATATTCTTTTCATTGCTACCTCATAACTATAATTTTGATACTGCTATGACTTATAATGCAAATATCTGAGATGCAGGAGATCTGATATGCAACCCCAAAGGGGTCGTGACCCACAGGTTGAGAACCACTGCCTTAGGAGTTAGGCCTCATGAGAAGACTTTGGGTGGGTTCGTGGAGCTGTGTCCTTGCAAGATATAACAGAGCCTGGCTCCCTCCTCTTGCTCTCCTTAGCTTCCTGGTCACCATGATGTATGCCACAGGCCTCACACCTCCCAAACTGAGCCAAAACCATCAAACGAACAAAAACCCCAAATGCTTTTGTTCCATAGAACTCAAAGGCCTGAGTGTTTGTCGTACTGACAGGAAAACAATACAACTGCTTTGCTTGAAGTTGGGAAAGGCAGAGTTCAAAGCAGGTACAAATTAGAGTAGGCCACCGAAGTCAAGGGAAAGTCTCTCTGTGGTCATCAGAAATCTCACCCTAAAACACAGACTCTCACAGAATTCTGCAAGAGACAGAGCTACCTTTCCTAAAGTCCCTACGCTTGGAAAACCGAGGCAGGGGGAGCTTTATTTCAGGCCAAGCTGCTGTCCATAGCTAACCTCCGCCAGAGAGAAGAGAGGAAGGGTTGGTGGAGGTCTCTGAACCAACAATGAGGGTGGCCACTTGAGAACAAAACACATTCTTGTTTCTCGAACTAAAAGTGCCAAGTGGCACCAAGGGACCTATTCTTACAGAAGGGAGAACAGGGAAGGCTAACCCTGGTTGTTTGTCGATTGCTCAGATCAATAAGAACAGATTAGTCAATGCTCACTTAGAAATTCCAAGCAGTTAACAATGATAAGTGAGAACAAGACAATCTCCTAGTTGTTCACACACCAATGGCATCAGCGTGTCTACAGGGAACTAGCTTGAAATGGCCCAAGGTCCAGATTAATTATATAATCAGACTTTGGAATCCAGGAGGCTATAACCACTATCCCCAGACTCATATCTTCCAGGCCAGCTAGGAAATGCAGTTTTCTTCCTGTCTCCATAAAGAAAGGGTGTGGCCTCTCTGGCTGAATGATGGACTGCATTCTGACGGACTTTCATCCACTGAGTCACTTAGTCCTTACGGTTATCTGCTGAGGTGGAACTTGGATTATATTCTTATTTTGTTCATGAGGAAAGTAGGGCAAGAGTAAAATGGCATGTCCAAAGAGACACAGCTGGAAATGGTTGGAGCTGAGGACTGGACCGGGCACCATGGTTCCAGAGCCCACTGTGGACCTCTCCAGCATTTGTCATAAAAATGACAGGCGATGCCGGGTGGGGAGAGGTATGTGATGGCAGAGAGTAAGCAGTGTGTGTGTGTGTGTGTGTGTGTGTGTGTGTGTGTGTGTGTATGTGTGTATGTACTTGCTTGTGTATGAGTGCGTGGGTGGGTGTGCTTGTGTGGATGTGTGTATGAGTACATATGTATGTGTGTGTGCTTTTATGTATGTATGTGTTTATGTGTATGTGTATATGAGTACATGTGTGCGTGTGCTTGTGTGTATGTGAGTGTGTTTGAGTGCATGTGTCCGTGTATATATGTGCACATGAGTGTGTATGTGTGTACTTGTGTGTATATGTGTATGAGTGTGTGGGGGCTCATGTGTATGTACATGTATACGTGTGTATGTATGTGTGCTTGTGTATATGTGTGTATATGTGTGGGTATGAGTATGTGTGCCTGTGTGTCTGTATGAGTAAGTATGTGTGTATGTGTGTGCTTGTGTATATGTGCTTGTGTGTATGTGCGTGTGCCTGTGTTTATGTGTGTGTATGAGTACATGTGCTTGTGTCTATATGTGAGCATGAGTGTGTGTGTGTGTGTGTGTGTGTGTATGTACGTGTGCATGTGGAGAACAGAGGGGGATGTTAGACATTTTCTTCAATCACTTTCCACCTTAGTTTTTGAGACAGTCTCTTTCTGAACCTGAGGCTCATCTTTGGTTAGACTAGTTGGCAAACAAGTTCCAGGGATCCTCCTGTCTCCGCTTCCCCAGTGTTGGGATTGCAGACACAATTTCACATGCATTCTGGGAACTGTACTCAGATCTTCATGATTTATCAACTAAGTCATCTCCCTGCTCCCCTCACAACCAGAGTAAACTTCTAAGCCAGGTGGGCACTCCCAAGATGGCGCCTGAGGAGCTTTTTTTCTGGTGGGATGAACAGTTCTAGTTCTCCACACCACAGTTTTGGTTTTAGCATTGAAAACCCTGGCCCTCAGGAAACTCCACAGTCTGGGAAGGTCATCGACCTAGTTCTTGGACTCTCCCCTGTAATAATCGCAGAGGCCACTGAGGGTTCCTGGGGTCTGAAGACACATGCTATTCATATAATCTCATTATACAGCTCAGATTTCCCTCAAACTCATGATCCCCCTGCCTTAGTCTCCCATGCACTGTGATTACAAGTGTGTGCCACCACTCCTGGCTGTTACGAGCTTCTCATAGTGACCCTGGGGGGCATGGACCCTGGATTTCACCCTTACTCCAGTGGAAATGTACCTCTGGAAAGAGATTAACGGTAGCCTTCCAACTTAGAAATAATATTCTCCACTCCACCTTTGAATTTTAACTCATCAAAGACCGAACTGACATCTGAGGAGTGAGCTAGGCCAGAAACTCACATTCAGCAGTATGGGGCCAGCCCAGTCCCATCCAGGTTCAAGGAAGAATAGTCAGGTCCTGCCCCTTAGCAGGGCTTCAGGCTAGAACTGGGACCAAGCTATACCTGGGTACAGAGAGAAAAAAAAAATCCTATATGCTGAGAATGCCAAGGGCTTCCAGAGCAGACTGAGGAAGAAGCAGCCAGGCTGGGAACACCAACTAATGCTCTAGAGCCTCAAGGTTTCTCCAGGCAAGAGTATAAACTAGAGGTTACTGGATCACAGTAGCTGACTGCAATTGCTTATCTAATGTCACTGTTTTCTAGGATTCTGAGAGAATGACAAGGAACACGTGCACACACATACACATACATACATATATTCACACTTGCTGAATGGGACAATGACACCCTGTGAGGTGTCATTATGAGGTAATAACAGCAGACAGGAGGAATCAACTATACTATGGATACTGTAAAGCCAATTATGAGTGGAGATGGGCAATGAACCTAGGGCCTGAGACATGGATGTTTTGGGGGAGCCACTGAGACCCAGCTTTGCTGAGCTCCAGAAAGACTCCGAGGTTGGAGGAACCAGCGTCCTCTGATGACCCAGAGGTTAAGGGCAGACTACCAGTCAAAGGGCTGGTTGACAATTGCTCTGAGGAACAACTGGTCAACCAGAGCTCTTTTCATAATGGGCACGGACAGGATGGGTCCCTCCCTCAATGTACATAAAGGGCTCAGGAGTGCTCCCCTTCCCATAGCCTTGATGATGTTCACACCAATGCCCTCTTCCTGCCTTGCTCTCTTATTTTTTTTTTCTTTTTAGTCACAGAGACTCAAAGACATGCCCAGATAAGTCACATGGGCACCAGGGTCTGGCTTCCTGCTACCATACTGTCTTCTTATTTATCCTTACCCTCCACAGTACACCAGGCCATTTGATGGGATAGAAACGGGCTCATTGCCTTCCACTGGGTAACATCCTCTTGCTCAGTTTTCTAGATGCTGGGCATGGGACCCACAGCCATACCTGTGCTAAGAAAGCCTCTACCACTGAGCTGGATCCCCATTATCCTCTCTTTTAGTAAAAGGACCTTCCTTTCAGGCTCCATGACAGTTAAGTGTGGCCATAGAACTTCATAAATGAAAACTGTACAGAGACTCAGGGAACTGAATCTTTAAAACAAAGGTGTCGGTGGCTTCTTCTCTGATCTTAAAACTGTTGAGGCAACAGTCTGCACCTCAGCAACTACAGTGAACACTGAGCATGGGGGCTTTACACTGTGAGAAACTGAACAAAAACGGGCTGAACTGCCTTCACAGACTTGGCGTCATGGCCTGCCTCTGGATTTCATACATGAGAGAAAGAGAAAAGTGTACAGTAACCACTATCATTTGGGGATTTTCTGCTGTGAAAAGAGGCTAATCCTCTTTTGAAACCTGAGGTGAGGACCAATCTCTCCCTGGCTCTCTTCCCACTCAGAGATCTTGGGAGGTCAGCCAGCAGGGATCTTGGCTATACAGAGTTCACACATCCAGGGGCAAATCTGGAGCACAGATGTTTTCTTTAGCCCCTTCAAAGCTTAAAGAATTAGAAAACACACAAATATGTATATGTATTCTGTTGTTATAATTCTTGGTGAGTTTTTATTGTTATTTTGTTCTTGTTGTTGTTGGTTTGTTGTTGTTAGTTTGAAGCAAGGTCTCATGCACTCAGGCTGGTCCAGGTTACCACGTGACCAGTGATGACCCTGATTTCCTGCCTGAGTGCTTGAGTTATAGGCATGTCATCACACCTGGCTTATCCAGTGCTGGAGGCTGAACCCTGGGCCTTTTGAATGTTCCATGAGCACAGCATAACTGAGCTACATCCCTAGCCTTGACTATGTCTTAAACGTTGAAGTCCAGGATTCCGGATCCTCTTTCAAGACTGGAGGGTCTGGCCGTTGGGTCAATATTTCAGCACAGCAGTATTCTGCCTGTTTCTTCCTGACAGGGTCTCATGTAGCTCAGGCTGGCCTCAAACTCACTATAAAGCTGAGAATGACCTTGAGCTTCTGGTCCTCCCGCCTCAACCTCTGGAATGCTGGGACTACAAGTGTGCATCACCAAAATGAACATTTCGATGACATCTGCTGCTACCTTGTGATGGTGCCTTATCAAATAAGGATGCTCTCTTTGGCCCAAGAACTGAATTTTCCCAGGGCTCAGACTACAAGCCAGATATGTCCACACGTATGCTGCGCTAGGGATGGCTCTGGAGTATCCCATGAATTAGCGAACGTGTGTTGAAGAGTGAACAGGGGCTCTGAGCTTGCCTGAGGCTGCAAGCCACAGGCCATCATGAGTTTTGACCATCTGTACTCTGTAACTGCTCTGTCAGCAATGACCCTGCAACCCTTGGGTTTCTGGTCATGTGTACAGTCTCACAGGGGAAGAAGGTAAACTTAATGATCTTTGTCATCATGTGTCACATTAGGAGGGGACAGCTTACCTGAAGAACTATGAATATGCAGAGTGAAGCATCATCCCCTCCATTCCCAAAGGCTGGCACAGAGTCAGCCTAGAGGGCTATGTTGAGCATAGCTAAGGAGTTGCCTGGCATCAGAGCAGAGCCAGCAGAATTCCTACCTCCTGCCAGGCTCTTTCCCCAGATCTGACTGCTGCCTGGTCTCACCTGCTTTCCCCCAAGCACACTGCTTAGCATATTCATGCTCAACTCTGGTGTGTCTCTCACCAGCAGCCAACTTAGAGCTTTGGCTCCTCCCCAAACGAGGGGCTGATTGTAGTCCTTGGGCCTTGGGACTGCAGGGCTTCCGGGAGGAATAGATGGCGTCATATATGAGACCACACATAACATGTGCTTAGTAAACAGCGGGAAGCATCACCTGCAGCCATTAACCTGACTCTGCACAGGGCTGCACCAAGGCCCTGCTCAGGTGAACCTTCACTCTGTCTCAGGGGAGTCACGATGACCAGGGCTTCCTTTGACACCCCATCATACACAGCCCACAACACACAAGCTTGCTTTTCTCAGACCTTAACCTCTGCCTGAAGATCTGGAGAGAAAACAAGCCTACCCACCAGCTAGCAAAAGTCATAGGGCTTTCATGTTTAATTAGTGTATATTAATTGTACAAAATAATGGGAAGATCATGTAATGTGCTTTGATAATACTCCCCGGTTACCTTCTCCATTTTTCCTCTTCCTTACCCTCGTCTGACCAATAACCCCTTTCATGATAATTTGTCCTCTATATCCTGGACTTAGAGAAAAGGTGACCTCCTGTGATGTACTTTTCTCTTTTAACTTGATTTATTTAATTTAACACAGAGACCTTTGATTCTATCTGTTTTCCTTCTATTGGTGTGACTTCATTCTTCTCATGGAACTTTTTTTTTTTAAACCAAACCTCATGTAGCTCAGGCTGGCCCCACGCTCACTATGTAGCTAAGGATGACCCAATCCTTCTGCCTCCCCTTCCCAGGTGCTGGAATTATATGCAGACCCCACCACACTGAACTTTTTCTTAGATTATAATTTATTTTTAAATATATATTTATATTTATTTATAGATATGGGGGGATGCACATAAGTGAAGTGCCTATGGAGGCCAAAGGAGGGTGTCAGATTCTCTGGACCTGAAGTTACAGGCAATGTGAGCCAACCCACGTGGTGCTGGAAATCAAACTCAGAACCTCTGCAAGACCAATGTGTGCTCTTGAATCCAGTCCCTCACAGGACTTTCAGATCTCAGGAAGACGATAGCAAGCCTTCTGGGAAGGGGAACCAAGGGACTTCCTCAAGGAAGATACCTTCCTACTCTGGCCCACTTTAGATGTTACTGAACTACATTTCCCAGCCCATTCCACCCCTCTACATCTCTGTGACCCCTGATCCAGCTCTACCCTACGCGACAATGGCCCTTACTACAATGACTTAAATGTGCTGCCTCTGAGCCTGGCTTCCCCAAACTACTTCTTCTGACTGGCTGTGGTGACCTGACATCCAGGGTGAGTGCTGTTCATCATTACTGGAGTGGGCCACCCACCCAGAATATTAAAGAAGCAAGAGTTCAGGGATCAGGGACCAGGAATCAGTATTGGGACAGGTATTTTGTTTTGTTTTGTTTTGTTTTTTTGAGACAGGGTTTCTCTGTGTAGCCCTGGCTGTCCTGGAACTCACTGTGTAGACCAGGCTGGCCTCAAACTCAGAAATCCTCCTGCCTCTGTCTCCCAAGTGCTGGGATTAAAGGCGTGCGCCACCACTGCCCAGCCTCAGGTATTTGTTACATACATCCTCTTTGCTATGGTAGTCACCAGTGAAAAATTGTAGAGTTTTTTTTTATTTTTTATTTTTATTAGGTTTTAGTTTTTGAGACAGGGTCTCTCTCTACATAGCTCTGTCCTGAAACTCACATAGACAGATGGGCCTTTGAATTCACAGAGATCTGCCTGCTTCCACTTCCCAAGTGCTTGACTTAAAGGCCTGCAGTTTTTTTTTAAGTGAAACACACCTGCCCATCCCCACCCCACCCCACCCCACGCCCACAGAAACTCGTTACTTTGTTACATTGGCTGTCGGGCTATTGAGTTACCAATGTTATGAGCAAAGCCTAACTTGTCTTAGCTGGAAATCACTCCTAAGGAATTTCCATAGTGCAATTTTCTAATTGGAACTGGACTTACATATATTTGAGGCAGAGTCTCTGTAGCCCTTAATTTTGTGGCAATCTTGCCTCCATATCCTAAGCACTAGAAATACAGGCATGAACCACTTTGTCCTGTTTGGGATTAGCCCTGAGCCACTCCACCCTGGTTGGGGTTATCTCTTGAACTTGGCTTTGTTCTCCAGTGTGCTTGAGAACCTACCTCAGTAACAAACTGTGTTATGTGCAGAATGTCTTTGGGGGAAGGCATCTCTCTCCATCCCTCCTCCAGCTCTGGGCCTGATGTGTGTTGTGTGAAGATCACAGCCAGTTTGTATCAACTGGAAGGACCAAATGACACACTCAAAGAGAGTATGGAGCAAAATCTAAGGAACAGAGTGTCTACAAAGGTGTGGGCTATGCCTAGGTACTACCCAAGTAACCCAGACTTCCCTCTCCATGGGGAAAGCTTATTCCCACTGACATCTGAATGTGCCTGGATCTGGTCCGTCTCTACAGCAGGTACTATGCACTCACTGGAGTAAGCTTAGTTACTGAGAAGATAATGAAAACAGCCTTAAACAGTACAAGAAGGACAGTGGGGAAGGGGATGGGGGATACAGGGCTTCCCTGCCACTCAAGAAGTCTGGGATTTGTTCTTTGCAAAATATATACACAAACACACCCGATAACAGAGGAGAGTGTGTGGTGAAGGCCCTCCCTCCCTGGGCCCTCAGTTGGGTTAACCACACACCCCATCATCTCCCAGAGGCTGGGTGCAGAGCTCAGTCGCATCACCTGCCTGCTGCTAGGGTCTCACTGCCCTGCCTTTTTCTGCAATTCTCCTTCAGGTGCTTCCTTAGATCTCTTCAAATTAACCTCAAACGTGGCCTCAGGATCTGCTGCTAGGAAAACCTTAATGGAGGCAGCAGAGCCTGGGGAAAGCAGTCACACATGGGGCAGTTCCTGGGGCCTTTGCCTTGGAGACAGGAACAAGAGGGGGGCTGTTGGAGAATAGAAGGGAAGGGTAGCCTGCCAGGAGGTTATGGTCTTGCCAGAAAGACAGTTCTGCTTGGTAACTCGGGAGTGCAGGGAATAAACAACCTCACTTCTCCATCGTGTCACCCTCCGCCCCCCTGCCTGGGCCGCAGGCAAAAGAGTCCATGGTGTTGTGGACACTGTAAGGTTGCTTTGACAGAAGGACAGTTTGTGTACCCAGTGGCGAGGCCTATCAAAGGCTTGTACCCCACCGCTCAGCTATTTTCTGGATGTTTGGTCCTGCCTAGAGAGCGGAATTTCAAGCACTCCAGCATCTAGAAACTTTTCCACGTCTGTGTCAGGATGGAGTCACACAGTCTGCAGGGCCATGGCAGGTGGAAGTCCCTGCCACCAGATACGGCAGCTGATGAGAGACACCTGCCACAGCTTTGTAAGTAAGGTATGAGGGCTGGGCTCCTCTGGACACTGAAGTCAGCGGGGCTGCTGAAGGGCTGGCTTTACAATATCTGACATGGTGGGATTTGAGGAGTGGCTGAAAGCTGGGCTTGGCTCAGCAATCAACTGGAGTAGCAGAGCCTGGTCTTCCCCGAGAGGAAAACCAAGAGGCCCGAGTGGAAGTTGAAAGAGCCCCAAACCCCTCCAGAATGGAAAGTTCAGTAGCCTCCTTTGCCATGTTCTAAGAGCAAGCCCTTCAGGACATCCCAGGGCAAGAAACCAAAACCTCATTTCCATCAGGCAAAGACAGGATCAGCAAAGGCTTGTCACTTTTGGTGGACCAGGAAGTCATTTGCAGGGAATGTGTCGGATGGACTTTGGAGAAAGATTTGACACAGCCCAGGTTGAGCTATAGAGTCAGAATCAAATTCAAGTTCCACCCCTGTCTGCAGTGCACTAATCTTCCAGGAGTCCAGCGGCCTGTGCCCTCTTGGGGCCTCGAGGACTTAATCTGTAGACTGATTAACAGTTTCTGCTTCACAGGGTGTGGACAAATTGATTGGGAGGTTTTCATAGTGCTTCCAGAACATGGGCCACCGAAGTTACAAAGAAACCTCCCACAAAGCTACAATGTGTTAGAAATGTTTCTCTTTGTTTTCGACAGAATCTCAAAAATCTCAACCATAGCCCAACATCCTCGTCTTCAGCTTCATGAATACTAAGATTACAGGCACATATTACCACCCCTGTCTTCAAAGTACCATTTTGATCCACCCTCTCTCTCACTCCCAAAAGCAACAGAATCCCAAATCCGGATGCTGCTGCTTACAAGTACCAGGGACCTGAATCCATCCTCTTGCCCAGAGTCGCCACTGTCTTCTCACCTGGATCCTTCCTGGCCAACCATGCTCTCTCCAGCCCCTGTCATGTTGTCCTCTCATGTCAGGACACCCAGGCATCCCCACCTCAAGGTGCACACAAGTTGTTTAAAGAACTTGCTACAATACAGCCCTGTCCCAGCCCAAACTCCCACCAAACCTAGAGTATGGTTTGAAACAGCTCACCTGTGATGTCCACCTGGCTAAGTTTCTAGACTTTGAACAGCTGGAAGATTTTTCCAAACGAAGGGCTGATGCCGTCCTGAAACCACTGAGAAACTTTCACTTATTTCTCTCCAGGCTCACGGGCAGGGCCAAAGCCCACGGTGGCACATTATAGGATTTAGCCTCCACCTCGCCGGCTGGCCTCAGCTCCCCACTCTCCCACCCCACCCCCACTCCCTTAGTTTATAAGTTTGTTTATTTACAGGTGAAAACTGCATCACACCTAGTTCTGGGAGCCTGCCATTAAACTGATGTTTCTCTGTGCCAGTCCAGGGATGACAGTGCTGAGATTTAAGAGTGTATCCCTTGGTTTACATTTTTCCTCCCTGATGCATATAGCTAAACAGGTCTATTTGGGGTGTCATTTTTTTTTATATACTTCTAGAAGTTGACCATAGTATGAAGTTTTCTGCAACTTATATTTTCTTTCCCCATTCAGACCTGTGTCTGAGCACACCTGCTGTGTTTTGTAGTTGAAACTGACTTTACTGCTGCAGCGGACACTTTACGCAGAAAACAGTCCAGTGTATTTGCCCACAGCATTGATATGAGCATTCTCAATAGGTTTCAATACGTGGGTACATTTCTCCAGCCTAACTGCCCCAGGAGAGATGAACTGTGTGTTCCTGTTCGCCCCTGTGTCTCCAGCCACCCTGGAGTCCTTTCAGACTTAGGACCCAGGAGTCTCTCACACACATAACAAGGTCCTCTGCATCCCACCCGCCCTCACCTGGTGAACTCCAGCCGTCGTCGTAGCCGCTAAATCTCCCTAATTACACATTTCTGTCTTGTGATTCTGCAACAAGTGAGTCTATCTCTCAGAATCCAGCCCCACGAGGCTTAGGGCTCTGTGCCTCCAGCAAAGCAACGGTGGAAACCTCAGTACTGAAGGGGCAGGGAAGGGGCCAGGCTTGGTGGGGACATTGGAGTCGCATCTGCAGGGGACTCACCTGGGAGTTTTCTAGGGTGTAGTCAGCAAGGAAGGTCTGGGGTTCAGAATTACGGGAAATGCGGGCCAGGGTTGTAGGCGGGGAGAGGGTGGGGCCGTGGCTCCGGAAGGCGGGGTCTCCGGTGGGGGCGTGGCGTGGGCGTGGCTGTGCCGGGGCAGCCCGGTAAAAAAAGAGCGTGGCGGGCCGCGGTCTCTAAGAACCCTCGGGAAGCGACCCCGCCACCGAGCCAACGCGGACCTAGAGAGCTTCGGCGGAGGGAACCGGGACGCACGCTCAGAACCATGGCCCAGACGCCCGCATTCAACAAGCCCAAAGTGAGCACGGAGGGGCTCCGTTGCCCGGGTTCTGTCCCGGGCTGCCCCGGGGCTTAGCGGGGCCCAGCCCTGGGCGCCTTTTACCCTAGAAGCATGGGGTGGCGGGGGATTCCCGCAGGCGTCTCCCCTCGACCCAGGCCTTAGCTTGCTTCCGGGATGTCGAGCGAGAGACGATGTGGCAGGGAACGTCCAGAACCTGGGGGTGCCTCTGGTCGGCCTTCGGGTTCGGCTGCTGCCTATGCGAACCTGGAAGTGCCTCCAATCGGCCCTCGGGTTCGGCTGCTGCCTGTGCCCTGACCCTTCGAGGTCTCAGCCTCGCTGTCTGCCAAATAGGCATCCAGTGCGGTGGGGCTGCGCAGCTTTGTGGTACTGGGTTAGGACCTGGATGTCTTAACCCCAGTAGAATGGGGCCCGGGGTCTCTAGCTGTTAAATGTTCAGTGTATGGCTTTATACTTAAGTGTTATGATTACTTTGTGAGCACCAGGTAACCTAGGTTTGTGGGTGCGCCCGTGAGAAAATCTGTGATCCAAACCAGAAAAGGAAGGGATAGAGGCTTCAGGGCGCTGGGGAGGAACCCCTACCCATCCTGGACGTTTGGCCATATGGGTTTATTTGGGGTGAAGCCGTAGCCCGTGACCCCAGAAGAGAACCCCTTGTCTGTCTGCCCACAAGCTGTGGCTTCTTGGAAACAGGGAGAGTCCAGGTTCCCAAGGCCAGATTTGCAGCTCTTACAGATTCTGTCCAGTGAGGGATTAGACCCAGTAGTGAGCCAGGCAGATTGAACTGGTCAGCAGAGCGTGGGACTGAGGACTTGAGGGGAAGAATCAGAGACAGACATCCTGAGACTTATCCCTCCAAGAAACAGGTGCTGAGTGGGAGTGGCAGACGTGGCTAAGGTGTTGGTACGCATCCGGTGTGTTATGTTGTGCTATGTATGTGTGCACGGAGGAGGGTGGGAAGAAGGGCAGTGGGCCTGTATCCCACCACCATAGGGAACACACTCTGCCCCTCTAGCTAGAGGCTAGAAGGGCAGGGCAAGTCTTCCTGCCCAGCCTATGCCTGCTACACATCTCGTCTGGTGCTCCTAACCACAATTTTAGACATCAAAGGCTGAGTTTTCTTTTGATGGTCTCAATTCTCCCTACCCTTGGTCAGGGGAACCACCACTCCTGATGTGAACCTAAGGGAAAGATGAAATGCCCTACTTGGGAGTGACTAGAGGTGAGTGACAGGTCACACTTCTGTGGCACCTACGCTTTTGAAACAGCTCTTTGGGGGAGTGTCAGTATATCACAAGCCCTGGGATTGTCACCTGCTCCATGTTGGCATGTCATTTCTTCCCTCGGGGTCTTAGACTCCATACCTGGGGTGTGTGGGGGGGGTAGGATTTCGTTCCTAGGTCTGCTAGCATTGGTGTCTGGATGTTAGAAGGTGATGTGTGAGCAGAAAGGTAGCATGTTGGGCTGCTAGGTCGGAGGTGGGACAGGTCTCATGTCATGGTGAGGAAGGAATGCTGCTGTTGCTGGCAGAGTGGAACGGAGCCACTGGTCAGAGCCTGGCCAGCCTGCGTGACCGAAGCTCCCAAGGGCCCAGTCTATAGCACCATAACTGCGCATAGCTAGTGCCATGACTTTGCGAGGTAGCCTGTGTCATCTCCATGGATAGAGGAAGAAACAGGTACAGAGAGTTTAATTAGGATATAGCCAAACTGGGAGATGAGCCCGCATTGAGGGCTGGCTTCAGAGTCCCATACCCTAAGCCAGGCACCATATTATACAAACCTGTAATAACTATTTGGAAGGTTGAGACAGGAGGATTTTTGAGTTCTGGGCCTGAAATATATAGCAAGACCCTGTTTTGGATGAAAGAACAAAACATAAGAAGCAGGAATTCTGTGTCCCCGTCTTTCATGGGTGATCTCTGCAAACACTGTAGGGATAAGATGGTATATGTACCTGAGCCAGGGGCCTTTGCTGGGTTCTTTGATTTCTCACATCTACACCAGTTAGGACCTGAGGCTTGGACAACTTCAAGGTGAGCAGATGAAACTGGCCAGAGTTTGTTTTGGGGTGTGTGTGTGTGTGTGTGTGTGTGTGTGTGTGTGTGTGTCAGAGGACAGGCTTGGGTATCAGGTTTCACCCTCCAGCATGTTTGAGATACAGTGTCTTGGTTGTTCACCACTGGAACTCCAGGCTAGCTGTCCCATGGGTTTCCAGGGATCCTCTTGTCTCGGCCTCACATCTCACAGTAGGAGTGCCGGGGATGGCAAATGTGAGATCCCGTGCCTGGCTTTTGTGTGGGCTCTGTGGATTTGAAGTCAGACCCACACACTTATGTTACAAACTCTTGATTTGCTGAGCCTTTTCCCCAACCTTGCCCTTCAGACTTATATGTACATTCAAGTCATCTGGCCCTAACTGCGCAGGCTGTGTGATTGGGGAGGCTTGGGTGGCATCGAGGTACTATTGTCATGCCCCGCAAGCAACGTAAAACTGGTCCATCAGCCTGCCTGGAGAAGAAAGACCCCAGGCACAGGCTACCTGCTTTGACTGGGTACTTGCTACGTGCTTGCTTCTTTAGTACTTGTTGGGCGCTGAAGAAGGGGTGTGTGTGTGTGTGTGTGTGTGTGTGGTGTGTACATGTGCATCCATGACCCAGTAACCCTTATCACTCCGTGCCCACTTGAAGCAGGACTAGAAAATCCCATGGTTCGAGTTGCTGCTGTGTGTTTATGATACATGCTGACCTCGTGCCTCTGGCTATGAGGAGAGCTGAGGTTCCTTGGAGTGGTTGTGAGTATCAGGAACCCTTAGCAGCTTCATTCACAGAATCGTGAATGACTGACCAGGCAGCTGTCTGCATCCCAATCGCAAGTGGAGAGGTCCAAGGACTAGAGAGGAAAGGGCTTGCTCAGAGCAACACTTCCTATGCACTTCACATCTCTGACTTGGAAGGAACTGGACCAGGTTGGAAGGTTGTTTCTAAACGGGTCTTTCCTCCTATGCAGGTTCATGGGTAGCATGAGCCCAGTGAATCTTTACTCTCTCACACTTGGATGTTTGTTCTGTACTGAGTGTGGTTCTAGCTGATTTGTATGACTTAAGTTGCCGGGGACCAGCCCTGGCTGAAGGCAGGGTCTGGAAAAGGGTGGATATGAGAGCGGCGAGAGGAAGGAAGGATCAGACACCGGGATGTCATTCACTTTGTGAGAGATGGGACAGAGAGGAAGCACATCTCGCTATGGCTTCTCCTAATCTGACAAATTCTGTCATTTCAGGCTTTGTTTATACATAAAATCATTCCTCTGAAATTTTATTCATTGATTACACAACTTTTCAAAATACATTTTCTTCTAAAGTCTTCCTTGATTACATAAGAATAATAAAAAAGGAACAAATTGAGAAAACAGCAATTTTATAAGAACTAAAAATTAATATTATGATAAAATCAATTTTTTAAATGCAATATCTTCTTCCTTGCAGATACAGAAATGCTAGACAAGAAGGCTCTATTTGAATTTGATTCTATTTCAATTTGGCATAAGATTAATAGTTATTTCCTACTACTTGGCTTTCTACAAAAGTTCATCTAACCCTTATCTAATTCTTCCTTTCCTTCTTCTATTTTTTTTTTATATTTGGCATAAGACCACTGTCCTTTTTCGTTGATTCTTAAAATATTGTGCAGCCCCTTTGCTTAAGCAAGGGCCGTCTATCAGTAAAGTTCTGGTCTGACAAGTCTGTTCAGGAAGCAGGCAGTTCCCAGAGGATGCCTTCCTGTGTCTCTGTCATGAACCTTTGTCTCAATACCATTTCTGTCCATTACAATTCGCAAAGAACAGAAGAACATCAGGATTCCTAAAACTGCTCGATTTTGCCTTTGGGAAGGTACAAGGCTTGTTGTCTTCTTGCATGATCAAAATCTCTTCCTATTCTTCCAAGTTCCTTGTTTCTAAAGCTGAATATTTAAAAACCTAGCAATTCAATTACAGCTTGCCAGCTTCTAAAAAGTCCATAAGTTTTTCATTCTTGTTTACACTGGCTTTCTGCTATCCCAGGTCTAACTTTCGGAGAGAGGCCTTTAACAGTAAGAAGCCTAAATGTAGCAAAAGGTGTGCAACGAGTATCCATCAAGGGCGGTGAAGGGTCAGCCCAGACTGTCCAAGCACCGGAACTTTGTCAGACAGCGCCTCGGGGATGGTTAGCATCACCATTAAGTCACATTTCATTCACACCAGACTTGGGGAGAGGTCCTGCTACCTTCCTTTACATAGGAGGAAACTGACTCTGAACTTGCTAAAGTAGCAGGGCCAGAAAGCAGCTGAGCTGGCCTGCAGCTCAGACTGCCCAAAACTGAAGTTGGTGCTGTTAACTGCTTTGCTAATTAATCTCAACTTTTCCTTTTGTTGGAAAAAAAAGGGGGGGGGAGTGAGGAGATGTTAGAGAGCAAGGAGTCAGAATCTGCACCTTGGTCTTCAGACAGACCTGGGTAGAGCCCCCTGCTTCTTAGCTTGGCAGCACCAAGTCCTCGGGCACACCCTGA
This sequence comes from Tokudaia tokunoshimensis, assembly GCA_036184795.1. NCBI lineage: Eukaryota > Metazoa > Chordata > Mammalia > Rodentia > Muridae > Tokudaia > Tokudaia tokunoshimensis. Next base: position 138,113,387 of record BTHU01000004.1, on the reverse strand, counting down.
AGCTCAGCTTCCTTCCACAAGCTAGGACAGAGAATACTGCTCAGGGCTTTGGGGAAAAACTACACGCCCATGGCTTCTGCTACAGTGCCTGGTGGGAAATGCACACAAGCTCTCAAGTGTGTGCTTCCTTCCGGAGTCTGTAATGGGTGCTTCCTGGACTCTGCGACACCCTCGATTCTTGTCTTGCGGAGACAAAGCCCCAGGTGCACCTCTTTGGGTTCTTGGTGTCCCTCCTTTACCAGGGCCACCTGTTCTATCTGCCCCTGGGTGACAGCCGCTCACCCGTTTTGATTCATGTGGCAGTTGTTGGGGAGGGGACAGAAGGAGATTTGGTTTCACAGAAGCCTTTGTTCGACAAAAGCAGAATGAAGGACTAGAAAGGAGAAGGGGGAAGGGGTCTGTGGTCACACAGGGGGAGCGGGGAGGCCAGCCAGACTTCAGATTTAATATCCAGGGAGGCTGCCCTGTAAATTGAAAGGATTGTTCATCTGCCTAGGTATCCCGAGTGTCCTGTGGTGGTCCCCCTTGGGGTTAGGGAAGGCAGCACTGTGGGATAGCCTTGGACAAGCGGAACCTCCAAATGAGGTATGTACAGGAGGCTAGGGATCTGAGTGCCCGTAGGGCGGAGTATCATCTATGTTCCGGTGGCCAGAGCTAGCCTGAGTTGCTTCAGTTCTGATCTCAGACTCAATTACTAGAGTCAAGTAATTAACCAGTAATTCACCAGGCTTTAGTTTCCCCGTTAAACATGAACTATACCTGTACCCATCTCACAGACACCACGTGTGGGCCTGCTTAGAATTGGGCATGTCACTGGCAGCTGCTGTCTCTAGGGACCAGCGCGCACCATCCTGGTCACATTTTCCCATCATCTGCCTAGCACCTCGCATTGCAGGATGCAGGGAACATATTGCCATGGGGGGTCGGGAGACCTTCCAGCTTTAGGGTCATACAAGTCCCTGGCTGTGGCGTTCATTAGTTTGTAATACTGTTGTGACCTAAAGCAAGTTCTTCTTGAGCCTCAGTCCTGTCACCTATAAAGTCGGGGTAAATGGGCTGAATTTCTAGACCGTTGAGTCAGTCATAAGACTGCCCTCAGATGGAGATACTTCGTACTGGCTTGGGAACTTCTGGGGTAGCTCAGGAATAGCAGTGGAGAGTTCAGCCAGGCCCTGAGGTTTCGGGAAACACGGAGGCTTCTTGGCTCCTTCCAGTCTACTTGGAGCTGTAGGAACTCAGAAAGGGCAGAGCTTGGAGGGCTTCCTGAAGGAGGTGGGGCTGAGACAACTTATAGGCCCAATGCTGCCAATTGTTTGATGGTTTCATCCTAAAAAAAAGCCAGCTGAGAGGCCCTACCTAGGGCATGAGGAGCTGCCCCCTGCCCCCACTCAAGCCTTTGCCAGGAGCAGAGGTAGGAAGGGGGGACTGGGACTGGCTCTGTGAGCGCCTGTGGCTCCCCTGTGGCACTCAGGGTCTGGCTGCGAGGCCCACCTGGCTTCTCTACCAGAGCTGTCATTGTTGACATTAAGCCTGGGGCGGGGGAGGGGGCGAATCAATGACAGGAAGTAGAACCAGAGCACATTTTGCTGGGCCAGGTGCTCTGTTAGGCCCCTGAGACACAGACAGGTCCCTGCTCTTGAGGCAAAAGTGGGTTGAAAAACAGAACAGGGAGCAAGTGTGGTCACACCTTTAATCCCAGAGCAGAGACAAGTGAGTTAAAGGCCAGCCTAGCCTACATAGTGAGTTTGAGAACAGTTAAGGCTAGAGAGACCCTCTCTCAAAATAATTAGATAGATAGATAGATAGATAGATAGATAGATAGATAGATAGATAGATAGATAGATAGATAAAGAAGTTGGGGAGGAGAAAGGAGAACGGGGTTGTGTGTTTTAGGGGTCTGGAAGCCTGGAACACGTTGTCCTATTGGGACAAGCCCTCTATAGGCCTGAACCAGCTATGGAAGCTTGTGGCCAAGGAGTCTGAGATTTAGATCCCTGACCTGGTTCTCTCCTCTATCCCAACATGTCTTGTGAGCTGGAATGCTGGGGCCTCTCCAGACCTCACCTATGTGGCTGACATCTCTCGGTGCCTCCCCAGTTCCTGGACACAGTCATTATCTGATAGTTACTAAAGCTCCTTCCCTTCCCCAGCAGCAGCAGGAGGGCTTCCTGCTATCCTGACAGATAATGGGCAAGGATGAGCCCGACTGGCACACCCCAGAGAGATGCTTGACCCTCCGCTCCAGAGAGGTCAGGACGGATGGAGGTTTGGCGCCAGGGTCAGGGTGGTGCTGTGGCCATGAGCTAGACCTGGCCTTAGAGGCAGAAAGACTTGGGCCCTGACTTTTCTCTACCGCAGTGACTCTCAGCCTCCTGAATGCTGTAACCTTTTAATACAGTTCCTCAGGTTGTAGAGACCCGCAGCCATGAAATTTTGTCATTGCTACTTCATAACTGTAATTGTGTTACTGTTACAAGCTGTAATGTAAGTATATGATGTGCAGGATACCAGATATGGGACCCCTGTGGGAGTCACGACGACCCATTGGTTGGGAACTGCTGATCTTCTGCCAGTCTGTGCAGGCCTGGGGAGGTCCTTAAACTGCTCTAAGCTTCGCTTCACAAATCCAGTTGCAATAGCAGCTAGGTCTAAGGGAGCCTTGCCTAGTGATGAAGAGAGACTCAGGCGGGTGGTCGAATGACGGGGGACTCCTAGAGTCTCAGCACCCTTGCCATACTTCTTCCTGTCTGCAAGAGGCCCACAGGAGCTCAAGAGCAGACTTGGGTTCACTGACTGATTCTGAATCTTTAGAGATTCCTTTGAGCCTCAGTTTTCTCTTGTGTAAAATGGGTGGGGAATCCTCGCCTTCAAGGATACAATAGATACTCATAGAGTAGACACTCAAATGTTAGACTTCCCATCTGTTCCTTTTCCTAGAATATGGCCAGGAAGACAGGCTTGTACCTCCAAGCTTGTATAGCCCCATGGTCATCCGGGATGGTAGATTGGCTTCTCAAAGGCAGCTTTCTGGAATGTTCACTGGGATTCCTGTCTAAAATATAGGCTGTCTGTAGAGATGGCCCAGGCTTCTGTTCCCCTTGCCCCACAACCTGCTCCACATGGCAGTTTTCATGGAGCATGCCAGGCAGTCGGACCCAGAGGTACCATTGCCCCAGCCTGATTCTCTGAGACCCTCCTCTGGGAGCTGTAGCCAAGCACCTACTGGGTGTGCAGTGTGGCATACTCTGTGCAGTAGCTGCCTCTCATCTGGACACATTAGCAGTCATTTGTGGAGGTTCACTCCCAGCCTGTTCTCCACCCTGCAAGCCAAAGAAAGCTTTTAAAAGGTGCCTCCCCTATTTGAAAATATTTCTGTTGAAAGACCATCTCTGTGAGCAATTCCTGGCAGGCCTCCTGATTCCAACACATGGTAACTCCTTGATCCCTGCTTCTCTCTATCTGCCCTGGGGGTCTCCTTCGAACCAGTCTTCTGGACATGCATTCTATATGGTACCCCTTGATATCTAATTTTCTTTACCTTGTGGTTCTGGATCCTGTGGGTCATTATAGCCTGGGACTCAAACCTCAGGAGAACTCTTGTTCTGCTAAGTGGGACTGGACAGAGCAGCCCAAGAGGGTGTGGTTGCTTCTAGAGCTAACTCATTGGCTATCTGCCTGGAGCTTCCCAGAGCCATTCTGCTCACAATGACCTGGGGCCTGGCAGGTGGAACTGTCACATCCTGACTAATGTCACTGCTACACTACATACAGCAGGAAGCAGTGTGAAAGCATCTCATCTTGACATGTAAATGCTTTGCACAGAGTGGCCTTACAGACCCCCTGGTAGCCATTGATGGAGACACAGGGCCCAGAGACCCTGCCCTGACCCACTGTCTGACCTCCCCCCCCCCAGCTCACAGACCAGAGATCTGTGACCTACAGACCTGCTGTGAGTCACATCTTAACCCCACCCTACCCCTGTCCCCTCCTGAGCTGTTCAGAAGTATGTCAAAGGACCATCAGGATTTTCTCCTCTTCTTCCTTCCTTTCTTTTTTTTAAAGAATTATTATATGTAAGTACACTGTAGCTGTCTTCAGACACACCGGAAGAGGGCGTCAGATCTCATTACAGATGCTTTTGAGCTACCATGTGGTTGCTGGGATTTGAACTCAGGACCTCTGGAAGAGCAGTCAGTGCTCTTAAGCACTGAGCCATCGCTCTTAACCACTGAGTCATCTCTCCAGCCTCCCACCTCTTCCTTTCTTATCCATCTTGTCTCCTAATCTGGAGTCTGCCCTTGCTCAGGCCTCTGGCGCAGGGCTCCAGGCCACTTTCCTCAACCCTGAGTGCACGTTCAGAAAAACAAACAACAACAATAATAGCAAAAAGACTTTAAAAACAAAACAGGGCTGAGAGTGTGACTTAGTAGCAGAGTGCCAGGCCTGCTCAAAGCCCCAGCTTCCATCCCGGCACCCCCGATTGTGCCTGAACATACCCAGAGGACTGAAGCAGGACTGACCCCAGTTGAAGCCCAACAACTTTCCAATGCTACCCAGTGTCCTGAAGGGTTCCTGCAGCCTGTGTTCTTCATTCTTAGACTAAGGCGCGCTGATCTGTCCTCTTAGCCTTGACCTCTGGCAGGGCCTGGCTGTATGAGATTCCTGTGGCAGCTGTAACAGGAGACCACGTGTTTTTTGAAGCCACAAAACACACCGGGCTCCATCTCCAGCACCACAAAGACAAAATAAAGGCAGTTACGTGACTTGCTCCCAACCTACACTCTGCTGTTCTGCAGGCCACAGGTCTAAAGTCAAAGGGCCGAGCAGGGCCTTGCTCACCTGACAAGCTCAGGGGATCAGTCTTTTACTTCTCTGACCTCTGGTAGTGTCAGGCATCCTGGATTGGTGGCCTCGAGGTTCCAATCTCTGCCTCTGTGGTCACATTGCTGCGGCTTGTTCTCAGGATCAGAACTCCTCCGTTTCTGCTACTAGGGCAGGAGAGTACATTCAGGGCCTGACCAGAGAGTCTGGGATAGGTTTTTCCAAGACTGTGGATGTTTCCGTGTGCTATCATCTAAAACTGTGGATGATTTCCTATGTTACCATCTAAGGTCCTTGCTACTGACTCTAGGGCTTGAGATGTGACTCCAGGGTCCCATGGTTGGCCCAGTATTCTGACCCAGGGAGGCTACTGCTCCTCCTTGATAAGCTACCAGGACTGGCCTCTATATGCTCTGTCCTCCAGTATTCTCCTGTCTCTGGCCTCTATCCTCCAGACCCTGCCTCCCTAGCATTAAGTTCTGGCTTAAGCCAGGTTCTGGTCCTAGACCCCAGCCTCAAACTCTTGTCTGTGGTAGCTTCTCTCAGTCTACCTCTCTCGACGGCTTCACACCTTAAGCCGTTCTCTCTGTGCTTTCACCAGAAAACCCATCTTTCTGTGGTCACACGACCCTCCCGGGTGGTTCTGCCCTACTGTCCTCAGTCTTGGCATTTCCCTTCCTCCCATATACCCCTGCTTTCCCCTGTCACGGGGCTTCTGTGCAGACTGTTATCTCTACTGGAATGTTCTTCTGCCCCCCCACCCCCCACCTTCACCTGCCCAGTTGGTTCCTTTGCACCCTTCAGTGTTTGGCTTGGATTTTCTGGGAGTCCGTTCGCTGCCTAGCCGGGCTGTGAGTTCACGGCACAGTTTGTGTTTCCGATGGGAGCGTCTTGGTTCATAACCACACATTTATTCACGAGTCTCTAGTTTGTCCCTTGCTGAACTGTGCATGCAGAAAGAACAAGACTTCGCCCCTCTGGCTTGCTCCTGTAGCCCCAGCAGCAGGCAGGGGCTTCACTATTTTTCCTCAAATGAAAAGCCCCTAAGTGCTGGGTGTGGCAGCTCCTGCCCACAATGCTAACACTGGTGGGGCAAGCTAATGTGGGTGAATTTCAAGTTTGAGGCCAGCCTGAGCTAATAATGAATCTTGGGCCAGCTTGGGTTATATAGTGAGATTCTGTCTCAGACAACAATATGGGAGGTAAACAATCAGTAAGATGAAGAGTTCTGGGTCATCCTTGGCTGTATAGTGAATGTAATGCTAGCCTGAACTACATGGCACTATAGTTAGTTAGTTAGTTTGTTTGTTTGTTTGTTTGAAGTGATAAGTGGCACAATTTTACCAGTTGCTATATGCCTAGAGCTTCGTGACTGACCATCCCCACGGCCCCTGTTGATGAAGACCTAGAGAGGGGTGTACTGTTCTCCCCACGTGGCATGAGAACCCAGAGGCAAGAGTGAAACACTAGAGTGATCTGGTTGCTCTAGGCTCTTGCCAGCTGGAGGCTTTGGCATCTCTGAACCCTGTTGGCTTGGGCCTGGTTTCTCCTGCTGGAAACAGGTTCAGTGACAGTTCCTCGGGGCTATCCCTTGGGCCAGAAGCTCCCAAATATTCTTCCTTCCAGCCAGGCCTACCAACCTTCTTATCTCAGCCACTGATTTCCAGAAATGACCCCTCCCTGGCAAATGCCACTTCTGAGTCCCCCATGACTTGGATCAGGCAGGTGACAAAGTCCCTTAATGCACTGGCTCTCAACACTTATACTACTTAATAGCTGTTGAAAACACCATCTCCCACAGACACTAACTGCTTTCTTTGGGCCACGCCTCTCCACATTCATTGTGTAAAATCTTTGTCATGGTTTTTGTACAAGAGTGAGCTATCCCGCACTGTTCAGTTGTCACTTGACATCCGAGATCAGCCATACAAGTGTAGATCTGGGAGTCTAGACAGATGGACTCCCTACAGAGCCCCTGCGTGTAGCCTCAGCTTTGTGAACAAGGCAGCATACATGGGACTGAACAAACAGGAGATGGTCACCAAGACCTTTTCTAGAGGATCAGAAAGACAGTTGTCATATGTTGCCTGATAAGGCAGGTCTGGCTAGCACCTGTTTGTGAAACGGACCTTGGTATTTATATATTTGTATTTACTTTGCAGTACTAGAGGTGGAGCACAGGGCCTTGCACATGCAAGTATGGACTCTACCACAGAGTTGCACGCCCCACTGGAGTCCTTTATCTTTTATTTCAGTGTGTGTTTGTGCACGTGTGAGTCCATGAACATGTACCTGTACGCACAGGTATGGGTGAGCGTATGCATATGTGCCTGCATGTAGAGACCAGAGGTATCATTCTTCAAGTGCCACCCATCTTATTTTTTGAGGCAAGGTCTCACACAGGGACCTGGGGGACTTATTGATTAGGCTAAACTGTTTGACTAGTGAACCCCAGGGACCCTCCCCTCTCCATCGCCCCTGCTCTGGCATTCCAGGTATGCATCGCCACACTTTATGTGATTGCTGACTGAGCTCAACTTATGCAGGAAGTACCTTAGGAACCGAGCTATCTCCCAAGGCCCCGGAGCCTGTGAGTCTGCAGTCGGCTCTTTCTGTTAAAGTCCAGAGTTGACTTGAGTGAAGTGACTTACAGTGGTGGCTCTGATGTGGTGGTGGCTGACCCCTACTGGGACCGCTGCTGGCCTCATGGTTCTGATCACAAGCCTTGGAACTGGATTGGGATGGAATGTTGCTGCTGCTGCTGCTGCTTCCCAGCTGAGGCTAAGGCAAGGGTTGCATCCCCGTTTCCATGCTTGCTTGCTGTGTAACTTAGGACAAGGCGTTTAAACCTCTCTGAACCCCAGAACCCTGAGCTGTGAACCACACAGCACCTTGACTGCCCCCCCAATGCATGCGTGTGAAGAGTTTAAGAAGTGTATTGATTAAGGGCCAGGAAAAGGCGGCTTCTGAAGGGCTCCTCGGGCTCTGTGGTCTCTCATGCTCTTTCTGCCTTTTGCAGGTTGAATTGCACGTCCATCTGGATGGGGCCATCAAGCCAGAAACCATCTTATACTATGGCAAGTAAGTCCAAAGATAACCACGGTCCTTTCCAGGATTGTATAAAGTGTACAGCTCTTCTTAGGGGCCCCTGGAGGTTCCCAGGGCTCTATCCAATCCCTGTGGGAGTCCAGCCAGTCCTTGATGGAAGGTGGTGATGTTCTGGGATCTTCGCACTCCAGTCTCCATAGGTTGAGGTAGGAAGGGAGCATCCTTCCTCCCAAGCTCTCAGGGAAAGTAAGCCCCTCTCCCCCCGCATCCTCCACTCTTGCTGTTGTGCATTCTGTGTATACTGGAAGGACCCAGCTGTCTGCTACTGTCTCCAGGGTCTAGCCTCGACTCTGCCTTTGTCCCATGCGACAGCCTCCCAGGTGTCCAGGTGCTACTTGGGAATTTGTGTCCCATCTCTCAAGCTTGGCTGCCATTTCCCTGGGAGAGTTCTGCTAGGCATCTTTCCTCCATGCTGTTCTTCCCCAGCCTTTTCCGGCCCTGCGTCATGGGGTTCTTGTGGCCCAAGTGCACCACCTTGACTGCGTTACACTGACTCAAGTTAGTGACTCCTTCCCACAGTGAGGAGGCAGTTCTCCTGCCCAGTCTGATCCTCTTTATAGATGGGAAGATGGCGTCATGGCAGCCAAAGGCTTCAGGGCAGGGTTTTAGTTCAGGAGTCCAACAGAGTCTGAGCTACTCTCACCAATGAAACCAGAGATTTCTGTGAGGTCAGCCATGAGAGATGAGAGGCTTGGGACATATTAGCTTGCCCTGTAAAGGTCACTTCCAGATGTTAGTGTCGGTATCTATGGCTCTAGTGTCAGGGGGACTCCTCTGGCCTTATCTCTGCGTGGCCTTTGGTCCTTTGACTGGTAGATATTGTCCCAGGGTCCTTGATGAGCTCATTTGGGTGGGACACCGAGATGGATTCTAGGCAGGCATTATGAAAGGGTCAAAGAAAGCTTATTAGCCAGGTCACGGAGGCGTGGCTATCTAGGGTGGAGTGAAAGAGCAACACGTGGGTAGTGGGGGCTGCTGGGATTTCCTAGCCTCAGTGGACCCCACAGGGGAGGGAGAGAGAGGTTCCCTTGGAGTATTCAAGCAGCAGAGAAGAGGCCCTGGCCTGTCATCCAAGCCAGACCCCTTCCATGTCTTGGTGACTGTGTTAGCAACCATCCCTTCTGCCTCCAGCTCCTGGGCTTCTGCTCTCCATGGTACCTCTCACCTCCTTCCCAGGCCCTTCACCGCCCTGTGGGCTCTCTATAAATCACACTGAGGATCCAGGCTCCGTCACTGCCCCGTGGGCTCTGTATAAAACACACTGAGGATCCAGGCTCTGTCACTGCCCCGTGGGCTCTCTATAAATCAACACTGAGGATCCAGGCTCCCTCTGTTGTCATCTTAGAGTCTGTACAACTCTAAGCCACCACCATCCCTTTCTTGTGTCTCTGCAGACTGTCTCCAGGTGCCTACCATAGCCTCGCCACCCTCTAGGTTTTAGGGCTGCAGTCTGACATTGTCTCTGAACGTAGTTATCAGTGTGTCCCTCTAAATGCTCTCCAGGATCACCATGGCTGTATGTGGCTTTAGGAGGGTGACTTTGAGACAGTCTGGCCAGCAGCAAAAAGTTTAACCTGGAGGGACTGGGGGATATTGAGAACCTCCCTCTTTGTGCCAGGCCCACGGCAGGGGCAGGTACCGTATCCCCACAGGGCATTACGGGAGCCTAGGACTGGTGAGGATTCGTGATACACAAGCTAGAGCAGGGAGACATTGGTGTTTCCTACTGGGAAATTCCGGGGACGTGGGTTTATTTTATTTTATTGTAGTACTGGGGATGGAACCTACTACCTTCTGCATCATATGAAGCTGCAGTCTAAGCCCCCCCCCCTTTCACACACACACTAATAATAATAACAATAGAAATGATACACTAGAAGAAACTAAAGCCTAGATCTGAGTCACAGTGGGCGGAGACCACAGTGCCTGCACAGAAAGAGGAAGCCTCCCTAAATTCACACCAGCTTCTGCAGTCCATAGGGAGGCAGAGCCCCTGATGTAGGAAGAAGACTCCAAGGCAGAGGTGGTGGTGTGGGGGGTGGGACAGACCTAGGCTGGGTAGGGCGGGTGCTGTTGACATGCCAGCCAGGGGAGCAAAGGGAAAGGTCCTGCTACCAGTTCCTGTCCCAGGAATTACGACACAGCACAGTAGCTATTGTGTCTGATAGCTTCTGTCTGGGCATGTGTCCAGATGCCTCTGCCTGCCCCTGGACCTGATGAGGAAGTCACGGACTTGCCACGGTACTCACCCTGTTAGTCCCTTGAGATGTAGTGACTTATTCCACCCAGAACGCATTTAATCCTGGAAGTCAAACAGGGCTGGACCTAGTAGTTCTTGGATGTGATTTTTTTTTTCATGGCTTCTGGCTAGAAGTCTTGGGGGTGGGGAGGCTCTGTTCTGTTCTCTATGCCTTGGAGTTCCATTTCCACATCAGTCCCATGGGTGGAGCTAGACGGAGGGACCCCCTTGTTTCTTACTGGGGCTACCAGTCTGTTCCCTACTACCCTGGGAGGCCTGGCTGGATCCTGCCCTGACATCTCACCATTTGTTTTCATTTGCTAATTTTATTTTTAAATGTATGTATTTTTAAAAATTCATTGTATGTGTCCCAAGTGTTTTGCCCACAAGTATATGTGGAACACATACACGCCTGATGCCCGCAAAGGAGGCCTGAAGGCATTAGATCCCCTGGAACTGGAGTTACAGATGGTCATGAGCCTCCATGTTGGTCTTGTCTTCTGCAAGAACAGTCAGTGTGCTCTTGCCCACTGAGCCCTGGCTGCAGCCCCTCACCCTTAATCTTATTTTCAGGAAGAGAGGCATCGCCCTCCCGGGAGATACAGTGGAGGAACTGTGCAACGTTATCGGCATGGACAAGCCCCTCTCACTCCCGGGCTTCCTGGCCAAGTTTGATTACTACATGCCTGCTATCGCGTAAGTTGCTCCCCAACCCTTGTGTCCCACGGCAGCATCCATCCCTGTAACCAAGACCAGGCCTGAGCTGCAGTACAAGGCGCTCTGCACCTCTAACCCTGCTTCTTGCCATAGTATGCACATAAGCTGATCTTTCCCGTGCCTTTGGGCTCCTAATCTCGTCCTAGCCAGAGCCGTCTCAGGGCCGAGGAGGCTCAGCTTGCTGAAGCCCTGTGCTGGCCAGGCTATATAGGATGTCTTGTTCAGAACTCACTGCTCTTTAGATCCATGTCACCATCCTAGATCTCATAGAAAGAGCCCTAGTCTTAAGGTAAACTGAGGCATGGGTGTAGAACAGGCAAGGGCCTAAGCCAGGTCCCCCAGGCCAGATGGTTGGAAGGGAGTCAGTCCAGACACTGGAGAGGGACATGGAAGCGGAGTTGGGTCTTTCTTTGATGTCTTGAGTCACTGGGTGAGTGAACACCATTACTAGTCTCTAAGAAGGCCCAGGAATGGTCACCAGAGAGTGTCAGAGACAGGACTCATGACTGAAAACCTAAGCCAGCCTTCCAACCCAAATTCACCAACCTCTCTCTGTGTCCCTCAGAGCAAACACCAAACACCACAAGACAGGTGCACAAGCCCTACAACTTTGAGCTCCTGCTTTCACAGATGCTGACTCCTCCTCTACCCCATCCCACTCCCCATCTCAGATCCTCTGCCCTTGTTCTCTCAGCCTGGAACGCTGTTCTCTAAAAGCCCATGGTTTGCCTTCTGCCTCTGGAGTCTTTCTAAGCTGTATCGACAGTATTCCTACATCATAGATTGTATGTTTTCCCCTTAGTTACACTTTTCCTGTCAAAAGGCAATGGAAAGGCAGGGGCCCCAGCTCCTGCTCACTGTGTGGTAAGAGTCTGGGCCTGGTATGAGGGCTCAATACCCACTCGAAGAATGGATCAGACTATAGCTAGCTACATAAGAGCTGTGGGTGCCAGAGGCTGGCACCCCACTATGGCAGAGCTGTACCCGATCCTCCCTCACCCATTGAACCACCTCCTAGGGGTGACTCCATTGTCCCAGAAGCGGGCCCTCTCTTCTCCCTCAAGGGCTCTTGGGGGCACTTGCTTGCCTTCCCTTCCCTGGCCCGTCCATTAGCATTTGATTGCTGCCCACAGAGGCCTTCACAGGTGACTTGTGCCTTACTCATGGAACCCACTCACAGCAGCAGCAACTAAAACCCTTCCGCCATGTGACTGACCACGTCTTGCCTTTTGGCTGAGACCAAGTGTAGGTGAGGTTTCTGATGCTCCCTTACAATAACCCTTACCAAAGGGTAACTGACTAGCCCAGGATCACATAGTCCATGACTGAAGACCAAGTTTGCCCATCCCACAGTCCCTCTGGATCCACCATCTGTGCCCTTTTATCTTCCCTGACAGCCTTACATCCATTATTCAACTAATACGTGGTGGCTACTGTGTCGTAGGCACTTCCCTTGGCCGAGGTATCACAGCCATGGCAAGATAGATGAAGAGATCCTTGTGGCACAGGGGCTTAGGGGAGATGGGATATAGCCCCTAAAGAAAACATGCGATATCTCATGTCAAGGGACATTAGATCAAAGCATGGAGAAAAGATACCAAGAGAAGGTGATTTGAGGAGGCCTGGGCAGAGGGTCTTAAGCTGGCATTAGGTAGGGGGCAGGCAGAGTGCAGGAGACTGGAATAAGTGGGAGACCATGACCCAAAGTCCTGAGGTGGGGGGGGCAAGCTTAATGGTCCTTGGCTGGAGAAAGAATGTGTGACACAGGTGCTAGGGAAGCTGGTGATTGTGACATTTGGGCTGGCATGGAGTCAGGTCTTCTATACAACTGACAGCCAGAGGGACCCAGAAGAGAGGAGCAGTGTGCTTTTGAGATATATATATATATATATATATATATATATATATATATATATATATATATATTTTAATTCTCATTGCTTCGTGGAGAGTGGCGTACTTTGGGGCAAACTGGAAGACATGCCTGTTAGCGGCAAAGTGGTCACCCAAGGATAAGGGGTCAGAATGGGTTTGTAGTTCAAAAGTACAGCTGCCAGGGCCTCCCAGGGAGCTTGGTCTCATCTGCAGGTGACCAGGCAGCATGAGCTCATAAGCCAGAAGTAGGCGGCTCCGCGGACAGTTGTAAGCACTTCGTTTGCTCCTGGAGCTCCCAAGGAGCTGAAGAAGGTTGTTGCTAACCTGTGTTCTTCCCTTCCCAGAGGCTGCAGGGAGGCCATCAAAAGGATCGCCTATGAGTTTGTGGAGATGAAGGCGAAGGAGGGCGTGGTGTACGTGGAAGTGCGCTACAGCCCACACCTGCTGGCCAACTCCAAAGTGGACCCAATCCCCTGGAACCAGACTGAGTGAGTGACATCACCGGAAGGGACTGTGCAGAGTGGGGCTCTGAGCTGAGGATGGAGTGCTTAGAGCCCTAGCCTTGGCCTGATCCATGGACTCAGAGAGACTCAACTTGGCCATAAGCCCATGATCCCTATCCCTCTGCTAGAGGTTATGTCTCTCCCCTAAGTGAAGTATGTGGCTAACTGCCATGGCTCTGCCTGGCTCAGCTGGTGACTTGTAAAGTCATTTGCTCAATGAATGAGTCTGGCCCATTGCTGTCTTGAAGTATCTTGAAATACCTTGAATTCCCTCTATTCTTTCCCTCTGAGCCATGATTCTGGTACACCACGTGGAAGGTGGGGATTGAACAGGCCCAATTCAGCCCCCTCTCCATCTAGAAATAGGGAGGGCTGTGTGACATGCCCACACTGGGATCTGGCAATGCCCAGACAGCGCTAAGGAAGCAGACCACTGCATAAGGGCTTGAAGTCATGTCCGTGTGTCTCCTCTGAAGACATTATTCAGGGGCAAGGCTGTTCCTCCCTGCTCCAGTTCCGAGGCTGCCCATGGCCTTCCCATGGCCTCAAGTTCTCCCTCCTCCTCTCCCCACACAGAGGGGACCTCACCCCTGATGAGGTTGTGGATCTTGTGAACCAGGGCCTGCAGGAGGGAGAGCAAGCATTCGGCATCAAGGTCCGGTCCATACTGTGCTGTATGCGCCACCAACCCAGTGAGTACCGCTGCACCCTGCCGGCTGCCTGGCCTAGCCACAGGGCGGGACCCACTCTATCCCAGTGTCCCCCACCAAATATTTCTAGACTTTTCTAAAATAACACCAGTGAACTTTTGGTGACTCTAATGAGTCTCCTTAACAGGAAATCTGGGTCTTGACAGCCACATGACCCACAGGAAGCTCATAGCCAAAGGAACCTAAACAATAGGGAGGCATGTAATACCATCTAGAACTCTGTGTTCTGGCCCTGTCTTATCTGGGCCATAAAGGCTCTTAATGGGTCTGATTTCGGAGGTATCTGGGGGTTCTCTGAGGTGTCTGGGGACCCTCTCCCATGACCACTGCTGACCAGGCCTCCAAGGCTCAGCCTGCAGAGCCCTTTCTGGGACCCAAGGCAAGCCACATCACCCCTCGTGAGCTCATTAACACCATGTCTGCAGATGGTCACACTCACACCATGCCCCAACCCTAAGGATTAGTGGGAACCAAAGCCACGGGCTGATGTTAGGATATAGGGCCTGCTACACTAGGGCATGGCCTGTCTCTTCTTATTTATTTATTTATTTACATTTCAAGTATTATCCCCTTACCTGGTTTCCCCCCCTCCTTCCCGGAAGCCCCCATCCCATCCCCCCTCCCCTGCTTTTATGAGGGTGTTCCTCCACCCACCCACCCACTCTTGCCTCCCCACCCTTGATTCCCCTACATTGGGGCATCTATCAAACCTTCATAGGACCAAGGACCTCTCCTCCCATTGATGCCTGACAAGGCCATCCTCTGCTACATATGTAGCCAGAGCCATGTGTACTCCTTGGTTGGTGGCTTAGTCCCTGGGAGCTCTTGGGCCGGGGGGGTCTGGTTGGTTGATACTGTTGTTCTTCCTATGGGGCTTCAAACCCCTTCAGCTCTTTTAGTCTTTTCTCTAACTCTTCCATTGGGGACCCCACACTCAGTGCAATGGTTGTCTATGAGCATCCACCTCTGTATTTGTAAGGCTCTGGCAGGGCCTCTCAGGAGACAGCTATATCAGTCTCCTTTCAGCAAGCCTTTCTTAGCATCCACAATAGTGTCAGAGTTTGGTGACTTTATCTGGGATGAATCCCCAGGTGGGACAGTCTCAGGATGGCCTTTCCTTCAGTCTCTGCTTTACACTTTGTCTCCATATTTGCTCCTGTGAGTATTTTGTTCCTGTTTCTAAGGACTGAAGACTCTGGTCTTCCTTCTCCTTGAGCTTCATGTGGTCTGTGAATTGTATCTCGGGCATTCAGAGCTTTTGGGCTAATATCCACTTATCAGTGAGGGCATACCATGTGTGTTCTTTTATGATTGTGTTACCTCACTCAGGATATTTTCTAGGTTCATCCATTTGCCTAAGAATTTCATGAATTTGTTTTTAATAGCTGAGTAGTACTCCATTGTGTAAATGTACCACATTTTCGGAATCCATTCCTCTGTTGAGGGACATCTGGGTTCTTTCCAGCTTCAGGCTATTATAAATAAGGCTACTATGAACATAGTGGAGAATGTGTCCTTGCTATATGTTGGAGAATTTGGGGGTATATGCCCAGGAGTGGTATAGCTAGGTACTCAGGTAATACTATGTCCAATTTTCTGAGAAACTGCCAGACTGATTTCCAGAGTGGTTGTACCAACTGGCAATCCCACCAACAATGGAAGAGTGTTTCTCTTTCTTCACATCCTTGCCAGCATCTGCTGTCACCTGAGTTTTTGATATTAGCCATTCTGACTGGTGTGAGGTGGAATCTCAGGGTTGTTTTGATTTGCATTTCCCTGATGACTAAGGATGTTGAACATTTCTTTAGATGCTTTTCAGCCCTTTGAGTTTCCTCAGTTGAGAACTCTCTGTTTAGCTCTGTTCCCCATTTTTTAATAGGGTTGTTTGGTTCTCTGGAGTCTAACTTCTTGAGTTCTTTGTATATATTGGATATTAACCCTCTATTGGATATAAAATTGGTAAAGATCTTTTCCCAGTCTGTTGGTTACTGTTTTGTCCTATTGACAGTGTCCTTTGCCTTACAGAAGCTTTGCAGTTTTATGAGGTCCCATTTGTTGATTCTTGATCTTAGAGCATAAGCCATTGGTGTTCTGTTCAGAAATTTTTCCCCTGTGCCCATGTGTTCAAGACTTTTCCCCACTATCCCTTCTATTAGATTCAGTGTATCTGGTTTTATGTGGAGGTCCTTGATCCACTTGGACTAGAGCTTTGTACAGGTAGATAAGAATGGGTCAATTTGCATTCTTCTACAGGTTGACCACTAGTTGAACCAGCACCATTTGTTGAAAATGCTGTCTTTTTTCCACTGAATGGTTTTAGCTTCTTTGTCAAAGATCAAATGACTGTAGGTGTGTGGGTTCATTTCTGGGTCTTCAATTCTATTCCATTGATCTACCTGCCTGTCACTGTACCAATACCATGCAGTTTTGTTTTGTTTTGTTTTGTTTTTTATCACAATTGCTCTGTAGTATAACTTGAGGTCAGGGATGCTGATACTCCCAGAAGTTCTTTTATTGTTGAGAATAGTTTTTGCTATCCTAGATTTTTTGTTATTTCAAATGAATTTGAGAATTGTTCTTTCTAACTCTATGAAGAATTGAGTTGGAATTTTGATGGGGATTGCACTGAATCTGTAGATTGCGTTCAGCAAGATGGCTATTTTTACTATATTAATCCTGCCAATCCACAAGCATGGGAGATCTTTCCATCTTCTGGTTTTGCTGAGTCTTTGTATAGTTATTTTTGTTTCTACTTGGTTGATTTCAGTGTCTACTCCTCTTGTGTGTATTTGCTTTTTTGTTGTTGTTCTTGTTCTAGAGCTTTCAGGTGTGCTGTTAAGCTGCTAGTGTGTGCTCTCTCCAGTTTCTTTTTGGAGGCACTCAGATCTATGAGTTTTCCTCTTAGCACTGCTTTCGTTGTGTCCCATAAGTTTGGGTATGTTGTGCCTTCATTTTCATTAAATTCTGAAAAGTCTTTAATTTCTTTATTTCTTCCTTGACCAAGTTATCATTAAGTAGAATGTTGTTCAGCTTCCATATGTATGTGGACTTTCTGTTGTTTTTGTTGTTATTGAAGACCTGCCTTAGTTCATGGTGATCTGATAGAGTGTATGGGATTATTTCAGTCTTCTTATATCTGCTGAGGTCTGATTTGTGACCGATTATATGGTCAGTTTTGGAGAAGGTACCATGAGGTGCTGAGAAGAAGGTATATTCTTTTGATTTAGAATGAAATGTTCTATCGATATTCATTAAATCTATTTGGTCCATAACTTCTGTTAGTTTCATTGTGTCTCTGTTTTGTTTGTGTTTCCATGATCTGTCCATTGATGAGAGTGGGGTGTTGAATCTCCCACTATTATTGTGTGAGGTGCAATGTGTGCGTTAAGCTTTAGTAAAGTTTCTTTTATGAATGTGGGTGCCCTTGTATTTGGAGTATAGATGTTCAGAATTGAGTTCTTCGTAGATTTTTTTCTTTGATGAGTGTCCTTCCTTATCTTTTTTGATGAGTTTTGGTTGAAAGTCAATTTTATCTGATATTAGACTGGCTACTCCAGCTTATTTCTTGGGACCATTTGCTTGGAAAATTGTTTTCCAGCCCTTTACTTTAAGGTAGTGTTTGTCTTTGACAATGAGGAGTGTTTCCTGTATACAGCAAAATGCTGGGTCCTGTTTATGTATCCAGTCTGTTAGTCTAAGTCTTTTTATTGGGGAATTGAGTCTACTTATGTTAAGAGATATTAAGGAATAGTGATTGTTGCTTCCTGTTATTTTTGGGTTTGTTGAAAGAAGATTGCTTTCTTGCTTTTTCTACGGTGTAGTTTCCCCCCCCCATGTTGGCATTTTCCATCTATTATCCTTTGTAGGGCTGGATTTGTGGGAAGATATTGTATAAATTTGGTTTTGTCATAGAATATCTTGGTTTCTCCATCTATGGTAATTGAGAGTTTTGCTGGGTATAGTAGTCTGGGTGGCATTTGTATTCTCTGAGTCTGTATGAGATCTGCCCAGGATCTTCTAGCTTTCATATTCTCTGGTGAGAAGTTGTGTAATTCTGATAGATCTGCCTTTATCTGTTACTTGACTTTTTCCCCTTACTGCTTTTAATATTCTTTGTTTTGTGCATTTAGTGTTTTGTTATGTGACAGGAGGAATTTCTGTTCTGGTCCAATCTTTTTGGAGTTCTGTAGGCTTCTTGGAGTTCATGGGCATCTCTTTCTTTAGGTTAGGGAAATTTTCTTCTATAATTTTGTTGAAGATATATACTTGCCCTTTCAGTTAGGAATCTTCACTCTTCTATACCTATAGTCCTTAGGTTTGGTCTTCTCTTGTCCTGAATTTCCTGGATGTTTTGGGTTTGGAGCTTTTTGCATTTTGCATTTTCTTTGACTGTTGTGTCAATGTTTTCTATGGTATCTTCTGCATCTGAGATCTATCTCTTGTGTTCTGTTGGTGATGCTTGCATCTATGACTCCTGATCTCATTCCTAGGTTTTCTATCTCCAGAGTTGTTTCCCTTTGTGATTTCTTTATTGTTTCCATTTCCATTTTTAGATCCTGGAAGGTTTTGTTCAATTCCTTCACCTGTTTGTGTTTTCCTGTAATTCTTTTGAGATTTTTGTGTTTCCTCTTTAAGGGCTTCTACCTGTTTACCTGTGTTCTCTTGTATTTCTTTTTTTTTTTTTTTTTTTTTTGGTTTTTTTTCGAGACAAGGTTTCTCTGTGTAGTCCTGGCTATCCTGGAACTCACTCTGTAGACCAGGCTGGCCTTGAACTCAGAAATCTGCCTGCCTCTGCCTCCCAAGTGCTGGGATTAAAGGCGTGCGCCACCACTGCCCGGCTCTCTTGTATTTTTTTTTTTGTTTTTCGAGACAGGGTTTCTCTGTGTAGCCTTGGCTGTCCTGGAACTCACTTTGTAGACCAGGCTGGCCTCGAACTCAGAAATCCTCCTGTCTCTGCCTCCCAAGTGCTGGGATTAAAGGCGTGTGCCACCACCGCCCAGCTCTCTTGTATTTCTTTAAGAGAGTTATTTATATCCTTCTTAAAGTCCTCTATCATCAACATGAGAGTGATTTTAAATCAGAGTCTTGCTTTTCTGGTGTGTATTTTTGGGGTATTCGGGGCTTGCTGTGCTCACGTGTGTCGGCTCTCCTGGGAGACCAGCTCTCTTCAGCTGGTATCTGTGTATGTAGCTCTGTGACACAGGATCAGCTCCGGGCTCAGAAACTGGAAGGCTCCTGTTCCAGGCTGCTCATTGGTTCCTGTGTCCTGAGGGTTTCTTTGAGCAGCAGTGGTGGTTTTACCTGTGCTCACAGACTTGTCTGCACTCTTGTGAGGCTAACTCTCTCCTGGTGCTATTTGAGTATGGGGCCCTGTCCTGTCTGTCTCTTCTTTAACCCTCAATGTAGCCTGGGGACTGAACTCAGGTCATCAGGCTTAGGGTTTTACCTGCTGAGCCATCTTGTTGGTTCACATCATAATAGCTTCATGGAGCTCTGAATATAAAAGTACATGATGCATTAGCAATAAACTAATATTCCCATGAATTATATTCTGGGCTAAATGTTAGGCTCTGATTTCCTATCTTCTCAGTGGGGTAAGTCTGCCACAGGGGTTGGTAAGCAACAATGGACTAGCCTGTCCATCACTTACTGAGCCCAGCCCATGGCAGCAGACACTTGCCATGACCTTGTGCAGTGGTTGGTGGTGTCCTTCTGGGAAAGGGCACTCTGAGGCTTGGGTGGGGAGGACACAGCAGTCAGGATATGAAGACAAGACACTGGATCTTATATCTTCTCTGATCTCAGATAAGGGATTATGGCAGCCAGTGGGCAGCTGGGAGGCCCTACTCTTTTCCTGTTTGATGAGGCCCTGTTGGACCTCTCTTGTAGGCTGGTCCCTTGAGGTGTTGGAGCTGTGTAAGAAGTACCATCAGAAGACGGTGGTGGCTATGGACTTGGCTGGGGATGAGACCATTGAAGGAAGTAGCCTCTTCCCAGGCCACATAGATGCCTATGAGGTGGGTTTGAGAAGGGGAGGAAGACCTGCGGGAGCTTGGGTGGTGAGCTTGGGGTCTTCTGAGTCCCCAGGTATGTCTTGGTTGGGGTTAGGGACTCAGAATAGGATATTACCTAAAGCCCCTGCTAGGTGTTGGGAGAGCTACTACATTTGAGTCTGCATCTGCCTATGTATTCCTGTGTGACCTTGGACAGCGCTGCTTTTTCTTTAGACCTCATTGCCTTGATTCTAAACTTGTTAGGCCTTGGTCATGTTAACTTGACTTTCTTGAGCTCCACCCTAAAACAGTGTAATAGTATTTGCTTTAGAATATTAGACATTATGTTTGAACCCTTCAAACACTATCAGTGCACAGAAGCTGCAGAATAAAAAGTTTCCACTCTATTTATGACTTGGGAAACCAGGCCACACTGTCCTGTATACTTCAAATAGCCTAGCCTGATTCTGGCTGGGGACAGTCACACTTGCCAAAAGTCAGACCCCAAAGTGTGGCAGAGACAGAGCTCACTAGAGCTCTCAGAGTCACGCCCAACCTGTCTCTTCCCCTTCCAGGGTGCAGTAAATAGTGGCATTCACCGGACTGTCCATGCTGGGGAGGTGGGCTCTGCTGAGGTTGTGCGAGAGGTAAGGAGCCAGTGACCCTGGGCCTCCTCTTCCTGATTCTGGTCTTGCTCCTGGACTCAGCTCCTCTCTGCTTCTCCACAGGCTGTGGATGTACTCAAGACAGAAAGGGTGGGCCATGGCTACCACACAATCGAGGATGAAGCCCTCTACAACAGGCTACTGAAAGAAAACATGCACTTTGAGGTGAGATGCCAAGACAGAGAGCTATCTCTGGCTACCCCATGCCTTTCAGACAGAGGCAGCACAGGCAGGCTGAGTGGGAGTGGCCGTATGGTGGAGGTTTCTTGGGGTGTAAGGCAAGGAAACACTAAGCTGTCAAGAACAGTACCTCAGCAGGTGGCTCAGCTCTGACCAGCATGGCCCCGGGCCCACTATGCCAGCCACACACCTGCCCCTTGCAGGTCTGCCCCTGGTCCAGCTACCTCACAGGCGCCTGGGATCCCAAAACGACGCATGCAGTTGTTCGGTGAGATCTGGTTCCTGGGACCCATTTGGTTTTGATCTGGACAGGAAGGGGAGGGAATGGGCACCTGACCATCCTGGTTCTTAGCAATGAAGTCATTCTGACTGGCTGGGAAGCAGGCATTGCTGTCCTTGTCCAGCCAATGAGGCCTGTGAAGTTCAGATGTACCAACCTGACTCCTTACCCACTAACTAGTAGAACTGGGGCCCTGTAGTTCAACAGCCACGAGCTTCGACATTCTTCTTACCCAACTCTGTCTCTGGGGCTACAGGAAGATGTGTCTCATCTGTCTGGATATTTGCTCTTATTGATGATGTTGGGTGTTCCCCTGAAGGCCAGCTTAAAGCTTTTCCCTAGAGCACCTCTCCCATGTTACCTGGTTCCCATCAGCAACTGAAAACAAGGCCTTCCAGTCCAATGACCAGGTTCTAATAGGGCCTCAGGAGAACAAAGCTTGTCTTTTCCCAAAGCAGGATATAGATGGCAAGAACTCAGGGATGGCAATGGATAGGCCAGCACTGGTCTGTCAGCTAAACTTACACAGATGGAAGGAGCGTGCCCTGATAACAAGAGGCCTGTGGGCTTCCTTAGTGCATGGGTGAATGGTGCCTGTGGGACAACCAAATGGTAGCTCTTGGAGACCCATGGGTCTATAGCAAACTGGCTGGGGAAGGTTCAAATCATCTGTGCAAATACAAAGGTTGAAGAAATAACTCTGGGAGATGATGAATCAAGATGAGGAGGGAGAGAACTGGAACAGTGACATTAGGGACAGGCAGAAACAGAAAGAAAGCCAAAGACTTGTCAAGGTGTCTAGGGCTGGTAGACACCTCAGTGGGTAAGGGTGCTTGCTATGCAGCCATGAGACCAGGGTTCAGATTTCTAGCACCCACATAAAAAGCCAGGCATGGCCATGCACACCTGTGACCTTAGGACTAGGGAGGGGTGTGGAGACAGGAGGATTGCTGGCCTCAAGATAGTGAGCTTCAGGTTCCATGAGAGACCTTGTCTCAAAGAAATAAGGTAGGGACTGTCAGAGAAAAACACCCAATGTCCTCCTCTAGCTCTGGGCACCCCTGAACATGAGCATACATACAGAAAACAAAAACAGAAGTTTAAAATAATTTTTTAAAGTATGGCGTCAGAGATATCAAGGAATAGTGCTTTGAGAAAAGTCAAATGTCAAATTCTGGGACTGATGAGATGGCTCAGTGGGTAAAGGTCCTTTCCACAAAGCGTGACAACCTGAGTTTGATCCCAGGAACCTATATGGTAGAAACAGGAAACTGACCATCATGAATTGTCCTTTGATCTCCAGTCATGCTCCATGACATGTATAGCCACGTGCTTAAATAAGAAATTTAAAGTGTTGCATACTGCTGTCCAAGCAAGGAAGGTTGGAGCTGGCAGATGCCAATCAAGTTCAACAAGATGGCGGGCAGGGTTGTGCCAGGAAGGCAAGGGACTGAGGACTGGGAGAGGAGGGTAGGGTGTGAGCCATGCTCCAGTACGGAGAAGGGGAAGGTTTAGAGAGCATGATAGCTTAAGGGGCTGTTGCTTTCCCAGCTCTCGAAATCACAAGTCTCCCTGACTGTCACCTCAAGCCATTCTGTTTTTGCTGCTGAGTTAGCTTTAGATAAGTTCCCAGTGTTTTCTACATGTTTCCTCTTTAGTACAAGAATGCAACCCTTTGTGTTGTCTAAGGTATAAAGATCGAAGAGAGAGGTGGTGGATGGGCAGTGATGGTTCTTGGAGTAAAGAGGCTCTCTCTTTTCTTCCTGCCCGGCCCCTCCCCCAGCTTCAAGGATGATCAGGCCAACTACTCGCTCAACACAGACGACCCTCTCATCTTCAAGTCCACCCTGGACACTGACTACCAGATGACCAAAAAAGACATGGGCTTCACTGAGGAGGAGTTCAAGCGACTGGTGAGCATGTGTGAGCTATGAGCCTGACACTTGGCCCAGGTGTGTGTGCTCGTGCGTGTGTGCGTGCATACGTGGATGTATTGTGTGTGGATTGCCTAGAATCTCTGGAGATCAGGAATGGGCTGGCCTGGCATGCCAAGCTGAGCCTAGCACCAAAAGCCTTCCACAGAGATGCCTTGGCACCAGCATCCTGGCTGAGGGACCAGGCAGCTTGGCCTTTGCGATGCCCAGTGCCCTTGCTCACAACTCCCTTCTTGCACTCTGACTCCATGATTTTCCCTTCTAGAACATCAATGCAGCCAAGTCAAGCTTCCTCCCAGAGGAAGAGAAGAAGGAACTTCTGGAACTGCTCTACAGAGAATACCAATGGCCACCACAGGCTGACGGTATGCTTCTGCACGGGTGCAATAACCGCCCCACTCTGTCCCTCCTTAACTTTGTGTGTGGCTTGTGGCAGAAGTCCTTGGGAGGGAGCACACCTCTGCAGGGTTGCACAAACCACCCTACACTGTCCCTCCACAACTTTCTGTGTGGCTTGTAGCAGAAGTCTTTCTGAAAGTGGGGACAGCCCTGAGAATAATGGGGACTGTCTGACTTCTGGGCACAGTGGTCAGCTTCTTGTCAGGATGGCTATTTCCTGAGCAGTTATGTCACGATAGGCCCTCTGACGATCAGGGTAGCCTGGAGTGTGACCTGAAGAGCAGTTGGCCCAGTCCCAGTTCCATGAGCTACTTTATTTCCTTATGGCCTTGGCAAGCCACACATTCCCTTGCTAGAAGCCCATCTTGCTGTTTATGCAAGGAAGTCGCTCTCTGGGCCTGAAATTCTGAGCTTCCTACGATGCCTTATGTGTTATGAGATCTAACCTTTCTATTTCTCTGGCTTGACCAGCAGGGCAGGTCCCCTGAAGATGGCAAGGCCACTTCTCTGAGCCTCATCCTGTGGATAAAGTCTTTACAACTCTATGACATACTGACCTTCATTCCTTCCAGACCTTGGAGTGGCCAGGTCTGTCCTCTGATTGGATGTCCTGGCTAGGGCCTAGAGACCTTGATAATCATGGGCATGAATTGGAAACCTTCCTTCTAAAGCTAAAAATATGGTATTCAATAAAGCATCTGGTGACTGGTATCTTGCAGCACATGGTGAATGTGGCCTCGGGGGTGGGAGGAAAGGGAGAGTCATGGGGTCCTACACAGAGTATCAGACTAGGGGGGTGGGGGTGGAGCCTGGACCTCTTTCCTCCAGAAGTGATACTTTTCCAGAGGGGCTGTCTGAGCAGATGCTCCTGAACTCTGCCCCTTTAACCAGTCCTTTGGAGTTATTTTTATTATTTTAAAGATTTAATTATTTTTATGGGTGTTTTGGCTGCTTGTATGTATATGCATCATGTGTGCCTGGTGCCAGAGGTCAGAAGAGGGTACCACCTCCCTTGGAACAGAAGTTTAGGCAGTTCTAAACTACCATATGCACATGTGCCCATCAGAGGACAGCGCGTGAGAACTGGCTCTCTCCTCCTTTCCACGTCAGTCCCAGGGATTGAACTCAGGCTGCCAGGCCTGGCAGTAAGTCTCTCCCCACTGAGCATCTCACAGGCCCCTTTCAGGCTGTGGCAGGGGTGGGCTATGGATGGGTGGTGAGGAAGGTATCATGAGATAGCACATGAGGAGCTATGCTGGTCACCATAGGACAGAGGGCAGCAGTGAAGCCCTGCAGTGCGGATGTGGGGATGCCGAGCCCAGCTCTGCAGTTGGTGGTTTAGAAAAGATCTTAAGCCAGTCACACAAATCACCAGCATTTATTTCCTGGGCCTAAGTATCAGTCTCTTGGTACAAAGGGTAAAGAATTGGTCAGTTAGTTCTGAGTCCAAATCCTTTCCCAAAACTGGATCTGCGAGGCTCCATGAGGGAACTTAGAGCTGCGTAGATCAGAACTGAGCTTAAAATGGCTTTCAAAACCAAACCAAAAATCAAAACCAAAACAGAAGAAAAGTGATTGTCAGCTCCCCTCTCTCTCTCTCTGAAAAAGTTATATTTTTAAAAAATGTAAAAGAGGCTTTTAAAAAAGGGCTAGGAAGATCTTCCCGACAGACAGCTGACTGGAGAGGTGAGTGGTGACAGTCAGTCCCTGTCCGGGTGGCGGCTGCTCACCAACAGGCAGGGCCTGGCTCGAGCCCCGCCTAGCTGAATAAATAACATCTCATGGTGGCGCTAGTGTCTTCGGAGTGTACCTGGGCACCGTGGGGAGGTGGGGAGGAGTGGAGTGTGGTGTGGGTGGAGGACTTTGCTGGAGTGGGGGCCACAGAGGACTCCATGAAGCTCTTAGTCGGCCTGGCTGGCCAGGGCTCCAGTCCAGGAGGTGCAGCAGGTCTCTTCCAGCCTTAGGACCACAGGCGGACTCAGGATGAGGTGTTCGTGTCACTGCTCTCGGGCTGGCTGCTGGCTTCCTTGTCTGGGGTACTTCCCTCTGCCTGTCCTTCTGCAGGGGAGAAGAGGAGTTAGTTTTCCTCTTTTACTCATTTGCACTCTGTGAAGCACAGCCCCCCCCCCCCACCCCCCACCCCAGGCCAGCCTTGGAAGTGGCTAATCGGTTCCTCAGGGAGGAGGGGCCAAGGCCAGAGGCGCTTAGCCTGCTTCAGGTCTCACTCTTACCATGGAAAGGCTGCCGGGGCTGCTGGTATAATAAAACTCAGCAAAGGGCAGGATTATGGACATGCTGATGAGCAGGTCCTTTCTAGAGGGGAGAATGCTAAGTTCCCAGCAGGAAGAATATGCTTAGCAAATGGGAGTTTCCTTGAACACTGTCAACCAGTGGGCAGCTCAGGAGTGCCCACTGCACATCCCAGGGTAGAAGATGCCTGACTGAATACCGCTGGCAGCATCCACCCCTGCTCTGTGCCAGACAGACACTTGGGCTGGAGTAAGGGACAGCAGCAGCCTGAGCAGCCACAGGGCCTGGCCTGCGAGTCCCTATATGAGCTAGTCCTCACTCGCAGCGTCTGCCTCACCCACTTGATAGCAGCTTGTACTCTGTTGTTCAACCCTCTCAGGGCCAGCCTTCTCCACAGATGCTGGTTATGGGCAAAACTCAATAATGCAGTCTCAGCCCCAGTGACCCTGGTGCCACTGATGGTACGTGTCATTCTGCCATTAGGCCTATCTTTATGCCTGTGTTGAGCTCTGGGCCTGGAATTCTGTCAAACAATCCACAGTGTGGTTAGGGTCCTGATGCCCAGAAGAAAACAGGCTCAGGGAGGTGAGCTGATGTACCTGCAGCCAATGGGGAGAGAGCCAGCCTGGTGCTGAGCCCCACTTCGTCCTCTAAGCGGCACTCTCTGGCATCTATAAAGGTGTGTTGGCAGGACAACCTCCCACTGCCCCACACAGCAGTCTTTGGCCCTGAGTGCTCATGGAAGTAAATACTGTGGATAGAATTTGGCACTGTAGCTCAAGTATGTGCCAGTCTGAGCCTGCCTATCCTGAAGCGGCCTCCTCTGAGGAGTTCTTCTGGCATCTGGAGGCCTCCCCGTTACCCAGAGGTAACATTTGCATTTGTGAAGCCCCCATTGTCTCTGCTCTGTTCACTCTACTGCTAGAGACTGCAGGCAAGTTACTTTGCAGTAACTAACCTGGCAGGGATGAAGACATCCTGAAGAGACTCTGCCCCTCACCTTGGCTTTCAGACCACTAAAACATTGGGCCCCCAAGAAATTATATATTCCCAAGGATCCTGCTGAAGAAGAAACGTGTAAGGCCTGAGCCAATCAGAGGAACTCTTCTCCAAGAAAGAGTTCTGCAACTTGCCAGCGCTTGAGGATAACGGACGCTGAACAATGAGGGGTCAGTGATGGGCAGGACCACGCCTCGTACAGAGCAGCTTGAGTGTGCACAACGCTGGCCTCTACTTAAACCTGCCTTCATGGCAGAGTCCCACAGATGAACTTGGAGGGATCACTTGACCTCTCTGGACCTCTTCCTGATGTGGCCACACTGAATAAATTGCCTTCTGTTGTTCATTTTAATTTGGCTCTTTAAAATTTTATTTTTACTTTATGTGCATGAGTGTTTTGCTTGCATGTATGTCTTTGAGCCACATGCATGTGTGGCACGTTTGGAAGTCAGATGGTACTGTAGCTCCTGAAACTGAAGCTACAGATGTTGTTGTCAGCTGCTATGAAGTGTTCTTCACCACTGAACTTAACTACCTAATTTGGCTCTTTTAGTTGGCTTATTGAGGACTGATGTCTGAATCTGGCTTGATGGAATGTAGGCTGTGACCCTAAGTCCTCTCTAACAATCATACGTCCTCTGTGCCAGCCCCAGCCCTCTCTTAGTTGGGGAGAAGGTTCTCTCCCATCAGTCCTAGGGAGGAAAGAAACTGTGCTGCCCAGGGTCAGTGTACCCTCATCTCCACGGCTGGCCTATGGTTTCTCTTCCTATTAGGCAAAGTAAAGCAAATGTGTGCCCCATGTCTGAGATGACAGCAGGACAGACAGATGTGTGCACTGCATGCTGGAGAGTGCTGACGGATCCAGCAGGCAACAGGCTTGGGTAGACCAAGTAGCTAAGATTTCTTATGCCTACCCATACCCTACAGGGACCACAGTCCTGCTCTACTCAGGCTATGCATCAGCCCTTCAAAGTTGTGGAAGAGAAAACTCTGGGGCCCTTGACCTGTGGGTCAGAATCTGGGGGATAGCGTTTAAGGCTCTGTCCTCAGAGTCTGTGAGTCTGCTGGGCTCAGAAATGCTTGGAGACACTTTACTGGGAGGCTTCTCCTAGCTGGTCACCTGGCCTCGATTCTATCAAAGGTGCTCCAGTCTCTGGCAGTGAGCACGTTCTGTCCTCGTGTCTCCTTTGTAGATATCAGCCATGGTGGCCAGCAAGCACCGTGTACTGGGAGGACCCAAGTACCACGAAGACTCCCAGTGAGGGCAGATGGCGCTGTAAAGGCCTGGATGAGGGGACTAGTAGCTGTGATGGCTAAGGATGAAGGAAGGCAGCAAACAAAGCTGATGAGAGCTGAACAGAGCACAGAAGCCTTGAAGAAACCCTTGGCACTGTGCCTGGTGTGCCAGCTGGGCTCACAGCTCATTCAGCTGGACACTGAGAGCCGTTGAGTAGGTGCCTGTCACGTGCCAAACACTGCTAGTCACAGAGGGCATGAGAGCCTGTGCTGGAACAGCTCAGTTCAGAGGGGGTGCTTACAGAGCCAGGAGACAGGGAGAAAGGGGAGCCTCTGCTTGAGACAAGCGGTGGTCAGAGAAGGCCTTGGCACGAAAGCCACCACAATGAGAAGCAACCAACAGAAGCAAAGTCTGCAGGCCTTTGCTCTGGCAGAGAGAGAGAGAGAGAGAGAGAGAGAGAGAGAGAGAGAGAGAGAGGGAGGGAGGGAGGGAGGGAGAGAGAGAGGAGAGAGAGACAGAGAGACAGAGGGGGGGAGAAAGAGAGAGGAAAGAGAGAGGGAGAGAGAGAGAGGAGAGAGAGAGAGAGGAGAGAGAGACAGAGACAGAGGGGGGGAGAGAGAGAGAGACAGACAGAGAGAGACAGAGGGAGGGAGGGAGAGAGAGAGAGAGACAGAGGGAGGGAGGGAGGGAGAGAAGAAAGACAGAGAGAGGAGAGAGAGACAGAGAGACAGAGAGGGGGGGAGAGAGAGAAAGAGAGAGGAGAGAGAGAGAGGAGAGAGGAGAGAGAGACAGACAGAGGGGGGAGAGAGAGAGAGGGGGGGGGAGAGAGAGAGGAGAGAGAGAGAGGAGAGAGAGAGACAGAGAGACAGAGGGGGGGAGAGAGGAGAGAGAGAGAGAGAGAGGAGAGAGAGACAGAGAGACAGAGAGGGGGGAGAGAGAGAGACGGGGGGAGAGAGGGGGGAGAGAGGAGAGAGAGAGGAGAGAGAGACAGACGGGGGGGAGAGGGGGGAGAGAGGAGAGAGAGAGAGGGAGGGAGGGAGGGAAGGAGAGAGAGAGAGAGAGGAGAGAGAGAGGGAGAGAGAGAGAGGAGAGAGGAGAGAGAGAGAGAGAGAGGAGAGAGAGAGACAGAGACAGGGGGGGGGGAGAGAGAGAGGGGGAGAGAGAGAGAGGGGGAGAGTATGCAGGTGTCCACACTGGAACAGAAAGCAGGGACCAGCACAAGGAAGGCCAACAGGGCCTCAGCCTGGGAAACTGGGTGATGCTCTGGGGGTAAGGGGCAGGGTACTCTCTCGAGGCAAAGAGACTGCCATACCAATGATGGTCATTTTTGCTGGGTGAGCCTAGGAAGACTCTAGTTTTTCTTGACCTCAGTTGATCTATCACATGAGAGACCGGGTCCCTGCCCACAACATCTTCCCTGTTCCCTGTTCCTAAGTCACTTCTGGGCAATGAGGACTAAGAACTCTAGGCTGGGGCCACACAGGCAAAGACAGTGTTATGGCCTAGCGAGGACCAGCTCCTGGAGCAGCGCAGTAGGAAGCCGTAGTGCACCACGGGAAGTGATACAGCAAGCATGGCTCTGAGCCTGCAGCAGAGAAGAAGTGGTAGGAAAGGTTTCCCAAAGAAGGGCCTGTGGCTAGCTGTAGACCTGAGCTGAGCAGAGGCCTCTGAGAACAGAGGAGAAGTCAGGAGCAGGGTGTCCCAGGCAATGCTGGGTCCCCTTGGTTTCTTCATTTGGTCATTCAGCCTGTGGTCACAAACTGCCTGCCATGTGCAGGTATAACAGGGTTCCTCTCTCCTGAAGCTAAAGTCAAAGAAAAGAGGCCTTTGAGAGGAATGTGGCTGGGGCACCCTAGCTCAGAGCAGGCCCCTGGGAGCATCTGCTAAGCTGGCTGCAGGAGTGAAGGGACAGCAGGTGGCCGCAGCTCCACTGTGACTGTTCTAGACAGGGGTAACAGTGAGTGAGGTGAAGGCCTTCCCTTTATAGAGAAGCAGACAGAGATGGGTGAGTAGGGGAAAGTGGGTAGGGTGTGGGTGGAACCCAAGGCCAAGCAGGCTAGCCAACAGTGCATGACTTCTGGGGAGCACTCAAGAGTAGCTTGGCTCTGAGATGTTACCATGGAGTCTGGGACAGAAGCCTGACAGGACAGGACAGGCTAACTAATCCTGCTGTCTGCTGTCAGGAAGGGCATGAAGTCCAAGTGAACAGCAGGCAAACACGGTGACTGTACAGCTATGGAAGAAGCTAAGGCATGGAGCACGGGAGTTAGGATCTATTGCAGAGATCTAACAGGACTGTTGGAGCTGGGCAGGAAACAGGGGAAATGCCCTAGATACTCATCAGAGCCCTTGGAACTACTCTCTGCCCTAGACACTGGCTGGGCTCTGCCAACAACTGCAAACAGCCCCAATTTAAGTGCGGCTGCTTCCCCGAGGAAGGCCTAGGACCTGGAGGCTAGCAAGAGCTGGTGAACCCCCTCCCTGCCTGCCCAGCAGGACGCTGGGGCACCGGCTCTGACCTGCCCCCTCGAGGGCAAGCTCGCCCATGTCTCCAGCGAGCTTCCGCACGCTCACAGCCTCCGAGTCACCCTGGATGTCAGGGACTGCATTCCGACGGCCTGTCCGGTCGCAGGAGATGAAGTCCGAGTAGGAGGACTCGACTTCCATCATGCCTGTCGCATCGCTCCTCAGGCCTGTCGGGAAAGGAGCAGAGGTGAGGCACCAGCATCCTTTGTAACCCCACAGTTAGACAACTCCCACCCACATCTTACAGAACAAGCATGAAGCCAGGCATGGTGGTACATGACTTTAATCTCAGCATTTGGGAAGGTAGAGCTCGGTGAGCTCTAGGCTAGCCTGGTCTACCTAAACAGTTATAGAATAGCAAAGGCTACATAGAGAGACCCTGTCTTATTTTTTAAAAGAAAGAACGAAACAAAAAAGCAAAAAGGGAGAAAGGGAGGGAGGGAGGAAGAGAGGGAGGATGGAGAGATAAGGCATGCATGAGGGTCAGGAAGATGGCTCCGTGGGTAAAGGTGTTTGCCACCAAGCTGGATGACCTGAGTTCAGTCCCCAGATCCTGCACGTTCTTCTCTGATCTTCACACCTACACTGTGTACCTTGTGTACACACACACATACACACACACACACACACACACTCACCAAAATAAATGTAAAAACATCTAGGAACACGCACTCCATCTTGACTCAAAGTGAAGGTGAGGAGCAGCTTCCACACTCTCCATACCACGCGCCCAGCACTGCTGAGGGGCGCACAGGGAGCACAGAGCAGGCTGGCGCCGGTCCCGCCTCACAGGGCTCCGAGTTCACTGGACGCTGTGTCAAGATACCATCACTTAGCTCATGGCTGTGTGTTCAGGACTTCAAGGGCACTAGAGGGATGGCCAGGCCCCAACCAAGACTCAAATGGAAAGTAGCATGCCAGCAACATCCAAGGAAGAATCTGGGCATGGGAACTTACACCTGTAACTCCAGCACCAAAGAGACTGAGGCAGGAGGATTGCTTTGACTCCAAGGCCAGTATGAGCTATGCGGTTGAATAGTGAGCTCTGGGATAATAAATAGAACGAGACCCTGTCTTAACTAAAATTGTAAGATGAAGAGAGAGGCAAAAATTGTAAAAAGAAAAAAGGAAGGAAGGAAGGGAGCACAAGGAACCCTAAGGAAGGGGACAGCAAGTACTGCAGCTCTGAGGAAGGAAGATGGGGTGGAGCAGAAGAGCAGATCGGCCCCGCAGGAGGGACAGTGACAGGGAGGACACTGAGGGTGGGAAGAGGCACCCCAGAGCTTATCGTGAAGACAAGCTGTGGACGTGGCTCTGGGGAGGTCGGACATGAGAACACGGCGGGGCCCGAGCAGACACCGAGATGGATCCTAGCTGCAGCTGGAGAACAACAATGTGGGCAGTTTCTGTCTGACGGGAGTTTTGGTTTCTGACTTAAGTCAGGTGGTGGAGGGAGGGAGGTGTGGCTACTGAAATGGGGCCCAGAGGGACCCAGAGGGAAGCATTTGGGATGCCAGATGGGTGGAAAGCAACCGTTCAAGGGTAATTCCCTGCTGGCTTCAAGATCCCATGAGCCCAGCCCTCCGATGGGAAGGTAGGGAGGGCACACAGAGGAGGCTGGAGTGGGAACAAAGGCGTGAGACCAGGAATGCTCACGGCCCTGTGGGGACAATGGTCTAGAGCAAAGAGAACCATGGTTCTAAGGAAGGAACACGGTAATTATTTAGGGGCCAGACCATACATTAGATTTCATAGCTAATTCTCTGGAGCAAAGACCCTGTTCCTCTCTGGCTTTCCAAATGAAGGCAGGAACAAAATTCCATGTAAGGGAGTGCCCCTGCATCCAGCAGATGGCGCACCCGCCTGTCTTTCTTAGCTGTGGTGAGCACCAGCACTGTGGTGAGAGGGAACTCCTGGAGGTGGTTCCTTCTGCCTCCCCTTCCTTTGGGGAAACTGTTCAAAGCCTCAGCACAGCAGAATGGCCTGTTGCGGTGGTGATGACACTCTACAAATGATGAGACTGCAGCAGAAAGAGTGGTGAGGACCGTCACCAGGC
The DNA here is from genome assembly GCA_036184795.1 of Tokudaia tokunoshimensis. Lineage (NCBI taxonomy): Eukaryota > Metazoa > Chordata > Mammalia > Rodentia > Muridae > Tokudaia > Tokudaia tokunoshimensis. The sequence goes on along the minus strand of BTHU01000004.1, from coordinate 138,080,895 downwards.
GCTTGCTCATGTCCATCTCTCAGTGGCCCCGCCCGTATGTAAACAGAGTATGTGTAGCTTTATAACCTCACTGTGGTTCCTAGGCTCAGATGTTTCCCCAGGTGACACCAGCTGCCCACGGGGTGGGTCAGACCCTGGGCGGCCCACACCATCTGTTGCAGCCTTTCCTCAGCTCTTTTCCCGTTAGAATGTCAGTTCCATGGAAAGGGACTTGTGTCTGGATTTTCAGTGCACCAGACTGAAAGGCCTGATCCTGGCAGCTGAGCCAAACCCGCTCTGCTGCTTTCTTCCAAGATGCTGGGCTTGGCACCTGCTACAGAGGAGTGCACTATAAATACACCTGATCACACAGCTTTCCATCCACCCACCTGCCCACCCACCCATCCTCTCCTCCATTCCCTAGCTGTGGGATGACAGAATGACCCCAGGGACTGCAGGGAAGGTGCTGCCTGCCAGAGTGCTGCACAGTTCTTCCTATCCTATCTCCAGGATCCGACACCAGCAGACGGGTTACCTCTGAGCCAGCCTGCTGGCCTCTCACTGGAACAGACTCCCTAGGGCTCTAACCTTACTCTTGTTATGTGTGACCTTTGAGCGGCCCAGACAGAAAGTCTGGCACCGCCAAACCCCAAACCCAATCCTGGAAAGCATCCATCCTCATCTCAGGAACCGTGGTTCCAAACAACTCAACACACAAACACCTAAATTCACTCTTCCATGACTGTATTCTTCACGTTATGGTGGCACAGGCCTAGAATTACAGCTACTTGGGATGCCAAGGGAGGATGATCTCTGGTCCAGCTTGCCTGAGGTACATAGCAAGATGCCATCTCAACAGACAGACAGACACAGATGAAGAAATGTTCATGTATTGTTTTTCAAGACAGCTTCTCTGTGTAGCCCTGGCTGTCCTGGAACTCACTCTGTAGAGCAGGCTGGCCTGGAACTTAAGAGATCCACCTGCCTCTGCCTTCCAGGTGCTGGGATTAAAGGCGTGCATGACCATAGTCTGACTTTCCTCAAACTTGGGATCCTCCTGCCTCCACATCCTCCAATAAATCCTACAGTGTGCACCACCACAGCTGGCATGATTGAGTTTTAAGTATTTATATTACTTTTTTTTATATTACTCTACTTTTTTGAGACTGGGTCTCATGTGACCCAAGCTAGCCTTGAACTCAAAACATAACCAAGGCTGGCTTTAAACTCCTGATCTTCCAGTCTCTATGTACCATACCTGACTGGCCTTCTCAATCTTCTTTTGGGAAATGACTTTGATTTTATTATTAGTAGTGCTAGAGATGTGACCCAAGGTCTTCTGCAAGCTAGGCAAGTGTTCTATCATTCAACTACACCCTAGCCCATAAATTATCAAATTATGTGTTCATGAGAAATAAAACTCAAAAGGCATAAATGGAAAGATGCAAGAACTGGGTGACTCCAGACACTCTTCCCCAGCACATAATATCTTGGGTCCTTCCAGAAATGGCTGTGATACACAAAATCCCTCCCTTCTTCCTTCCCATCATTTCCCCTTTTATATATTCCTATGTGGTGATGTGAGTGTAGGTGTGTGGGAGCACAACGCTCAGATGGAAATCAGAAGACCTCTTTGGGGAGGTACCCTGTGCATTCTGGGGTCTGAACTGAGGTAGTCAGGCCTGTGAGGCAAGAGCCTTGACCCACTAAACCATTTTGCTGGGCATCTTTTCTTTTTTCTTTTCTTTTCTTTTCTTTTCTGAGAAAGGGTCTCACACAATATTGATCAGGCTGGGCTGGAACTCACTATATACCCTAGGTGGGCCCCCAACTCACAGCCATCCTCCTGCCTCAGCTTTGCAGATGCTGGGATTACAGGCATGCACTGTCATGACTGGCCAAAACTTTATTTTTCATCTTGCTTTTTTTCATCCAAGCATATGTCTTAAAAACAAGTCCAAACTGCCCTGAAAACCTGTACAACAATTATTATCAAAACACTAAAAACATATCCAAGTCCACCCAGCCCTGGGCTGCCTTAGCAGCTGCAGGATCCTCTGTAGTCAGAGCTGCAGACTGATTTAATTACCCTCCCCCAAAGACCTGGAGTTTCTTTCCTTAAAAGCAAAGCGGCCACATCAAAGGCTCTGTGCTCTTTTCTGCCCTAAGTCCTGCCCAAGGCCCCCCCAAGGCGCTCACAACCATCACTCCAGACGCTGTTTTCTTTTCCCTCCCATTTCAAGCCACCTTGTGCTGCTAAAACAAAATACCCGGGCGGACCATCCTCAGCCCCGTGCTTCTTATGAGACGGAACGGATACAGAATCAAGAGTTTGCAGACCACGCTCATTCTTCTGTAGTCTCCTCCCACAGTGTGAACACCATCTTCTAGTCTTTGTACCCTCAAGGCTGTTCCAGTGCCTTCACGAAGCAGGTACTTGATACTTACTGAATAAACAATGAACTATTAATAGCCAGAGTCCTACTCCTGAGTGGCCAGGCTGGGTCGCTGACAGCACCCTGTGCACTGGACTCCTCTAGCCTCCGCCTGAGAAATGAGGAAACTGAAGCTGGGGAATGGAGGACTTCTCAGATCCCCGGTTCTTCTGGGCAGCACCTGATCCATGGTGCTCCTACACTGCACAATAATGGAGTCTGATCTCTAAGTCTCTTCCAGACTGGACATTTCATTGTCTACTGCACACCACAGAGATGCCAGGCACCTTGCCAGGTGTGAGGTGCACACTGGAGACAAGACATTTACAATCTGACACAAGAAAAGGCACTGAGTGGCTATGTTAATCTACTGTGGCAAGAGAGGAAAGGGTTCTCCATTGGGACACATGGTTAGTTAAAGGTGGAAAGGTCAGAGAAGTAGTTTTGGGGTAAAATTGAAAAGAAAGAAAGAAAGAAAGAGAGAGAGAGAGAGAGGGAGGGAGGGAGGGAGGGAGGGAGGGAGGAAGGAAGGAAGGAAGGAAGGAAGGAAGGAAGGAAGGAAGGAAGGAAGGAAGATGGAGAGTCATGTGTGGAGACATCTGACTATAATCCTAAACCTTGGAAGGAGAGGCATGAATACTCACAGATGTTCAAGGCCAGCCTGGTCTACACATAGAGTTCCATAGGAAGACCCTATCTCAGGAACCAGACAACCAAACTAACAACCCTCCCTCGCACAAAATAAAGCTGGCAGAGTTGGAGAGAGGGTTCGGCAGTTAAGAGCACTCTGCTCTTCCAGAGGTTCTGAGTTCAATCCCCAGCAACCACATGGCGCTCACAACCATCACTGAAGGGATCTGATGCCCTCTGTTGGCCTGCGGATGTATATGCAGCAGAGCACTCATTAAATAAATAAATTAAAAAAAAAAAGAAAGAAAAAAAATGAAGGTGGCAGGGAATAATCCAGGCAGAGCCAACAGCCAACGTGTCTAATAGCTTCTGTCTCCGCCTGTGCTCCATGGAGTGCTAGAGACCAAAGTTCTCTGCCTTATTTCCAGAGGTTTGGGGAACTCTGTGGTATCTGGATGCTTACAGGGAACCTGACCTTGAATACCCAGGCTAGAAGGGAGAAGTCAAAACCCCTGTAGGTGCTTGCTCTTGTCCCCACAGGATGGCACCTCCCTTGGGTCTCTGCCGCTTTCCCTGGCTCTGTAGACTAAAGCGACCCTGGGCTGTGCCAAGGGCTCCAGTCCGGTTGGGTCTGAGCTTAGTCCTCATTGCTAGGGCAGATCCCATCACAGCTCCTAACTGTTTTCCAAATACATTTGAAAAGTCATTTCCTGTGGGTTTTTCCCCCTTTCTAAAAAGATAAAATATTCTGCAGAAGTTACAGAAAAAGCAAGCAGACTTTTTTTTTAACCAGAGGACATGGGGTACAGGAGTATGAAACCTTGTGAAAGGTTTCTTAGAGTGGGCAAAACTGCTCAGCATTTCCAAGGTCAGAATGAACTTAAATATCTAACAGAAAGGCCAGGATCTACTAAGCCAGGAGTTCTCGAATCATCTCTGCGAAGGAAGCTGGAAGCAGACAGGCCGACAGGACTGGCATCAAAGTGCTCCCTGATGCCCTAGGGCACATGCAGACAGGGCCCCAGCAGGCTCTGGCACAGGGCAAGTCCAGTCTTTCATGGTCTGGGTGCAGCTGTGAGACTTGCTGTGGGAGATGGTGTAATGGGAGGAAAGGGTAGGGTGCTGGGCAGACAAGCCATCAGTGACTTCTGCGTCGTTAGGAGACAGGGCACTTTTCTTACTTCTCCAGTCATGTTTCCCATGGGGTGTCCTGACACCACACCCTCTGGGTCTCCTATTTCCACTGGGACCTATACGTTAGAGCTTCTCCCCCCAAACGTCAGTCCTGTGACCTTTCTTTAAATACTGTTGATAACCCCCAAAGAGTGTCAAACTCTCTCTGCCCACTTTGTGTATCACTGGGCTTCCTCATTACCACAGCAAACCCCACATCAAGCTATCAGCCGGCCCTTCCCAGATGCCTTCCCCTTCCCAGCCTCCCCTGCTCAGCGGTGGCTACACTTGAGAGCTGAGAGCCTTTCTTGATCCTCCTCCTCCACTGCCACCTGCAGTTTGTCACCAGTTTCCAGCGTTTCTGCTTGCAAAATAGTTCCAGTGTGCCCACTGTCTACCCGCTAAGTGCTATCTATGCAGAGGCCCTCGACCCAGTTCTGCATCCCTCTACCCCTGAAACAGAAACTGGGCTGTGGGATTCCTCTGCTCCATTCAACATCAATAAAACCCTAACCTAACACCCTCAGTTCCACACTCCCTCGCCATTCCCCCAACCCCACCCGCCCCACCCCACCCCACCCCACCCCCACCATCCCACGCTGACCTCGCCCCTCTGTCCTTCCCAGTCTTTCGCCATTTCTACTTTCTTCATGGCCTATTTTTGTTCTGTCATGCTGGGCCCTCTAATTCTCAAACCTAATGTAATTCCTGACCTTTCTAAGCCTCTTCCCTCTGCCTGAAGCATTCTTGGATACTCTCAGCTCCTGAACAATGTAAATAAGACAGGTGGCACCCAGGCCTGGAGCTCTTAAAGGTTCCTAAGGAGCTTTAAGGTTCTGCAGACTCAAAACCACCAGGGTTCCTGTCTCACTGTCTAAGTCAATAAGGCATGGTGCCTGGAGGCTAACACAGTGGAAGTGACTAGGGTTTTGGAGGCTAATGTCTGTCGCCAGTGTGGCCCTTTACGATGTTGGTCAACTTATCTGACCAATGGACAACCAAGAAACATCGGTGCTAATTACTGCCTTGAATGTGGCTGTGGGACTCTCAAAGCTCACTGAGAGCAGAGGTCCAGGTGGTTTCTCTGACTATATACCAAGTCTATACAAAGAAACCGTTACTGTGGCTATTTTGCTAAAGATGGGGAGGTTCAGAGAGGTCCGTAGCTTGCCCAAGGTCACAGGTGTATGTGGAACAGGAGCTAGTCTGTAATCGGGCTAATGCATGGAGGTGACCTACAACGGGCACTAGTGTCTAATAAGGTTTTTTTAAGAGTCTCTTTCCTTTTTTTTTTTGGTCCCTGCCCACCCAGCCACCCCAGTCTCTAGCCTCAAAGAAAGAATTTCAAAAAGTAGAGCAGGAGACAAGGAGGCTCATGAAAATATTCCACTGTGCTCTCTCGCCAACACAAACACCAGATGCACTCACCATGCTTAAGCAAAGCTCTCTGCTGAATTTTCTCACTTGGGGTTTCTGGTTTCCAGTAAAAGTCTCACAATGTATCCCAGGCTGGCCTCAAACCTCTGATTCTCCTGCCTCAGCCTCCCTCGTGCTAAGAGTATAGGCTGGGAACCCCACACCTAGTCCTCTTCATTGGATTTTGTGCTGGAGATTAAATTATTCAGTCTTTTCACTGATGTTTGGTTGAGTCTATGAATTTGCCTCAAAAATTTTTTAATTAATTTATTCAATTCACTTTCCATCCCAATATCAGCCCCCGTCACCCCATGCCTCAAAATTCTTAATCCACAGCAATAGAAAAAAACCCAACAAGTTGGGATATCAATTTTAAAGCCTCGTCCTTCTAGCACTGATGCCCTCCCCGGTAGGGCTGTACTGTGACTTACGTGGGTAGGACCGCCATCTGTGGTTCTAAGGCCATTGGCTGTACTGTGACTTACGTGGGTAGGGCCACCATCTGTGGCTCTAAGGCCATTGACTGTACTGTGACCTACGTAGGTAGGGCCGCCATCTGCGGTTCTAAGGCCATTGGCATGAAGCAGCGGTCTTGGTGGATCTCTCGGAGGCCAGGGTTGTTTCTCCCCAGCTCACTTGCCATTTGTGTCTTATCTAAGCTTAGCTGGAGGCTCAGTTTAGAAGCAAAACTTCCAGAAAGGGGCAGCCTCCCTGTCCTATGGAGGGAGGGACAGGAAGGGAAAGTGAAATCACTTCCAGGCAGGCTCGTTGGTGTCAGGTGGGTGCCCTGGGAATGGTTCTCCAACCTTAGGGGTCCACATGCAAACGCCAGGGAAAACAGCCACCTATCTCTGCAGTAGTTCTGCAGTGTATCTACAAGTTGTTTGACACTCTGCCTAGCACACTGACATCTAAAGAGCTGGGATGGACAAGGTGATAGTGCACTGGGCCAAGCATAACACAGTCCTGGGCTGAGGATTCGGCACCATCAAGAAAATACAGATGAGAATGGAGGGCCTAATTTAAATCCTTTTGGATGAGTTATGAGTTGGCTATAGAATTAACTTCTTTTCTTCCTTCTCTTCCATTCCCTCCTCTTTCATTTTAGGGAGGTGCTGGGGATTCAACTTAGGGTCTTCCATATACCACTGAGCTATACCTTAGTATCTGATGTCTAACATAAAATGAAGGACGGTGTCTGACTCTAGGATGAAGTTAGGGGATCTCATACAGCATTACCTGGCTCTCCTAGGATACCTGTCTCCAGAGCTTGAGAAATACAGGCAATCAGAGGCTGCCATACCACGAGGAACTCGAACTCTGGGGAGGAAGGGATTCAGGAGGAAGCCAGAGCTGCATGGGTGGAGATGCAGCTGCCAGTCACTGACTCCTGCACACCCTTTGTTAACCCAACTCCAGCCACTAGCTATGAGTGCCAGAAGTGCCCAGGCACGCTGCCCAAAGTCCTTCCCTACAGAAATCCAGAGAGAAAGTAAGTTACTAATGCTATCTCACTCCTGGGAATCAAGGTGATGTGGGTATACAACAGCAGAGAGCTAGAGCAAAGGTGGCACTTGCAGGTCAAGTTTCCTCTCCAGCTCCTCTGTATTATCTCTCCAATAGTCATCCATTCATCTAAAAACTTACAGATCACTCGATGAGTATCAGATTGGTGACTACATGTTATGTACGCAAAATAGCCAGACACAAATACGGCCTTGAAGAAGCTCAAGGTCTATCGAGGGAGACTGACTGAAAAAAGACCTTAACTCTTCACAAATTACAGCGGTGAGGCACACAGTAGAATTGTGAGAAGCACTGGGTGTGCTTTCAAATTCCCTCAGTGGATCTGTAAATTGCAGACGGGTATTGGTACAACAACAGCCCTTGTTGACATTTTACTGATGGGAGGCATGACAGCCCATATACCTGGTAAGGGGGAAGAGTTCAGAAATGTTTCAGGATATAATATATAAACCTTTAAAATGTCACAAACATTGGCAGCTAGGAGCCATAGCAAAAAGGAATAGACAGAATGACCGAGGACACCTGGGACCTTCCTCGGGTCTCCATGTATGAGCACACTTGTACATATATACACACATAAATAAATCTTAGAAACCCTCCTGCCCCTTGCCTACATCAGATCCAGAGTGATCTAGATCAGACAAATGCTCAGAGCTTCTTAGCTAATAAGACCATCAATAAAATACATTAGAATCAACTTTCATGTCTCTAATTATTCCCTGGGGATGACATAGCTACAGCACCAGGATTCTCAGATTATTACTCTAAGTCTCAAAGCCCTCATCTGGAGACACAAAGTAGATCAGCAGTCGCCTGGGACTGGGGAGGGAACAAGAGGGTGATGGCAAAAGGGTGCAAGGTTTCCATGTGAGTACTGGAGATGTCTATTTATAGGTGATTACAGTAACGGCTATCCGGCTGTGAAGGGTACTGACTTCAACAGGTGAACTCTGTGATATGTGAATTCATAAAGCTATAGGAAGAAAAGCACCCTATCTAATTCTGATGGAGAGAAACCCTGCTCATGTAGACACTAGTGCACTGGTGCATTATGACCTGAGCCTTCCTCAGGATTTTAGATCACCCCTATGAATGTAGTTTCTCACACAGAACATTCTCAGGGTCACAGTGTCTGGGCTCTATGCCATATGCAAAACACTTCCTTATTTTTCTGCCTTTTCCCTAAAAATAAGGCAGGTGAGCAGGTGTGCTTTAGTTACACACTTCTGACTGGCTCACTGGCTGTGTAATCTATGGCAAGTCACTCAGACTCATACAACAGTCAATTTCTCCACATGTAAAATGACAGCACCCACTTTCTTAGGGCATTATGAAGGTTAAATGTGACAGCATGCAAGGTGCATTTAATGGTACCCATGGCAGTGGATGCCAGATTGAACTAAAACTAGCACATTATTTTATTTTGTTTTTTTTTTTTTGAAGTGTGGTTTTTCCCTCCCTCCCTCCCTCCTTTCCTCCCTCCTTCCCTCCCTTTTCTTTTTCTTCTTTTTGTTGTTATTGTTGTTGTGTTTGTTTTTTGAGACAGGGTTTGTCTGTGTAGCCCTAGCTGTCCTGGATCTCACTCTGTAGATCACTAGTCTCACACTCACAGAGACCATTCTGCCTCTGAGTGCATGCCACAATGCTCAGCCCAACATAGTTCTGGCCGTTATCAATGCTCACAATGTACACATCACTGTTGCTCTGAGGTGCTCAGACACCTTGCCCCTGCGCTTTCTCAAAGAAGTTCCACTGCCCCTACTCCCTGCTCCCTCCTGCAGCAAGTGTGAGGCTTCCTCCCCCTCCCTGGCCTCTCAGAGAGGACCTGGTCTGGCACCAGCACTGGAATATCACTGTCCCCGCTTCCATAGAGGTCCCCCTTAATGGAGCCACAGGTGCCAGCTTGAGTAGACAATGGCAACCTCCCTCGCCTGCCTCCATGTCTCCCTGATAAGCGGCTGAACACTTCCCAGGGGCAGCTGGTGCCTGTCCTTGGAAGGGAAACCCAAAAGCCAAACATCCTTGGGAAGATTAGGGTCCCACATCCAGATCATGAAAGGGAGGTAATCAGGGGTCACAGACAGCTATAGCCAGCCATAAAACACACTAACTCCTGATAGCACCATAAAGATACTCCTTAGGTCAGAAGAGTTCCCTTCCCAGCAGCGAGATTCCTCCCTGCCACCTCAACAGATGGTATTGTGTTTGAAATGACTTGCCTCGTCGCCTCCCCTAACTATGTATATAAATGTGAAATCTTCTAGGCTCGAGGTCGCACTCCTACCTGCACAGCAGGAAGGTTTGTGATCCAAGTCTGACTCGTAATAATAATAAAGACTCTTATGCATAATTGCATCGGGCCCTGCAGTTCTTGAGCTCTCCTGGGGTTCCCGTGGAATCGGGGACACAACAGCTCACAACAGTCTTTGCATGGACTCAAACCAGTAAACTCATGTCATGTTCAAAGCACTTAGGGGATGAGTGGGAGGAGCCAGGTTGTACATTTTATGATGGGAGTCTGGAACATTCCACAGAGCCGCTGTGAGCTTCAGCAATACTAAGTCATCTATCTCAGCTCACCCATGATCCTGTCACCTGGAAGTTCAGATGGCCTACAGTACCGGGAATTATCTCTAGATCAAAAGTTCTCAAATTCCAAAGGTCAAAAACATGTTTGACAATATAAGGAAAACTAAGGACATTTCCCAAGAAAATATGTATCTGTAAGCATCAAGGAGTGCCGCCCATGACTATAGGAACCCTGGTGCCCTTGGGTCTTCCCACATAGCTCAGCAGGGTCAAAGTGCACAGGGGGGCGGGGGTTCTGCCCTCAGTGTTCCAAAAGCAGCTGGAGCAGAGGCTAACCCTCTTAAACATCCTGGAAACTGACAGTTGCAACCAAGTCACTGTGCAAATACGCATCTAGGGGATTCCCAGAGGCCCTAAGTCAGAAGAGGACACGGCCTGGGGTCCTGGGAAGCAGCTGGCAGGCAGGGTACAGAGGCTGATAAGCAGGGGGAGAGCGTTATTCTCATGGGGGCTTCCCACTAGAGACCCCGACTCTGCAAGCAGAGAAGAGTCTCAGCAGAGGGGCTGAGGGCCAAAATCCCCCAAATCTTGGAACTACTAGAAAGTGGAAGAGAAAAAAGGCAGTAGATTCGCCCTGGTTACAAGGAGATGGTGCTGAAAGGAGGAGGGAGGGGTGGACTGTAGGGAAGAAGCCGAGTCTGAGCTCCATGGTGCCAAGGGAGTGAACCACAGACCATCTCTGAGTCCTGGGTTCCTCACCTGTAAAAAACAGTGCCCACTGAGGACTGCTGCCAAAGGAAAGAAAATGAATGCTACTTTCTCTAAGTTTTTTCCTTCTATGGCTGTGGAGAAGCATGGAACACAAGTACAGAATGAGAATTGGAAACTTTCTCTGCCAAGAGTTCAAAGCCTGGTCTTACTACATAGTTACAGAGAAACTCTGAACCTCTTCGAACCCCTAGTTCTTTGCCTGTGAAATGAGGATAACAACTTCCACACATGGCTGAACTAGAAACTAAAAATATTAAGTGCATAGTGATTGGCTCAGATAAGACATTCAAGGCACGAGTTACTTTTATCCAAAAAATGAAGTAAAATCCATAACTTTTGAGTAGTTGACCGTTAGCAAAATGCTATGATTTCTAGAAACCTAGGATTTCCACCCCGTAAACCACAGATAACATGAGTAGCTGAGTAAATGCCAGGAAGAGCATGGCCCACGTTCTTATTTCTGTGTTAAAGTGTCAACCATTTTCTACATGGGAAAACAGCTCAACAGGGTTAAATGATGGCTTCCAATGAACCGGATAGAAGTTTAAACCTTTTCAGCATTATGGTGGTAAAATTCAAAAGTAAAACATATATATTTATATATTAAATTGCCTAAATGATTACTATATTCAGCTAATTACATACTCATCACCTCACGTTTGTGAACAGACAACCTAAGGTCTGTTCTCTTAGCAACTGGCAGGCACCCAACACATTATCACTGGCAACAGCTGTCATTCTGTACATTAGACTTATCATTGTTATCCATTATATAACTGTGAGCTTGGAGCCTTTGGCCAACACTGTCTCATTCCTTAGCCCTCACTCTGTTTCTCTGAGCTCTTAAAGTTCCACATAGAAAGGAAATCATGTCGTACTTCTTTTCCTCTGCTTGGCTTGTTTTACTCAAGATAATTATGTTTTCCGTGTCCATCCTTGTTACAAATGACAGTCTATCCTTCCATTTTAAGTAATATGCATGTATATACAACATATGACACAAACACCCCCCCTCTCTCTCTCACATACACACACACACACACACACACACACTTTTCTTTACCCATTCATCTGTCACTGGACATCTAGTTGCTTGCATATCCCAGCTCCTGTGAGCCACGATGCTGTGGTGAACCTGGGACTGCAGACATCTACTTAGGAGACGAACTTTATTTTCTTAGATAAATACACAGGAGTTTCTAGCTCATGTGGTAGTTCTATTATTAATTTGGGGTGTTATTTTATTTTTGAGACAGAGTCTCACTATGTGGCTCAGCCAAGCCTCAAACTCACAGCAATCCTCCTACTTCAGTCTCCTGAATGTTAGGATTAGAGGTGTGAACCACCAAACCTGGCTACTTTTCATTTTTTAAGAACCTCTCCAGTTCTCCATAACAGCTCTGCTAATTTACATACCAACAATCCTGAGCAAGCCTCTGAGTCCCGAGCCTTTTACAACAGGGCTCTGAGCACATGCGAAGCAGCTAATTCAACTCAGTTTAAGATGCATTTCTCTGATGACTGCAGGTTGGCATCTGTCAGCCATTTGTATTGTTGGGGTGGAGCAGCACAAACCTGTAGCTCCAGCTCTAGGGACGTAGAGGCAAGGGCACTGTGATTAGAAGGCTAGCCTGGGCTAATATAAAGCCCTGTCTCAAGAAAGCAAAAAAGGAAAAATTAAAAGGCCAGGTATAAGAGTCATGTGTGTAGCACATGGCTAGTGCCCATATTTGGGAGCAGGAGGCAGGAAGATCAGGAATTAAAGAGGCCCTTAGCTATGGAGGGAGCGTGAAGCCAATGTAGGCTACATACGACGCTGTTGATTTTTCTGGTTGTTGTTGTTTGTTGAAAGTATGTGTAGAGGTTTTCTGGGTATAGGGATATCGCTCAGTAAAGTGTTTACTTAGCATGTATTCTGGATTCTATCTCTGGCACCACAGAAACCAGGTATGGCAGTATCGGGGAGGCAAGAGGTTCAGACATTCAAGGTCAGGGGCAGAGGCATGGCTCAGTAGCTTAGAGCACTTATTCTTGCAGATGACCTACACTTGGTTCCCAGCACCCACACAGTGGTTTACAATCATGTGTTAACTCCATTTCTGGAGGATCCATTACTCTCTTCTGACCACCATAGGCAGTAGGCATGCTTGTGGTACATAGACATACATTCAGACAAAAACTCATACACATAAAATGAATAAATCTAAAACTTAAAAAAGTTCAAAGACACAGTGGCTTCAATGCCAGCCAAGGCTAGATGAGAACTTGACAAAAATACAAAAATCCAGACAAACAAACAAAAATCCAGCCACAAACAAAAAGCCAGAGTATCCCAGGATTTGGGAAGGGCTGGGATAGAATTAAGACACGTTTCAGGTCAGCAGGGATAACACAAAAAGACCTCATCTCAAAAAGCAAAATAAGGAAGGAAGGAAGGAAGGAAGGAAGGAAGGAAGGAAGGAAGGAGGGAGGGAGGGAGGGAGGGAGGGAGGGAGGGAAGGAGGGAGGGAAGGAGAGAGGGGAGAGGGGAGAGGGGAGAGGGGGGAGAGAGAGAGAGAGAGAGAGAGAGAGAGAGAGAGAGAGAGAGAGAGAGAGAGAGAGAGAGAGAGAGAGAAGCTGAGCATGGCAGCACATTCCAGTTTGGGAACTGAGGCAAGAGGACTAGCAGGTTCAAAGCCTTCTAAAGCTACTTGGGGAATTTGAGGTCAGCCTGGGCTATATGAGACCCAATCACAAAATACCAAACACTAAAACAAATTTAAAAACCACCAACAATCAAACAAATATAAGAAACCAACCACAACCAAAAATTAAGCACAAAAAACCTCAACAACTAAGTATTTTACTTATTTTTTAATGGGCCTATTTGAGGAGCTGGTTTTGTTATGGACTTATAGGCGTCTATTATGAGTCTAATATATTTTATTTAAATCCTTATCTTTAGATGGCTTGGTGTAGATATAGTCTGGGCAAACAGGCTTCCCACCTGAGCCCCTCTCCACCCGAGCCTCTCTCCACTTGCTTCAATGACTCCACTCAAAGGAGCTGTCCTGGCAGCCATGGCTCCTCATAAGATGAGGCACCTTCAGTATGCATACCAGCATAAAGCAAGCCACTGCTCTCTTTCTCTCACAGGAGTACCAATGCCATTTCTGTGAGCATGGCTATGGACCAAAAGAAAAACATCCAGAGAACTAAGCAGAGACACTCCCAGCTGCTAGGGAACTCGCCTACAGGCAGAGAGGTGGCCTCAATGCAGGAAGGTCTGAGAAAAACACTAACCAGACAGGCCGCCCCAGAGCTCAGGTCTAAATCTCGTGTTAGTTACCAGTGGCCTTGCTAAGCACTTATGGTTTGGGAGAGAACAGAAGAGTTATGTCTCTGTTTCTCCATGGCCTCTGCCATGTCTGAACTGTCTACAGGAATACATATAGAATGGCGAATGCAACTGTAGTCAGAGATGGGCTCTTCGTATCACAGAGGTAAGAACACTCACCTTTCTGCATCTCAGTTTCCTTATCTGTAATATTTGGATACTTCACAAGACTAAACTAAGTGAGATTAAGAAGCATTAAAGTCATTCAGGGGTGGGGTGCACGCCTTTGAGCCCAGCACTCAGGAGCAGAGGCTGGCAGATCTCTGAGTTTGATTGAGGCCAGACTGGTCTACAGAGGGGGTTCCAGAACAACCACGGATACACAGCAAAGCCTGTGTTTGTTTGCTCCTCCCTAAAGGTGACAGCACAGGAGAGAGGCCCTTAACACAGGACATATAGCAGCTAGTGAAACCCTAATGTCCTTGTGAGGATTTCAACAGTACATGACGTGACAAACAGGCAGGATTCCTGTCAAAGCCCTAACTGGGCATGTAAACTATTCAGAGAGGAATGAGGCAGGAGAGAGGGAGATCCCCTCACCCTGTAGCAGCCGAGCTATTTCTGCTGTGGTATCCAGGATCCATCTCACATTTGCTGATAAACTGAGATAAGAGATAATTTTCTGAGTGAGGCTAAGCTGGACTTCTGGAGAGTTGGTGTTCCTACAGGAGCGTCTTCCTCACACCTCCCTGGATGAGCAACAAAAGCACAGCAGTTCAAAGAGCTCTTCAGAGAGAAAGGCGCTCACCACCAGGCTCCCAAACCCTTCTGACCATTCTGGTTGTGGCTAAGACTGGTAGGCATGGGTAACTGGGCACAGGTGGCCTTTGCTTCTTACTCCCTCCACAAGGACACCTTCATACGTGGCCAGATGTTGGTGGACCATATACTCCCAACTTAACAATTTGCTGTGACTCACAGGAATTTTAGATTTGGGGGTTTTAAGTGAAAAGTCAGGTGTGGTATGATGATGCACACCTTTCATCCCACCACATGGGAGGCAGAAGCCAGCCACAGTAAAATGGTAAGGCAGAGAGAGAGAGAGAGAGAGAGAGAGAGAGCGAGCACGAACACACCAACAATCATGCTGGCTGGCTCTTTCAGACTATGCACTGCTACACCTCTATGCCAGAACACTTGGCTATCATAAAAACGCCAAGCACTGACCCTAGGCAGCAAGTCTCTGGGCAGCCCACTTACACTATGTGCACAGTGTGTCTCCACACAGAAGGTGGCTGCCCCATCCCTTCTAACAGGGCTGCTGCGCTGGGTCCATTTCTTTGGACTAGGGTTTCCTTTTGGTAACTAGTCTTAAAACAACAGTTCCCATAACATGCCCTGGTTGTTGTAAACACTCCTTTATGACAGATACATGCAGAAAAAATTGGAGTCACACCCAACGCTGTGTGTTAGCTATATAGGACTCCCTCTGTTTGGGTCCCTGGCTGAAGAAACCTGCTAAGGCACCAGCAGGACGCTGTCTTTCCAATGCTATGAAGAAATTGCCTGGATGGGAATCAGGCCTGGAGCTCTGGAGCATGACGTTATATAACTGGTGCTAAGAGCCACACTGCCTTTTCTTCAGGTGACTAAAATTCCCCTTGAACTTCATTAGAACCTATTGGCTTTCTTTTCTTCAAGCAGAGAAAAAAAAAGGGGAAAGGTGTCTAGACAGACTTGTGATGTGATGTACAGAGGTGCACTACACAGCTCCCCACCTCGTTTAATTTTGTTTTCCTGCTTGCATCTCTTCAGATATTTCACTCTTGATTAACCAGTGTAGAAAATCTAAGGAACCAGAAAAAAAGAAGACAAGATTAGAGTCAGACACACTCTGGGCTGGAAACTGGACCAGCCTCTGGAGACAAGGCCGGAGCATGAGCACAGCTGTCCAGGGGACCCCTGTCTAGGAACTGTTACCACAGAGACTCAAGCGAGGAAAGGTACCGCGTGGATTAACTGTCTAGACAGGGAATGCAGTTAAGTTCTTAGGATCAGCATGCCAGGATACTACGCAGTCATTTCAAAGGATAAAATACTCACATGGAAATATATTTACGCTTTGTTGCTTAAAAGAATATTGTGAAATTGCTTATGTTACTTCTGCTTTTCTGTGGGGGACAGTCTTCCTATGTAGTACCAACTAGTCTCACGATCTCCCCCTCAGTGCTGAGGCGTGGGGACAGGTGTATGACACCCCCCCCCCCACATAGCTACTGCTACGTACATATGGACAGTAAGCTGAATTTGTTTTCAGGTTGTTTGGTGGGAGGGGAGAGAATCAGAACAGGTCTTTCAATCCATTTTCCTGTTTTGGTTTTTCAGACAGGCTGCTGGCTAGCTGGAATTCTTTGTGCTGGCATGCAGGTTTCTATGAACCTAGGTCAGCCAAGGCTACAAAGTGGAAAATAGATAAGGTCTAAAACAGAAACCCAACCCCCAGCCATTGCCATCCTGCCCTGGGAGTGGCTGACTGCTGGGAACTGGCTACTTCAAACCACTGAATCTCTGCTCACTGGGGACTGGCCCAGCAGATGCCCTGGCTTCCATAGCTGTGAGAGCAGGAGCCCAGAGAAGAGAAATGTAAACACTTTTTGAATCATTTAGTCAGAAGGAGAGAGCAGAGGAAATGCTACAATAAAGTGAAAGAAGCCGAGACCTTGTAACAGGTGCCTCTGGCCCATGGGTTCCCTGGAGGGCCCCAGTGCTCCTCTGCAGCAACGCCAAGCTTCTAGCTTTTGCTTAATTGATAATAAAGATTTCAATAAAATAGCAGTAATGCTTCCATCTCTACATATCCTAAAAGCATATTTTGCTTTGCCTCTCACTGCGCTCAACCTTTGCCGAGTACACTTCATGGCACTGAGCACCATGTAGGCCCACATCTCTAGGCCCTGAGGCACTGTGAACCACGGGCCCACATCTCCAGGCCCTGCTGCACTGTGAACCACGGGCTCACATCTCCAGGCCCTGCTGCACTGTGAACCACAGGCCCACATCTCCAGGCCCTGTGGTACTTTTTTCCTCTTTTCTTTTGCACCATCCATCCATCACCTCTCCCAGTACAGGTGATGAATGAATACTGGCTGACCACATGAAAATGTTACCAGCGTGAATTGAAGGTATAACAGCTTCAATGCTATGGATCCTCTGCCTTTTAGGTTCGCCACCACTCCCTGGGGACTCTCCCAGGACACAGGACAACAGGTTTGCTTTGTTGAGACAGGGTATTTGGTAACTGATCACTTATAACTATCAGACTGTGTGCAATTAAAAGTCTTATCCCTGGGAGGCTGGCTCAGAAGTTATGTTCAGATCCTGGAATACATATCAGGTAGCTCAAATGCCTATATGCCAGTAACTCTAGCTCTAAGGGATCTGACCCCCATGGGCACCCACACACACACACACATACACACACGCACACGTGCCCTGGAAATCATTACCTACACCAGGCCTGCTTCCAAAACAGAGTTCCACCTGCCTCTGCCTCGGGAACAATGGGATTAAAGGTGAGTATCACGCCATGTCTGGCTTCCTTTTATTTCTTTAATCCCAAGAAAGTTTTTGTCTTGGGGGGAGGGGGTGTTTGTTTTTAATTTCTTGTTCTGTTATTTTATTATACATTTAGTTTGATATGTTTTGTTTTGTTTTTTATGTGTCCCTGTGTTCACACTTCCTGTGTGTATCTGTGTGTGCATCAATGTTGTGTGAGAGTGAGAGACAGAGACGGAGTTGATGCTGTCATCCATACAAAGTGAGAGAAAGACAAAGAGAGGGAGGGGGTTATGATGCTATCATCCACACACTTTCTAGGTCACAATTCAAAAATTTTCAGTAACTGTATGGTTGGCCACCATCTTGGCTGGTGACTATATATGTTAAAGAAGCTGTTTTTCTTAAAAAAAAAAAAAAAAGATCTTGGCCAGGGACAGGCATGGTGATGCACACCTTTAATCTCAACACTAGGAAGGCAGAGGCAGGCAGATTTCTGAGTTTGAAGACAGCCTAGTCTACACATCAAGTTCTAGCCAAGCCAGGGCTACACAGTGAGTCTCTGTCTCAAAAAAATAAACTAAAATAAATAAAAATTTAAAAGGTCATTGTATTAGTCAGGGTTCTCTAGAGTCACAGAATGTATGGGTAGTCTCTATATAGTTAGGGAATTTGTCGATGACTTACAGCTTGTAGTCCAACTCCCCAACAATAGTGAGCAGTACTTGTGGATGGAAGTCCAAGGGTCTAACAGTTGCTCAGTTCCAAGAGGCAGGCCACGAAAAGCCAGAGTGAATCTTCCTTCTTCCAATGTCCTTATCTAGGTCTCCAGCAGAGGGTGTGGCCCAGATTAAAGGCATGTGCCACCACGCCTTTAATCCCAGATGACCTTGAACTCAGAGATCTCCTAATCTTAATCTTCTGGAATACATAGTCACTATGCATCAAGATCTCCAGGTCAGAAACTTGTATCTTGGAGCCTCCGGATTAGGATTATAGGTGAGCCTTCCAATTCTCGATTAGTTCATTCCAGATTTAGTCAAGTTGATAACCAGGAATAGCCACTACAGTCATAATATCCCCCTTCACATTTCTACCACACCACCATGCAGGGGAACTAACACCCACTGTTTTGACTAGAGGTCAAGACAAAGGGGGTGGCCCCTACCCGCTCAGATGGTAGCTCTGCCAGAACATGGACTGTAATTGGAGGAGAGGGAGCATCACAATAAACACTACAGAAACAAACCAACGGAACATCACTGACGACTTTAGACTCCAAGTCACCCATCCCTATAGTTGGGGTTCCCAATCTGGGTCATCCCAGGAGGGGCCGCTGCACTTTGTGAGGAAGGGTTCCTTCTACTCCTCTGAAGCATGGGAGACAGGAAGGTGAAGGAGCGAGTGCCTTGGCTGTGACTGCAGCTTCCAGTTGCTCCCAGCACAAGCACAAAGCTGTAAGCACAGGACCTGGAGGGAGCGGCTGGAGCTCAGTCTCTGCTGAGCCACTGCCTTAGCACTCCACAGCCCCTCCACATATTTCTCTTGCACCACTTGGTACAGTAACTGTTCACTCCCCTGCTGTCTTCCTTGAATCACAGGGCTTGGGAGGTAGCCCCACTGTGGAGTGTTTGCCTGACATGAACTTGGTTTAAACATCAATGTTTTGTTTAAAACAAACAATACAAACAAACAACCACAACCCAGAAATCATGTGGAATTTTGAGCAGGGCCTGGTATCAGACACCTCTAATTTACAGCATGAAAGAGGAAGAGGAAAGAAGATTAGTAAAAGTGAGCCTCAGCTATCTAGAGAGTTTGAGTCAGTCTGGACTATATAGGATCCTGTCTCAAAAACAAAGCGGGTGGAGGATAGGACACAACAAAAGCTGTGTCTATGACCCCTCTAGTTAGTGCTTAGCATTGTGGGAATGTGACCGCCAGCCCTAACCTGATGGCACTGTGTTATTGCTTGCCCAGGAAGAAACCACTCTATCCCAGTTATTGATGACACTTCTTCCCATTTGTTTGTTTGACAATTTATGGTGGCTAAGGAACCTAAGGCGGTACCAGGCACCCCTTAAATAGCCATTAACCTTTTTGTCCTGAAATGCATGAGAGGTCCTAGAGGCCTGTAAATGGTGCGACTGTGAGCTAACTGCGTGCTCTGGCTTCTGTAAGCCCGCTGCTGCTATGGGACAGGATGAAATGGTCTCTTTACTGCCGTGTAATGGAGCTGAGAAGAACTGAGGGCCCTAAAGCAATTCTCTTGCCCAGTTGTGGATTCCACAGAGCATGAGGTAACTGTTGCCCACCGATATGAACCCTTCCTTTAGTACCCTTGGGCTCTAAGGCTGCCATGCTTCTGCTGGCAGTAAAAATAAATTCCTTTCATCTAAATTTGAATTGAGTCTATGCTTTTGGTCTTTGCCAGTGGATTCAAACTCCACATCAGCAGGAGAGCCCTGAGCACACATTTACTGAATGGTAGGGCCGCATCTATGAAGTACACAGAGCTGACCCAGAGCCCTGGGACATAAGTGTGCATTAGCCAACAGACACTTCCTTTCTTTGGGGCTCTGAAGCTCCTTATCCTGTCCTAAAGACCCAAATGGAAGCAGCCATGTCTTCGCACATCGATGAAGCTTCTCTTCCACCGGGAACTGTGGGCTTCATAGAGTGCTGAGTCCTCATGTGCACGGCACAGCTGAGTGCAGCTCTCGGCTGGCTCTCATGCCTTTCAGAGGAAGCCAGGCCAGGGTTAAAGCATTTCCGGGCGGTGGTGGGCGCAGCTGTGGGCCATGAATAATAACTGCTTCCCAGAGTTCCCACCTCTGTCTCTGTGTAGGAATCACGCCTGGCAGCGCCTCTCGCTCAGCTGAGTAGACTGGGGGCGCTCAGCTTCTCACAGCTGCAGCAGGCAACAGTCTCTTCCTGCAGCTGCCAGGCCAGGGCCCTCTGCTCCCCCAGGAGAGCAGCACCCACTTCTCTGCCTCCATGCTGATGACTAACTTGAAGTTGAACATTTGGTGTCCGGGTGATAGAGCAGCCCTGCGGCCTGGTTTGTAATGCCAGGCAGGAGGTATTCCTGGGCTCTCACACACACTGCCCTGTGAGTGCAGACCAGGAGCCCTGCACACCAGCACTCTCCCTCAGGTGGTAAAGCAGCAGTCTAGAGCATGCAGTTTGGTTTTACTTTGTTGTTTTGTTGTCTTGTTGTTGTTGCTGCTGTTGTCTTGGTGGTAGTGTGTGTATGTATGTGCGCACAAGCACACCCCTGCCATGGCATGTATGTGGAAGTCAGAGGGCAACCTTCCAAAGTCCGTTCTCTCCCTCCTCATTATTCTGAGAATTGAACAGATGGTCAGGCATGTGCTCTTTTACCCACTAAGCCACATTGTTGGCCTTGCATTTTGTTTTTATTTTGTTGTTTGTTTGTTCGGGGAACAGGGTCTTACAACCCAGTTTGACCTGGAACTCACTCTATAAAGGCTTGAGGTTCAGGACAGCCTAAAACTCATGGTTATTCCCCTGCCTTAGCCTCTGTATTAGTAAGGGTTCTCTAGAGTCACAGAACGTATGGGTAGTCTCTATATAGTTAGGGAATTTATTGATGACTTATAGTCTATAGTCCAACTCCCCAATAATGGTCAGCAGCAGCTGCGGATGGAAGTCCAAGGATCTAGCAGTTGCTCAGTCCCACAAGGCAAGCAGGCAAGGAAGAGTGAGTCAATCTTCCTTCTTCCAATGTCCGTATGTAGGTCTCCAGCAGAGGGTGTGGCCCAGATTAAAGGTGTGTGCCAGCTCACCTTTAATCCCAGATGACCTTGAACTCGAAGACCTCCTTGTCTTAATCTTCTGGAATTCATAGCCACTATGCTTCAAGATCTCCATGCCAAGATCCAGGTCAGAAACTTGTATCTGTCAGCTTCCAGATTAGGATCATAGGTGAGCCTTCCAATTCTGGATCATTCCAGATACAGTCAAATTGACAACTAAGAATAGCCACTACAGCCTCTCAAGTGCTAGGGCTACAGGTGTGAACTGCCATGCCCAACTGAGTTGGGTACTAATCTACTGTATTTTATCTACCCCACAACACCCTATGGGATTGATCTGAGTGTGCTCCCAGCTTTGCCCAAAGGCAGACAGGCTCTGAAGGAGTGAAGAGCTGCCCAGGGCCTCTGAGCTAAGAGGGAGGGAAATGGCGCTCTTTCCCATTTTCCCACCAAACTCTAGAGCGAAAGCACAGGCAGACTATAGACATCAACTAGTCCAGGGATCACAGAGGCCCACAGTGGTCAAGGGCCAGGAGCCAGGCAGCAGACCAGAATGTTGACTAGGTGGAGACTGGTAAGGAAATGAAGCATGTAGCCTAAGTCGTAGATTTAGACCAAAACACCACTCTGCCTTCTGACTCTTGTACAACACCCCTCTTCAAGTAGAAAGCAAAACTGAGCCCCAAGGAGGTGCTGAGGACAGACAGCTGTGGGCCAAGCTAGGTCAACAGCCTATCCTCATTCAGCACTCTACTTCCATCACCTACTAGATGGGAGAACTCGGGCAAGTCACTCGCCATCTTTGTACCTCTTCTGTGTAAGATGAAGGAAAACCTCTCACATTAAAAGGGATCAGCAGAGCTGAGATGCCCAGCTTTGCATGTAACACACATTTAAGAAAGATAGGAAACCCACACAAGAGCTCAGCTCAGATCCTTTCCACAGCCTACCTCTATTCAAAGATGCCGTAAACTCACCTCCAGGATGGCACATGTCGAGAAAGCCTTGTAATGACACTGTGGTAGCACAAGTAAGAAAGTAAAGCCACCCTCACCTTGGATATGGAGAAGACATGCCACCTCTTTCCTCTCCAGTTTCCTCACAGGGACCCGGCAGCCCAAACCCCACCGTTTCAGAGCAGTAAGGCCTCACTACCACCTTAGAAAGAAGGATGGCCTCTATCCACAGTCCCCAGTGCTTGGGCCCAGGCTGGGGGTGAGACACAAAGAAGAATCTAAGCCTCCCACTGACCTTGCTACAGGGTAGCTGCAGGTTCACCTTAGACGGCACAGCCACTGGGAAGTCTGCAGCTTTAAGCTATGCCAAGGGGCTCTGAGAATTCTCCCTCTGACCCTAACCTTACTTCAAAGAGTTTCCAAACAATACATCCTCCTGAGGATTCGGGGCTCTGATGGCCTTAAAGACAAAGAATTAACAAGACTTGCAACAACAGCTGACTTTTGCTTTTGTTTCCATCCTAGGTGGACATCCTTTCTCTGCGCAGTGGTGGCTAGGACACTAGGTTAAAAGAAAGGGCACACAGGCAAGTAGTTTCCCCTTCCTTCACTCATCTTTCTTGACAAACTGAAAACTAGATCGGTAGGTTTTAAGTTGAAGTGGAATTGCTGAGGCTGGAGAAACAGCTCAGGAGTTAAGAGCACTTACCCCTCTTCCATAGGACCAGATTTGGTTCAGGTAGCTCACACAAACACACCTTTAACCCTGGTTCCAGGGGATCCTATCAACACCCTCTGGCCTCTAAGGGTACGTGGGGCTGAAAGTCATACGGGCACACATACACAGTTGCATTAGTAAAAATAAATTTAAATGAAAACAGAATTGTCTGTTTCGTCTATGTGCCAGACTTTCTACAGATCAGAGATAGGCTAATGGAGACACAGGAATTGACGTTAGCCAATAATTATGTACATGGACCTAAGGTCAATCGACCTAAGGAAGGAATCAGAAGAATACAGAAATATTTACCTCCTGCAAAGATGGGCAGGGGATTCACAGTAAACATCTACTATGGTAAAGGGTTGACCACTGAAAGGGGGCTGACTAACAGTCATTTTTTCTAAGCCTCTCCTAAATACACATTCTTGTAGACACCAATTTTCTTCCCTCTTTCAGACATATCAAATCTGTAGAAAATCGTAAGAATTCACAAGCAACTTAACACTGCCTGGTGTGTGTGTGTGTGTGTGTGTGTGTGTGTGTGTGTGTGTGTGTACATGTTCATGTGTAGGAGAGACATTCACCTGTATTCACCTGCCTGTATCTCTATGTGCATGAGTATGTACGCCAGAAGCCAGCCTAAGGGACCTCTTCTCTCACACTCTACC
Source organism: Tokudaia tokunoshimensis (assembly GCA_036184795.1). Lineage (NCBI taxonomy): Eukaryota > Metazoa > Chordata > Mammalia > Rodentia > Muridae > Tokudaia > Tokudaia tokunoshimensis. The sequence goes on along the minus strand of BTHU01000004.1, from coordinate 138,057,440 downwards.
TTCTCTAAGGCAGGGTCGTTCATCAGACCTGGAGTTAAGTGGGCTAAGCTGCTAGTTGGTGAGCTCTTGGGATTAGTCTGTCTCCATGCCCCCAACTCTGGCATTATAAATGTACTGACCATTATACCTGACCTTCATATAAGGTAGGGATCTGAATTCAGGTCCTTGTGCTTTTATACAAACAAGCACTTTATTCACTGAGCCTTGCCTCTTGCCGTGTCCTCTTGATTTTCCCACCTGGCTAGTTTTTAGCCATTTTAGAATACTTAAAACCAGCCGGGCGGTGGTAGCGCACGCCTTTAATCCCAGCACTTGGGAGGCAGAGGCAGGAGGATTTCTGAGTTCGAGGCCAACCTGGTCTACAGAGTGAGTTCCAGGACAGCCAGGGCTACACAGAGAAACCCTGCCTCGAAAAACCAAAAAAAAAAAAAAAAGAATACTTAAAACCTAGGGCACTTTGTCCAAACGCCTCAAATGGTCAGCTTCAAAGAAAAGAAGTATACACGAGCTCATCTGGTTTTGTTCCCTCACTTCAGTATAAATAAGAAAACTCAGGTCCAAGTGTATAAAATGCTGCCCAGGGCCACATACTCTCCTCAGGTATCTCTTTCCTATACAGTGGATTTATTTTTTGCGGTGCTGGAGACAGAAACCAGAGATGCCATGTATATGGCGGCAAGTGCTCCACCTGGGCTCCACCTATTCGATCCCTGCTTTTTCCTTCCCAGGCTAGACCACCTATTCGATCCCTGCTTTTTCCTTCCCAGGCTAGAATATTTCCCTCTTAGCTGTAACTCCTCAAATATATTTAACCTGCTTGGCTCAAACCTGTTTGGATCTCAAGTTTCAGGGGATTCTGTGCCCATTTCTGTCTCTGCAGGACCAGCCACAAAAGATACAGGCAGATCGCTAGCATATACATGCAGGCAAAACATTTACACATGTAAACTATATAATATATAATTTAAAATATATTAAGTATATTCAACCTAATTGGGGAGATGGGCCATAGCATGCCATAAACCAACCCTAAACCAACTCTGAGGACCTCAGTTGAGACCCACCAAAGGGGCCTCAAGGGAATAAGCCCCCACTACCACCCCCTACACTGAGTGGCTGGCCTTGTTGAAAGTCCTAAAAACAGGCTCCAAGAGAAAGAAAGCCTAAGGGCTTACATGTCTATTTACTTTCTAGACACAATGTTTTAAAAGGAAGCAAGGAAAAGACCACAAAGCCAACGCTAAACATCACTCCTTCAGAGCCTAGCATTCTCCACACAATTGCTACAATATATGGGAAATAACTTCACAACCTAAGCAAACTGCCATTTAACATATTACCAGCACTTGAGAGGCGGAGGCAGGAAGATTAGGAGTTTTAATATACCAATTTTATATGCGTGAGACAAGTCTTTCTAGAATTTGCAAAACTTTTTTAATTGTAATTTTAAAAAACCTTTATAATCAGAAAACTATTAAAATTTTAGACAGTAATTTCTAAGGTTAGCCCTTGGCTTTTTGGCCTGTATGTGGGCAAGGGGGTGCTCTGAAGGCTGTAGAGACTACTGAAGCTATGTGGAAAAAGTCTCCAGAGGGGACGGAGCCGGCCTGTGAGAATGAGGCTCACACTCCGCAGCCTTGGACAGCTGCAGGGAAGGCTGTAATGTCGGAAGCAATCGTGCATGCATCAAAAGATAGAAACAGACCTTTGTGGGCAGCAGGCTGGGGTGAGGGAAGGCAAGGCAGTGCAGCTGTACTCACAGGAGCCAAGTCTCCAAGGGTAGGGGTCCTGGGTCAGAAGGGAAGGTAGAACAAGAAGTCAGGACTCAGAAGGACAGTGCAGGCGGGGCAGCCAGCGTGCTCCTGCCCTTTCTCTCTCCCTGTGTCTCCCAAATGAAAAGCACTTCGAGGTTTTAGTGGGTGTTCCCAGTCTCTGGCCAAGTAAGTCTCCATTTGTTGTAATCCAACTCCCGGTCTGATGATGTCAACCACTCAACCCACTTGCTCAGTTTCCACCTCTCTGTCCACAGGAGAGATCCATTTCCTTTGGACAATGAGCCAGAGGGCTGTAACTGCATCCCAGGCCCGTCACATTTGTCAAACATCCTTCCTTCAATTTTCAGTGCTGCGGCCTCAGTGACAAAAGGCTTCCTATGTGGTCAGTCAGCGGCCAGGACTCTGCCTCTTAGTCACTGGGAGGACAGGCTGCCTGTGACTGCCTGCATGCTGCTGTGCTTCCATTCATTTCTTTGGGGTATGATGTGCTAACCAGGCAGAAGCCCTCTCTGTGTCTCTCCATCTCTGCCCCTCTGCCCAGTCCTCCAAGGTCTTTCATTTCTCTAGCTTCCTAGGAACGCCCTGGGCACAGTATGTATGTGTCCTGTGTTCTTATAAATACACACAGGGAAGGCCGGGACAAAGCACTGGTCTGTTGCCTGGAGAACTGGTTTCAGGTCTTGGCCCTGCCTCAAGCAAGTCACTGGTCTTTGGTTTCATCAGTAAAATGGTAACATGGGTTTCTTTCCTGTCTGAATTCCACTGGAAGCCAGTGTGCGCAGAGCTTATTATCAAATACATCTTGGAGTAACAGCCACATGCCTGAGCAGGAAGAAACACTGGTCCAAGATGCCTGGCCTTGTGGGCTCCTGGGTCCCCTTTATAGTGGAACTAAAACATTTCTCTGTGAGAAAACCCAAAAGAATTCAGTGAGGAGTCCCAGAGGGCATAAAACACAACAAAAACTACTAGATAAGATAAACAGTAAGAGAATTTAACTGTCCCTAGGGACAAACCCAGCAATGGCTAGGCTAGATAACAAGAATGTTGCATGTGTAGTGTGCTCTACCAAGGAAGATGTGGCAAACCTTTCCTCCTGCCTATGAGAAGCAAGGAGACCTAGGCAGGGACTGTGAGCACTGTGAAGAGTCAGAGGCAGGCTCTGGGTCTGACATGACACACACCCCAACTCCCCAAACTCCAGTCTCCATCTCTCAGTTTTCCTAACTTAGAATGAGATGCTAGTGGCTTCACTTTAGGATTATGGAGAAGTGACACTTACAAGGGGACAGAGACAGTGGTCAGTACAGACCATACAGAGTAGGCTAGCTCGTGGACAGATGCTAGTCATCATCTATTTTGATTCTCATAACACCCCTAGAATTATTATTATTATTATTACTCTCTTTCCTCAATAAGAAAATGAAACAGATGTTATGTGATAAGCTTAAAGTTACACAGCTTGGAAAGAAAAGGGTCAGAACTAGAAACTGAGGCTCTTAACTCCTAAGTCAGAATGAACACCATACACGCGCCAATGCTATTCTTCTAACACATCCCACCCAGCTGATAACAGAAGCACTTACCAGGTCAGAGGAAGGGCTTACTGGGCATTGTGACCAATATCAGGTGGTTTTAACTGCCTCTCCCAAAGGGGGCAGAGCGGACCTGTGTACAAGCTACTTTCATAGGGATGGGAAGTTAGGGCTCTTTATGGTAGATGGGGGAGGCTGTGGCCCTTTGTAATTTAATAGGAATTTTAATTAGTTCTCAGAAAACTCTGATGTTTATCAGGACTCAAGCAAACAGGTTCTTCTTGGGAGGGTATTTGCCAACCAGAAGGCTTTGGACAAGTTAGTGAACTGTGGTGGAATAAAAACCATCAGCTTGAGAGCATGGGAGTGACATGAGGTCCAGCAGGCCCTGCCTTCTGCCTACCATGGGCAATCCGTCTGTGCCTTGGCTGTCCAATGGAGGATGCGATCATAACTTCCCCCAATAAGTTCTTTGTGTGCGCTGTATGTGAATACACATTTGTATAGGTGTGTAAAATGTACACATATATATGGAGACCAGAGATACATGCTGGGTGTCTTCCTTAATCATTTTCCACCTTATTTCTTTTTAGATTTATTTTATTTCATATATATGTGCTTTGCCTACATTCACATATGTGTTCTATGTGTGTGTCTGGTGCCTAGATAGATATGTCAGATGAAGACTTTGGATCCCCTGCAACTGGAGTTTATGGCTGGCGTGCTGAGAACCTAACCCAGGTTCTCTGTAAGAGCAGCAAGTGCTCTGACCACTAAGAAATCCACATTATTTTTTGAGGTAGGGTCTCTCACTGAACCTGGAGCTCACTGATTTGGCTAGGCTGGCTGGCCAAGGAGCTCCAGGGCTGGGGTAATGCATGCAGCCATACCTCACTTCATGTGGGTGCTAGGGTCCTCATGCCAGCATGACAGACATTGGACTGACTGAGGCATCTCCCCAGACCCTTCTAGGTTCTTGTGAGGATTAAGTGTCTGATACATACTATAAGTACAAAAATATTTGCCAAAACAACAAAAACCAACCAACCAACAACAACAAAAAAGCCCAATGTCTTAATAGTAAAGACATGATTTTCTAATTCTGACTGTTTCGTGGTTCTCCATCCTGGTGATGATTCAGTAAGGAGAATGATATGACAAGGTAACAAAGCTGAGTAAGAGGAACTAGAAGAAAGGCACTGGATTTCTCCAGAATGTCAGGCTGAGTCCTTCTGAAAGCTGCTCTTGGGGGGTGGGGGTGGGGGGTCTGCCTAGAGGGGCTGGAGACTGACCCATTGTATAGCTGGGCCTTTATCCCACAAGCACAAGGGGCATCAGGAATAAGGTTGCATTTGTTCATTTTACTGACACTACCCTCTGGCTTGGAACAAAAATCATAGGAGCTCATTCACAAAAGATCAGTTTCTTCGGCACGTTGCCTGACACTTGCCTTGTAGATCTGTGGCAGAGTGCATGAAGAGAGAATGCTAACACCACCAACCTACAGGCACGGCATACTCATGCTGTCTCACAGCTGACAACAGCAGAGACACATGTAAACCAGGATCCCACACAGCCAAGCCCCACACACATCACTTCATAAAATCCTAATGTCAAATGGTCAAACGGGCTCTCATGAGTACTCATATAGAACAAGCATGGCAGTGAGGGAGGGACAGGCTTCTCAAAAGCCCAGGAAGGAAGCAGCATGGGCTCTGCTCTGTGTCTGGGATCTCCAGGGTCAGGCAGGGACACCCTTGATGCTCTCCCATCCCATGCCATTGCCTCTGAAGGGCCTCTCCGCATACAGCAGTAGCAACCCCATGTGAGGATGGAGGAGAGGAAAGCGGGTGCAGAACTGAGGGGCTCACACAGCCCTTCGTGATGAAGCTGCCCTTGACCCTGCCCTCTCAACATCCTCAGTGCTACCTTAACCTTTTCTCCTCTGAGCTGCCTTTATTTCCAGTGAGTATTACTCCTTTGCTACAGTCTTAAGGAGATCTGTTTCTGAGTAATATTTTATATGGATTATGAGACACCTAGTAGCCTAGAAAACCCATAAACAAAAACATTTTTGGATGTTTATCATATGCAGGATGTGTATGTGTGTTTGGGGTGGGGGGAGTCTCCTAATGTTTTTAGACTCTTACTCTGTAGCCCTGACTGGCCTGAAACTTGTGGCAACCCTCCTGCCTCAGGCTCCCAAATGTTGTGATTATAGGCATATGCGACCACAGCTGGCCACAGTTATCTCTTAACAGGAATGTCTGCATGAATAGATTCTGGCTATCGCTACTCACTCTATATAGTGAAATGTTTTTGTTAAAGAGTACTATAGAAATATACAGTCTTGTTTAACTCTTACTAGAAAAGTGAATATGTAAGCAAAGTAGAGATCTTTGTTAATAATAAAGGCTTTAATTATTGCATGTGTGATATAAACAAAAAAAATGTTGTTGCTGTTGTTTGTGGGGTTATTTGGTGAGAGGAAGCTCAGAGGTTGAAGGCTTGCCTAGCTGCTGTGAGGCCCTGGCTTGATCCAGGCATCATAACAGGCCATGGTAGAACATAGTTGCCATGCAGCACTATAAAGGCAGAGGCAGAGGCAGAGGCAGGAGGATCAGTCTTTAGCTATGTAGTGAGTTTGGGCCCAGCCTACACTATAGGAGACTACATAAAAATAAAAGGCCGGTGATACTAACATAAATGGTTGCCTCAAAGTGAGAGGGACACAGGAGAATGGGGCCTTTCTGGATTCATACTTTGTTTTGTTTTTTAAGTTGGTCTTGGCCAGGCATGGTGGCACAAAGGTTTCATCTGAGCCATTTGGAGACAGGAAGGAGACTCTTTGTGAGCTCAAGGCCAGCTTGGACTACACAACAAGTTCTAGGTTAGCCAAGACTACACAATAAGACCCAGTCTCAAAAGCAACAACGACAAAGCTCATCATTCAGTTATGATTTACCTGTATTTTAAGTTTTTACCTTTTCCTATCAGTTATTACAACCAGCTTTCATTTCAGCAGGTCCTTTTGTTAACGTCAACATCTATACGCCCAACGTAACTTCAAGGTTAGAATCCTCGGTCCCTCAAGGGGCGTTAGTATAGCCACTGCTGTTACTGCTCTTCCCTATGTGCACTCTTAGTTCTAATTGTCACGACCATCCCCCAAGAGCCCTGTCTGACGTCGTCACACCTCTCCTTCACGTCCTGCTACTTTGGTAGAATCCAGAAAGTAATTTCACATAAATTCTCTCATCAAATCCATGAAAACAGGGGGGTCAGGACTATCCTCCTTTGAAAAATGACGAATAAAAAGGTAAGCAATTTGTTCAAGAATTCAGATTCCTGATTCCTCTCTAGTGTCCTTTCTACCAGACCTTATCTTCTGCTGAAGCCCTCCATGGGCATTTGTCTTGCAGCCCCTGTAAATGAATACAGCTGAAGGGAACAAGAGCAGGCCGAGACAATGGAGAAGAGACCCCACCACAAAGGAAACAGCAACCAACCGTGGGCTATCCTTGGTTGCTCTGTCAGCACTCTGCATAAGTCTTGAAGGGGCTCTGGAAACGCCAGCAGCCAGAACCTGGCACATATACCAGCTGTTGGTACAGACAGCTCAGAGCTCTTCTGATAACTGGTGCCACTCTTGTTGGTTCCCAAAGAAACAGCCATGCATGCCTCTGCTCTGAAAGACACCGCCTGCACCTCCAAAATCTGCTTTAGTCCAGCCACGTGGTTGAGGGCTTTTAATTCCTGCCAATAATCTTAGCTAGAACTGGTCTAGATCAGTGGTAAGGTAACAGAGGCCCACAACAGGAGGGGCCAGAGCGAAGCCCTAAGAGTGCAGGGAAACGGGCAAACTCCTGATCCAGTCACTTAAAGCTCACAGAAGCTGGTGTGTCCACCAGTAGACGGCAGGGTTTGGGTGTGAAGCACCGTGGTGCCTTCTGCTCCCAGCCTGTTCTGGCACGTGAATAATAGCCAAACAGCAGCTAGGGGAAGAGGCTGTTTACTTGAGTTCAAACTATTTATAGCGTCAGCAATCTGCACATATTTGGATGATAAATCTCTGGGTTTCAAGTGAGCCGAGCTTTGCTCCTGGACAATTTCAACAAACACATTCCCTCCCCACGCCACCCCCGGGTCCCCCAACATGTGTTGCCCTCAGGATGTCTAACTTGAGTTGAGTTGCTGAGTTTCTAACGATTATAAAAAGAAATCACATTTCAAGAGCATGTGACTTTTAATTCATCTATCTATGAATTTGAAATACATAATATTTCTTTTAAGACTTAGATCATAAATCCCAATCCATGCGCATTCTTTAATAGTATCCAAAGATCCCATAAACTGCCAACAGTATCTGAATGACTGTAATCAGCATGTTCTGCGTTGCAATAATGCTGTCGTGCCCAGCTCAAGAGCTACACAAAGAACGTTTCTTATGACACAGTTTGTGTAGGAGGATAAAGGTTTTCAGAAGTGGTCTACAAATATGTAACCACATATACATGCCAAAGACAGAGGAGAAGCATTCCCCACCAACTGCAGAGCAGAAGCAGTTAGTGCAGGATTGCCAAGGCCCCTAGATATCACTGCATGCCACACAGGCGAAAGGTGGGCTACAACAAAAGGCAGGCAGGACCTTCTGCAGCTTTAACTCATGAACAGCACGGCCAATGAGTCCGTTTGGGAAAACTAGCTATGTCTAAAAGCTGCTTTTTTTTTTTAAAGAACTAGGCATTGTCTAACTCTGAAGCAAGAAAAACAGTTGTTCTTAGGTCCATATGCAGGGTGGCTATTTATGTTGGAGGCTTGCAGTGCCATCACACAATGCATCCACCAAAAGGAAACAGCTGATAAGTGAGGAGAAGACATCAAGTGTGAGGAGTGAGGCTGGACAAGAAGTGTATGGAGAGGGGACACAGCTTGTCTTTGAAAAAACTGACCTGTTTCCTAAACCTTTCCTCTTGCTAATGACACTCACTAGATGACAATTTTTTGAAAAGGTTCAAGCAAATCTTCAATTTTTGTTACTTTTTGTTTCGAAATAGAATTTTACTACACAGCCCTGGCTAACCTGAAGCTGACTGTGCAGAAGAGTGGCCTCAGATCTGTGGCACTCCTCCTGCCTCAGCCTCCTCCGGGGTGCTGAGATCAAGGTATGTGTCCCCATGACTGGCTTGTACTTACTATAATGCAGAGGAAGGACCCAGGACCCCAGGCATACTAGGCAAATGCTCTACCATTTGCAGCCCCAGCTTTCAATGTGCACTTCTTAGCCAAGTGATTCTCAATGTGGAAATTTATGACACGGATAACCAGAAAAGAACCCCAAGTAGATCCATCTCGGTGTTTATGAAGCACAGTAGACACAGACTTTACAAAGTAAGCATCGCTGGCAATGTCTACACAAGTCACCAGCCATCCACAAACCTCAAGTCTGCTGACTGGTAAAATAGGCTCATCTCAGAGGATCGTACGTACGTACGTATGATACATATATGTCTCTCCAATCCACACACAATTGCTAAATGAGGGCATCTCTGGACAGCTGGTTGCACGAGGCATTCATTAAATTCCATAAGATCTTAATTTTTATAAAGTATATATTAAGGCTACAGCCATGAAAAAAATAAGACACTACTCTTTAGGACAAGAGTGTGAGTGGCACTCTGGCTTTTCCTGGACTGCCTCGTGTGGGACTGAGCAACTGCTAGATCCTCGGACTTCCATCCTCAGCTGCTCGTGGGACTGAGCAACTGCTAGGTCCTCGGACTTCCATCCTCAGCTGCTCGTGGGACTGAGCAACTGCTAGATCCTCGGACTTCCATCCACAAGTACTGCTGACTATTGTTGGGGAGTGTGACTACAAGCTGTAAGTCATTCCTCCCTCCCTCCCTCCCTCCCTCCTAATTGATGGTCAGAATTTGAGCTCTCAGCTGTTCCTGCCTTTGCTCTGCCATTACAAACTCTAACCCTTTGAAAGTGTAATCCCAATTAAATGCTTTTTTTTTTTAAATAAGTTGCCAAAGTCATGGTATTTATCACAGCAATAAAAAATAACGAAGACAATGCACTTCTGAAAATAATGACTGTAGAATCTCAAAGTTAAATTTCTTTTATAAATCAGAAAAATATTGGTATAGTCAATATACCTGTGAACTCAAGTTGTCAGGGAGGCCGATGAGTGCCTTTACCTGCTGGGTTTTGTTTTGAAATAGAGTCTTATGCTGTAGTGAAGGCTTGCCTGGAAGTTATTGTATAGCTCAGGCTGACCTTAACTCAAGGCATTTCTCCTGTTCCATCTTCTTATATGCTGGAATTACAGGCATGTAACTCTTGGAATTTTTGTGCTGGTAAAATAAATATAGAAGTTCTGATTTTTTTACTAAAAAAAAAAAAGAGTGTGAGTGGAGGTGGAACTTGGGGGCAGAGCAGTTGCCCAGCATATACAAGGCTCTGGGTTCAATCTCTAGCATCACAAAAAAAGAAACACTAAGAAAGGATGGAGAAACTAAAGGAACTTAAGCAGAAGAGAAACCATTTGGGCACAGTAATGGGAACTGGCTCAGTAGATCTCAATATATAATCCAGTTCCTAGCCAGATGGTGGTGGCCCACACCTTTAATCACAGCACCTGGGAGGCAAAAGCAGCAGATCTCTGGGTTTGACGCTATGTTGGTCTATATAGTGAGTTCCAGGGCAGTCAGGACAATACAGAGAAACCCTGGCTAAAAAAAAAAAAAAAAAAAAAAAAAAAAATCAAACAACAAAGAAAACCCACACCACACAGTTCCTTCTGGAATTCAAGAGAGCAGCTGGTCAGTGAGTGTTGAGGGCACCTCCACCAGGCTAACCACCTAAACCTAATTCCCAGGACTCCCATGGTGGGAGGAGAGAATCTACTCCCTCTGGCTGTTCTGTTATACACACACACACACACACACACACACACACACACACACACACACACAGAGGGAGAGGGGGTGAAGGGGGAGGGGGGAGGGGGAGAGGGGGAGGGAGAGAGGGAGGGAGGGTGGGAGAGAGAGAGAGAGAGAGAGAGAGAAAGAAATTCTTTTGTTCTAGGTAAAAACAAGATCTCGGAAGTATTTACAGCTCCTATCCTCTGTGAGGGCTGACACAGTAACGAAGAGTATTACTTTTAAACAAACCCACCTAGGAGATTTATTAGGATGGTATCATAAAATTCAAGAAGATATTCCAACATATATATAAGAAAGGAAAGAAGCTCTTTATAATCAATCTTCCTGTGAAACAGGCTTCTGTCAAATAGATGGAGTTCATGGCTAAGCACCATTTGAGTTCAGCTCTGCAAAATGTGATAGAAATAAAAGCTTCAGGTTTCAAAGTAGCTCTGCAGGACCCAGAAGGAAGGACTAGGGTTCCAGGGTCAATCTGTGGGTTATAAACAAGGCTATGAACAGGAGCCACACTGAAACTTAGGGTCCTCAAAATTACCAGCCAACTATCCTTTCAATGCTTATGAGTGTGTTCTCTGTTCTTGATGCTGGCCTTAGACTTGTTACATACCTGAAGATGGCCTTGCACTTCTAATGCTAGGATTGCAGGTATGGCCTACCATAGCCCATTTATTTAGTGTTAGGAATTAAATCCCGAACTTTGGGCAAGTTAGGCAAGTACTCTACCAACTGGCTACATCTTGGCCTTATCTAAAAAGGGGGTTCAAGGGATAAACATGTGATGGTCAATTCTGATCTTCAACTTGACTGAATTAAGACTTAGCTGGGGAATGAATGAAGCTCACTCACTGCTCTCCTCTCCTCTCCTCTCCCCTCCCCTCCCCTCCCCTCCTCTGTGTGTGTGTGTGTGTGTGTGTGGTGTGTGTGCATTTTCAGAGACAATTAGATCTTGAGGACTCTGACCTCATGAAAGGTTTAATCCTTTGATGGATTCTAATATGATAGCATTACTGGGAGTTGGTGAAAGGTAGGGGGTGGAGCTCGTTGGAAATAGGTCAATGGGAGCATAGCCTTGAGGCTGTATCTGGCCCTGGCCATTTCCGGTATTCCCCATTTCCGGTATTCCCGTTTCCTGTGTGTGAGAACAGCTAACCTCTGCCACACACTCCTACCATCACCAGGTTCTGCCCAAGTGCAAAGGGCCAAGTGACCATGGACTGAGGGAGCTCCTGAAACTCTGAAATCCTTTTTCCCTTATGGCTAAGTATTCATGTCAGTTATTTAATCCTATGGCATAAAAGCAACTACTATGCACAAATGTGCAAAAACACACGAATGAGACTCCTCCATATTGGTGAAACACTTTCTCACTTTGAAGTAATCCCTACTCATTGTATAGTATGTATCCCTTTGGGAATCTACAGAAAATGTATGTTTTCAAACAATATTTTTCTTTCAAGGGATCAATGGAATCTGACGATTGGTCATCTTTAGGTTTGTCAGAGATCACATCCAGGAACTCTCAGATTCTTGGGAAAACTACAACAGTTTAGATGGACATTGTTTATTGTTGGTATCAAGCCACTTGCAGTATATACAAAAAGCACTACAATACTACCAATCTCCATTCATTCATTTATAAATGTGTGCTGGGGCCAGGTATACCAGACCCCAAAGCCATCAGATACATGCAGTGGGACCCTTAGAGGGTTAACAGTGGACTAAGGGAAACAGCAGAGCAAACAGACAACAGCAAACAATATGGCAGGATGTGTCAGAGCACCTCATGGGAGTGACCTCACCCCTCAATTTCCTCTTTAGCTCCAGGACTTACCAGCTATGAAACAACAGGTGGAAATGATTGACAGGAATACCGAACAGAAAAGAAAGCAGTAGCAGTCCAGACACTATGATATATATACTTCATAAATAAATCTTTAGAATATGTATTTATTTCTTTGGAGACAGAGTGTCACTAAGTTGATCAGCTGACCTTCAGTCTGTATCCCAACAGACCTTGAACTTTAAACCTCTGCCTCGAGGTCTGAGGGTTGGGGGTCACAAGCCTGAACCCCGAGCCTGGCAAGTCTCATTTTATCTGATGCTTATTTTTGTGTACTTATATTTCTTTTATTGTTTTGTTGAGCTGTCAAAAAGAGAGAAGGGAAGAAGTACCATTACAATACATTATAATGGATGAAATATAAATGTACATTTCTAGAGGATGAAAATTCAGCCTTATGTTGACTAGAGTGGGTGTTCTGCTTTGAATGTGCATTATCAAAGATTTCTTTTTAATAATAATTCCTGGTATTGTGAAGACATGGGGAAATAGAAGTCAAATGGAAAAAAGCCTGACACTATAATTCATGACTGTAACTACAGCAGACCTAAGGTTGAAGCAGGCTGCCATCAGTCTGAGCCTAGTCTGGGCTAAAGAATGAGGCCCTGGAGCTGGGCAGTGGTGGCGCACGCCTTTAATCCCAGCACTTGGGGGGCAGAGGCAGGTGGATTTCTGAGTTTGAGGTCAGCCTGGTCTACAGAGTGAGTTCCAGGACAGTCAGGGCTACACAGAGAAACCCTGTCTCAAAAAACAAACAAACAAACAAAAAAAGAATGAGGCCTTGGGACTGGATTGGCTCAGTGGTTAAGAGCACTGACTGTTCTTCCAGAAGACCCAGGTTCAATTTCCAACACCCACATGGCAGCTCACAACTGTCTGTAACTCCAAGTCCTGACACTCTCATACAGACATACATGCAGGCAGAACATCAATGCACATAGATTAAAAAAATAAATAATTATTAAAAAATGAGGCCTTGTCTCAAAACCAACAAACAGCAACAAAAAAGATATACTTTTTTCTTGGTCTGCTGAGGCAGGGTCTTGTCCTATAGCCCAGATTGACTCACTTCAGAACCAAAGATAGCTTCCAACTCACTTTGTGACCAACACTGGCCTTTGGTTAGTGATTTTCCTGCTTCTGCCTCCTCAGTGTTGTAAAGCTGGGTCTGGTCAAGTGCATCTATGATCCCAATGTGCCTACAATGAGAACAGGAACTCCTGGGCCAGTCAGCCTTGTTTATGAGGCAATGAACATAAGACCCCAGTCTCAAACAGGATAGAAGGTAAAGACAGACACTTGTCCTAACTGGAGCAGTCCTCCAATCTCCACACACTGTATGGCATGTGTGCCTATACTCACACACATGAAACACACCTGTGGTACCATCTGGTTAGAGAGACATACACCTGTAATGCCAGCACTTAGGACATGAAGGAAGGCAGATAGATCATAGAGGCCCATGCCAGCTTGGACTACACACTGAGTTCCCGAGCAGTCAGGGCCACAGTGTGAGATGCCATCTCGAAGAAAACCTAAACTGGTTGGTGAGATGGCATAACAGGTAAAAGTGCTTGCCACAAAGAATAAAAACCTTAGTTTGATCCCTACAACCCAGATGGCAAAAGGAGGGAACTGACTCTTGCAAGTTGCCCTCTGATTTCTACACTGTGGCACACATGCACCCCTATACACATCATATATATAAATATGCACACAAATGAAATTTAAATATACATAGGGTTTTCTTTTATTTATTTTTTGAGACATGATGTCTTAATCACTGTTCTATTGCTGTGAAAACAACATCATGACCAAGGCGTCTCTTACAGAGAAAGCATTTAATTGGAGGCTAGCTTACAGGGTCACAGGCTAGTCCATTACCATCATGGTTGGGGAGTGTGGTGGCAGGCAGGCAGGCAGGCAGGCAGGCAGACATGATGCAGGAGAAGGAGCTGAGAGCTCTACATCCTGATCCATGGGCATGGGTTGTGAGGGGCAGACAGAGACAGAGACAGAGAAACAGAAAGAGAAAAGGGGGTGGGGACCTGGAATGGCATACGTCCTCCAGCAAGGCTGCATTTCCTAATTCTTCTAATCTTTCAAATAGTGCCACTCTCTACTGACCAAGCATTCAAATATATGAGCCTGTGGAGCCCATTCTTATTCCAACCACTATACGTGTGCTCATTATTTGGCCCTGGTTGGCCTGGAACACTTTGTAGACTAGGATGGCCTTAAACCCGCAGAAATTTACCTGCTTCTGCTTCCTAAGCGCTGGAATTAAAGCTGTATATATATAAAGTTGTTTTTATGCTCCTTGGGATAGGCAGTATATGCCTGTGTGTTACAAGTATGTGCATTCTCTGACATAACTGAAAGGTTTATATTAGAGTTATTTGTGATACAATAAAACGGAAGCATGTGTGGCTGCTACAACTATGGAGAGACATGCCATAGTATCCTCTAAGCCATTTCTGCATGGTGCTTCTAGACTCCACACTCCTCTGGCCCAGTTTGCTCTGCCCAGTCTGTGCCTAGCACTGCATATAAACAAGAAACAAGCTGAGTTGGGGATAGTGACACACACCATAAACCCAGCTCCTGGGAGGCTGAGGCAGGAGGATATCAGAATTGAGGTCAGCCTGGGCTACACAATGAGACCTTGTCCGGAAACAAAACAGAAAGGAAACCCAAGGCAGACAGAGTGAAGAGGAGGCGGAGAGTTCTTGACTCCAGCCCTGACTCAGGCTGTCCTGGAGGGAAGGACCCAGACACGCACGAGGGGAAAGAAAGGAAAGGCAGCAGGTCCCAGAGAAAGAAGAGAAGAGAAGGATGTCTAGAAAAGTGAGGTAGAAACAGTACAGAGGGTGAGAGGAACAGTCAATGAGCTCCTGAACCAGAGACACACCCTAGGGAGTGCTGAGCCAAGGTGAGGCACTTTACACTCTTAGATTGGAGGCCAATGCATATACAACCAGTTCTATGTGGACATAAAAGCCTAAGGAGTCTGTCAGGCTTTGGAGAAACAGGAACTTCTTAAATTCAGTTATTTCATAGTGATTTTAAAATACTGCTTCTATAAATTTTTGTTGTTGGTGTTGTTTTTGGTCTTTCTTTCTTTCTTTCTTTCTTTCTTTCTGGAAAAAAAAAGAAGGCTGAACATTCCAGTATCTCTCAATGCATTTAAATGTTTGTTCATTTAATTTTAACAGAAATTGAAATACTTTCTAAGCCAGGAATAGTGATGCACACTTATAATCCTAGCAATTGGAAGATGAAGAAGGATAAGAAGTTCAAGGCTAGCATTGGCCACATAGGAGTTCAAGGAATTCCAGATCAGCCTAGGCAACTGTTTCAATATATATTTATGTGTGTGTGTGTGTGTGTGTGTGTGTGTGTATGTGCATGAATAGCAACATTTAGGATAAATCTATATCCCTCCCTTCTTTAAGAATAACAATGAAGAAATACTACCTTTAAAAATACAAATCAAACTGTCTCCTTCCTAAGAACATTCTTTCATAATTTGAAAACTAAAGGGAAAAAAAGGAAAGAAGAAAGGAGGAAAGGAGGGAGGAAGGAGAAAGATGATACAGACAATGACAGACGAAGACAACGACGACGAAGAGGACAGGCTGACTAGATAGAGCTGGGTGTAGTTCAGTGGTGCAGAGTCCTGGTCTGCAAGGCCTTGGGTTCAGCCCCAGTGGAACTGGGTCAAAGAGTAGAAAACATTAACAAAAATGGCAGAGTAATATGTTAGTGATTTCTGGTTCCACATCAAAAACCCTCATCTTAAAACAGAACACTCAAATGATGCCAAGCTTCAGTAACTGTATAGCTCAAAACCTAACAGTGTGTGTGTATACTTGGAAAAGGAGGAAAGTCCCATGTGCTATAACAACAGAAACACTCAAACCCAGTGGCTCTTCTCTGCTTTGTCAATGGAGTGCAGAGGGAACCCCATCTCTGTACTTAGCTCCCTGTCCACTCTTTCAGTAACTTGAGGGGTTGGTTCCAGCCTTCTACTGTGGACATTGGGATTGAACTCAGTTCTTCAGCCAAGTACAAGAAATGCTTTAGGCCACTGAATATCTCAACAGCTTCCTCATTTATGACACTTTCTTCAAAATGCAGGCTCTGTGGAGGCTATCAGGGACACCTTGAGGAACTAGTCTGTGGTGCTCTGTATGACACTTGAGCTCCTACTAATCATTGAGGGGTTTGTCTTCAAAACACTAACCAAGAGGCTAGTGTGTTCCTAAGAAAGACTCTCTGCCGGTCCAGCAGCAACAGGCCCCTCCAGCTCAGCCCTGTCCCCGAGGTCATCTTCCCAATTTCCAACCAGCAGTTAGTAGGAAGCCAGAGCTCCTTCCCAGTGGCCTTGCAGCAGGTTAAGCTGGGGCTGCTGGTTCTGTGGTGCTTGTGTGTTTGCCATGAGCTTCCCATCATAAGTAAGCTTTGCTCAGGTTAGTGAGATTTCCCACTTACTGACTGGCCTCAGCTCTCTTTGTGGCCTGATCTGTAGTCACTGCCCTTCTGTCACCCCAGCTCCTTTCAGTTCCTCCCAAAGCAAGCTCTTCCGCTCTCCCACTGCAAGCCTCTTTTAAGTCCTTGAGCCTTCTTCAGCCATCTCACCCTCCCTTTACCCTTTCTCCTAGTTAGGCCCCTATTGGCCCGTCGGTCTCAGCTTCTGTGCCTTCTCCTCCAGGAAGCCTTATTATTTCACTTCAGCCACCTCCGAAAGCTTGTGTGCAGGCCAAAATGACACTATGCTCCCCTCCATGTGTATAAAGCATGTGGACTGGGGTTGTGGCCCAATGGCAGAATGCAGTCCTAGCATGCAAGAAGTCCTGGGTCCTATCTTCACAACACTGTAACAGTAATGAATTAGCTCAAGGTATGGGCGGTAGAAAAGGAGACAGGCATTCTCGATTGTCAGGCATGGCAGCAGGCATCCCTGGGGTTTAGTGCGTCTCAGATGATCAGCAGAACATATTTAATGAATGGTAAATGAAGACATAAGGAAATTAGCCATTCTGCTCTGGAAGCCTTCTCCATTTGATCTGCTCTGCAGTCTTAAGCCCATCATGAGGACATCAAAGCCCTGGCTCCAATTCGGCTTCTGGTTCCTATCTCAGAGGAAGAAAGTTCCAAGTCCAACAGAAATTACGCTGGCGGCAGTTATGAGCAAGAGGCTGTTCCTCCTCTTCTCACATACACTTCTGCCCCTTGTCCAGTCACTCAGTCAACTCGTCTAGGCAAAATTCTATGTAATATGTTTGGCTACATGACCACACTGACTATACCAGGGTGGCATAAACTTTATACTCCCTTGAGATGAAATCAGTGATAGCTTTCAACCTTGTAGAGTTTTTTTTTAAAAAAAACTAACTGAATTCCCTAAAAAAATTCCCTCCCCGGCAAGATCCTTATGAGGCAGTGGGAAGGAAAATGCGGGTGACTCAGCCTGAGTCAAAGCACAGAGAAAGCGCTTCTGGTAAACAGTTGCTCTTTTCCAGACAGGATTAGGATTACCCAAACCTCGCTGCTAAAAATACACAGATAACAGGTGGTATACATTATATAAGTGCTTCCAAAACAGAGACTTGGTCACTGACTCTAAAAAGAGAACAGTTAATAAGAGTCAGCCAGGCCTGACTTCTTGGAGAAGCCCCAGGAACAGGCAGCCGTCTCCACTGAAGCGAGGATGAGGACGAGGATGAAGCCCCTGGGCCCCCACTGCTCTACATCCCCACAGCTTTAACTCTTCACAGCCAGAGTCCTGACTGACCAAGGCTACTGCCAGTGCTCCCTCCTGCTGTGTGGATGGAGCCCAGGACCCCCAGGGCCAGACAAGCACTCTACACTGTGCTAGCCCCTCAGCTAGGAGGCAGGGCCTCACCAGGAAGCCCACATAGCCTGGAACTCCCACTCAAGCAATCCTACCGCCATGCCCCCTTCCTTTTGTCTGTTTTCATTTATTATTACTGGGAAAGACATGTGTCATATAGGGTGCACTCTGGATGTCAATTTTGAGAACAATTTTGTGCAGACAGTTCTTGCCTCCCATCTTAATGTGGGCTCTGAGGACTGAAATTCAGTTTCTCAGCCTTATGTGACTAGCACCTTTAACCACTCAGTCAATTCATGGGACTCCAGCCATAGCCTCCCAAATGCTAGGATTACAGGCATATAAAGGGTTCACCTCAGAATGCTTCATCTGATAGCAGTTTCTGTGCCAAGATAAAGGAGAGGGTGGACCAATTCCAAGCTACAAAAGCTATAGGATCATCAGGGCATGCTGACAGATCAGGGTGCCACATGGTGCCTCCTAAATGCATCCAAAGCCCAACACATGCTGTCTTCTTTCCTTTCCAGTCCATCATTCAGCCTGGATTCCTTACTGGAAGGATCAGTCTGATGAAATCAGCAGTGGATATTTCAAAGTCCACACCTGCCTCCCCAGGCTTCCCTCCTCCCATTTGTTCTCTTTATAACACATTCCTCCTCCCCGCCCTCTGCTCGCTCGCTCTCTCTCTCTCTCTCTCTCTCTCTCTCTCTCTCTCTCTCTCTCTCTCTCTCTCGGGAGTCTCCCTTCTCTCACAGATAGCCCTGGCCATGTCCAGTCTCTTCCTCTTTTGCCCAAGTGCATCTGGCTCTTCTCTCTCTCTAAACTATACTATGAACTGGTCATGCTGGCAGCTTCTTTATTGTGCCCCCTCATATACACATGGTGTGGAAACCCGAGATTTGACTCTCCTAAGGTATGGACCATTTGTTTCTGCTGGCTTCTGCCACCCACCATATCATAACTGACTCCAAATTCTAAAGTCTGCCTGCCTCTCCTGCCACTTCCCTGCATCTGCTCTAACTACTTGTTTCTTCTAGCCTACTCAGAACCTTCTTGGTCTCTGGCTCCTGGAGCCTGCTCTGACGTGCTGGGCACCGACCACACAGAAAGGCCATGTCTCCTGTTGGCTCACTGCAGTCTGCTGTATGATTCTCCACTCTGGCTCAGGGCATCTCTCTGCTAAGGCACGGACCCCCGACCCCTCTACTGGAATCCTTCTCATGGAGTTCATATTTGTGAACCTTTTCTCTAAGCCTCTCCCACCTCCTCTTTGCTCTGCATTTAAAGGTTGCCTTCTTTCCTGCTTTCTCTATCCATGAGCTCTCTCATTCAGAATTAGATTCACCCACTCCTCGCCTGCCTTCTCTAATGTCTTTCCTCTTCAGACACAGGGATTTCATTAAAGCCTCACTGTGCTTCTGCAAAAGGTTTGGCCCCAGTCCAGCTCAACAGCCAGAAAATGGCACCCTTGACTTCCAACTTCTAGACAAGTGTAGCTACTGATGTTGCATAAGCAAACGATCCCGAAGTCCCCTCTCTAAGTCTTGTCTGCTCCCTGCTCCTGTCTTCTCTCTGAGCCATCTCTGCTCTGTTCACTCTAGTTGCTCTCTCTGATCCTAACTCCAGTTTTGCAAGGATTCAAATGTCTCCTGGGGATGGATGGATAATATTAAAAATTGTCACATGCTGTTCTACTTTATTTAAAAAAAACAAAAACAACCTAGCTCTAGAGTTGGGTTATAGTCCTCCCTCTCCAAACCCAAGCACTCTTCTTTAAAAGTTTCCTCCAAAGTCTCTGCCCTGGATCAGGTGGGCTACCTGACTCTGTGACAGAGAAGAATGAAACAGAGTAACACCCCCGCACAGATACTATGTGCTTTAAAACAACTGAAAAGTAAACTATTCCCCAAAGGGATACTGCTGCTTGCCCCAAAGCTCTCTTCTTGGTTATGTTTAACTCTCTAAACATCCCCGCCCCCCATCTCTAAAACTTTTGCTAAAGTATAAGCTTTCTGTATCTCTGGATTTGTAAGTCTACTGGGTGAGGTTTAAAATCTGTACAATCTGTAACAAAAAGTTATCTTAAAACTTGTAAAAAGAAGATAGCTAAAAAAAACAAAACAAAACAACAACAACAAAAAACCCTACCCATAGGTAGCTTTAATTTGCCACAACATGCTTGTTTGTAACTTGGATTCAACTCTTATTTTAAAAACTAGCTCTGCTATAGCATACTACTATATATGTAACTCAGATTCATTTTTTATGAAAAATAGAACTTATGAACAACAAATGATTGATGATTAAGGCTTATAAACTCTTAAAGTTATCTAACCACATAAGCCATGTATATTTTATGATTAAGGTTAATAAATTCTTGGTGTCCATTAAGGCTCACAGACACTGACTTGAAGGTGTGTGTCTAGCCTTTCTGTCTTTATTAACTTGGTTAAGCTTTAGCTATTTGTATAAACTGGGTTATACAAGAAACTGATATTCTATGGAAGTACACTGTAAAAAGATCAGAAAAATAAGGTTCCCAGTCTCTCTGTGGGTTGTATTTACAATTTTAAGTTTTATTTTAATGCTAAAGAATCCTCTATTCAAAATTTTAAGGTGCAAGCTCAACAGGAATAAAACTGAAAATCCTAATTTTACAAAAGCTACTAACTTGTTGTAAACTGCTAAAGATAATTAAGACACGCAAGTTAATAATCAGTAACCTTATAAATGATCAAATTCTTTAATGTGCTCAGATCTGTTTGTAGTCATGCTCAGAACTATGTTTACAGTCATGCTAATACAGATGTAATTCATTTACAGGACAAGCTTTAGCCCTCTGTGTATGTTGTCAAGGTCAAGCCTAAAACAAGTAACTAAAAACAAAAAAAGTTTGTTTAAAATCAGTCTATAGCCGGGCAGTGGTGGTGCACGCCTTTAATCCCAGCACTTGGGAGGCAGAGGCAGGAGGATTTCTGAGTTCCAGGCCAGCCTGGTCTACAAAGTGAGTTCCAGGACAGCCAGGGCTACACAGAGAAACCCTGTCTCGAAAAACAAAATAAATAAATAAATAAAATAAAATCAGTCTATAGAATCATTTAGATGAGTGGTTCTCAACCAGTAGGTCATGACCCATTTGGGAGTCGAATGACTCTTCACAGGGGTCTCATAGCAGATATCCTGCAGATCAGATGTTTACATTATAAATCATCACAGTAGCAAAATTACAGTTATGAAGTAGCAGCAAAAATAATTTTATGGTTGGGGGTCTCTACGACGTGAGGAACTTTATTAAAGGATCTCAGCATTTGGAGGGTTTAGCTATCCCTCAAATCCTTCAGAGAGAGCTACTAAATATGACATTTAAGGTGTTTAATGAAAAAGGCTTCCCTTGATAGAAATACCAGCTTCTGGTAGCAGCAGCTGAGGCTATCTCCAAAGACAGGCAGGAATGAACTCCACCTGTGTAATAACACTGACTTGTGACCCAAGAGCTGCTCCACACTTCACCAGGGCATGACCCAAACTGTGGACACTGTTGGGTTGACTGGCCCTACCCTGCCTTGCCAAGGCAGGCCAGTTCCCAAATTCTTCCTTCACTGGAAAACCTCTCAGGTCTTCTGGATCTGGCATCCGAAGGGTAATGCTGTTCTGTGTGGCAGCCAAAGACTCACAACCTCTGCCCTGACAAAGTCATCGAGACCGAGATCACCACGGAGGATCCCAGGTTGGCTGTCCAGGTGTTGGGTAAGTCTCTGTCATTTTGATAAAGAAGCCATTTGGTTTATACTTCCCGCTGCAATTTATGCAGCCAGCTCTTCACTTCACAAAAAGTCCTTACAGCTGGGAGTGAAATGATAACTTTCTGTGTTTTTCAAAGATCACTATGTGGAACATCTAAGTCTGGTAGCGGCTGATAGTGTTTGAATATGGCACAAGCTTGTGTTTGAGCACTCTTAAGAGGTGGGGTCTGGCTGGCAGATGCAGGTCATTAGGGGACCGACCTCCCAGGTTCTATCTTGTGTTGTTGGCTGGTCCCTCCATGTGAGGAGGCCCACTATACACTTCTGGTAACCATGAGCTCTGCCATGACTTCCCCACATGACAGACTGCAACTCTCTGGGACTGTGATCCAAAAGGAACTGCTCTGCCCTTGTTCCTGCCAGGCATTTTGTCATAGCAACAAGTAAAAACCACAGCTGTGCTGCAACCTGACCATGAAAATGGATTACAGTTTTTCAAGATGCTCTTTTAAAGGAGACTAACAAAGGGGACACATGATCCCTCTGTGTCACTTCTTACAACTGCATGTGAGTATACAATAAAACAGATTTTTTAAAAACTTTACCCCAGCTATGGGAAGAACAGATTTATCTATATGTACAGTATGTATATATACAAATCTTATAAGGGTAAGAAGCCAGGTATGGTGGCTCATACCTGTAATCAGCTTTGAGAGACTGAGTCAGTAAAAATGATTCCAGTTCAAATTCCTGACCTACAAGCTCAGTTCCAGCAGTCTACAGACTGAGACTCTGTCTCAGTAATAAAGCCAAACAAAAAGGTGTAAGGATGTAGCTCAGCACTTGGTATATATAGTGCTTGCCTAGCCTGCATGAGGCCCTGGGTTCAACTCCCAGCATTCCATAAACAGGTACTATATACCTGTAAACCTAGCACTCATAGGATACAGGCAAGAGGTTCTAAGCACCTGAAATGCCAATACATGGGAAGGGGGAAAAGAAGAATGAGTTCAAGACCAGTGTAGAAAGACCCTGTGTCAAAGCAAATCAACCAACCTCCTGGAAAGGAAGACTGAACTACAAGTAATCACCTTCCAGGAAGACAGTGCTAGAAGATGACCAGAGATGATCTGCCCCGGCTCCCTGGAAAAGAAGTATCCACCAAACACACCGAAGCCACAGGACACAGAAGTCTATGGTGGGAAACGGAGACTTCTACATGCCAGTGTGCTTAAATGGTGGCCATGGGACACTCACTGTGCTTTTTGTTTGTTGGGGTTTGGGAGTAAAAAGTTGGGGTTTAATCTCCTTGAAGTTCATAAATTACAAGATGGTGTGAATGACAAATACTGAAAAAGCCAAACTTATGCTATAAAAAACAACCAATGTTTAAAAAGTCAAGCCTAAATAACAAGTTTAATAAAAAAAAAAAAGAAAGAAAGAAAAGAAAAGAAAAAAGAAAGAAAGAAATTTTTAAGACTTCCTGAGAATTTGGGTCTCGTACACTGGTCTTCTGGCCTGGGTTTCTGTGACCCAGGGATGTGATGGCTGACTGTCCTGTCCAAACAAACACTGCAGACGTTTATTAGAACCATCAGGAGTAGTCCATTTCTCTTCCCACAGAATCAAGTGCTTATCTGGGACAGATAAGTCTGTGTGTGTTTGGAAGAATGTTCTGCATAATCAGAATTCTTTGTAGCACTAAGGAGAAGGCAGTTGGTTTAAAACTCAATTTTCATTTAAAAGAAAAATAAAAGACTGACTTTCCTATAGAAACCCTGGCTTTGGGGAAAGTAACACAGTAGTATGTGAATTATGGAGTTATCTTTAATTAGGGGTTGACAAATGACCGTGAGAAATGTGGACAAATAAGGATACTATTTATATTTCAAAGATAGTGAATCAGATTCTGCTACAAAAATTTCCCAACACTGCTCCTTAAGCAAAGACTACTTAGGAAAATTATTTATTCCTTTATCAACTTGGTTGAGAAGAACTTCAACTCCAGTGCATATATGGACAAGCTGAAAAGTGCAAGTGTTTTCATGCTTTAGGAATAAACATTCTAGCAGGGCCTGGCGGCATGCAGCTCTTAGCCCAGCACATGGCAGCAGAGCCAGGCAAGCGGAACTCTGAGCTAGAGGCCAACCAGGGCTACACAGTAAGACTCTATACCAAAGAAAGAACGAAAAGAAGGAAGGAAGGAAAGAAGGAAGAAAGGAAGGAAAAGAAGAAAGAGAGGGGGTGGGGAATAAAGAAGGAAGGAAAAATAAGCATTTAACCAGGCATGGCAGTGCACGCCCATAAGTGCAGTACCTAGGCAACCAAGGGAGGAAGACTACCACACATTGAGACCAGCCTGATCTACATAGCAAATTGAGACCAACCAAAAATCCGATGAGTGACGTCATCTCACAGATAAACAATAAAACACACCTTTTTTTGCAAATGAAAAAAAGAACATATGTTATAAGGGCTGGAGAGATGGCTCGGTGGTTAAGAGCACAGCTGTCCTTCCAGAGGTCCTGAGTTCACTCCCCAGCGACCACATGGTGGTTCACAACCATCTATTAGGGGATCTGATGCTCTCTTCTGGCATGTGGGTATATATTCAGCAGAGCACTCATACATTAAAAAAAATAATAAAATAAAATAAAATGTTATAAAGTTTATTTGTTGAACTGACAAACAGAGCTTGGAAGGAAGCTCATGAAGTCTCAGAATGGAAAGCCATACAAGGCAGTAACTTAACACCCCGAACATTTCCAGGGGTAGGATTCCCTCAAGGTCAGAAAACTCTGGGAAATTGTCCTTAATGTTAACTCAGAATGCATATTTACATTTAATACTTATGATGTTCTGATGGGTTAGACGGCTTAGATACTCTTAGCCCCATTCTCATATGAAGAAACTCTAGCTTGGAAAGGGTGACACCTAAGATCACTTAGTTTAGTGCCTCAACTGCCACACTTGCCTTTCTGTCTCCTGCTGGTCAGTGCTGATCACAGCACCAGCGGCACTGGCACCTAAGACTCACTCACCATACAGTGGGCATTGTTCTCTCCACTTCTGTATGTCAACTCGGGTAGTGCCCACAATAATTTTTAACAAAAGGCAAGCTGGCCTTTCTGTGGGCCACCAGTCTCCTCTTTGTTTACTCTGCTCATCTTATATGCCCTGTATCTCTACCCAAAAAATCAAAATGGCCACCCTAGAACCCCAATGTTCTCTCCACTTTCATCTCAAATCATAGCTCATTTTAAAATATTAGTAATTATTAAATGTACTGGCTGGTTTTGTGTGTCAACTTGACACAGGCTGGAGTTATCACAGAGAAAGAAGCTTCAGTTGGGGGAAGTGCCTCTATGAGATCCAGCTGTGGGGCATTTACTCAACTAGTGATCAAGGGGGGAGGGCCCCTTGTGGGTGGTACCACCTCTGGGCTGGTATTCTTGGGTTCTATAAGAGAGCAGGCTGAGCAAGCCAGTAAGAAACATCCCTCCATGGCCTCTGCATCAGCTCCTGCTTCCTGACCTGCTTGAGTTCCAGTCCTGATTTCCTTTCCTGATGAACAGCAATGTTGAAGGTGTAAGCTGAATAAACCCTTCCCTACCCCACCCCCACAACTTGCTTCTTGGTCATGATGTTGGTGCAGGAATAGAAACCCTGCCTAAGACATTAAAGCTGAATGTTGGATAATAAGGACTACTTTTTACTATCTGCTCTTATTTTATTTAGGTTAGAAATTACCTTATAAACATTTATGGTTTTCCCTTAACACAAAATCTGACCCAATGAAGAAGTCCGATGACTAGCCTCCACTAACAGTGAATTCAAAGACAGTGTTTCTAAAGAGAGCTCTGCAGTAAAAGAAGGGGGCATTGATTCACTCACTAGTTCTAAGAACAAAGACTGATCCCCAATTATGTGTAAAGCTAGGTAAAGATCCATGGAGGAATTCTTATCCTCACCAAGCTAAGACCTGAATAACACACACACACACACACACACACACACACACACACACGCGTGCGCTCGCGCGCACAGCGAAAGTAATTATGTAAAGGACTAGTCATTGTGAGAAATGCTATAAAAAGAAAAGTTCAAAGTGCTTACAGGAGTTAGAAAAAGAAGGAAATTCCATTATACAGAACTCTGCAGGGCAGTGCAAACTTTTGACAAGTATTATTTAAATTCAGTAAGTGGCTCGCAGAAGGATGAGCGCCAAATGCAAACTCAGGTCTGGAAAGCCACATTCCCTCTTTTATGGCATCATGGTGGCTTGCAGAAAGGGATTGGAGGTGTAAATTCTTCTGTAGTCTCTGGATCAAAACAGATCAGAGAAGATGTGTGTATGAATATGTGTATATGCACATATAGGTGCTCACACATTCAGAATCCAGAGGTTGTGTGTGAGTGTGTTTTAGACAGGGTTTTTCACTGACTTGGAACATACCAATTCAGCTAGACCTGTGGTCAGCAAGCTCCAGGGATTCTCCTGTCTCCACTTCCTTAGAGCTGAGATCACAGACATGTACGGCCAGCTTTCACATGGGTACTAAGGCCCTCAATCTTACCAAGCAAGAACTTTACCCACTGAGCCATCTCTTAGCTGACATTTTTCTTTAAGATCTTTAAGGGGCTAGAGATGCTCAGTTAAGAGTGACTGACATTCTTTGACTTTCTAGCTTTCTAGTACCAGACAGTGCTATTCAGGCTGCTGGAAAAGAAAGGATAGTAATGATTTCACCCAGCACCAGACCCTGGATACTACAATATTGTCATACCAACCCCAGTAAAATCTGTGTGACAAGTTTTACAGACTGAGGCGTTAGACTTCAAAAGAAGGTCTCCTGGAACCTGTTGTAGAACTCTTGGCTGGAGCAAACATATTGAGTCATAGTTCTCATGGCAATTTATCTGTTTTGTTTTCTTTTATTTCTTTTCTTATTTACATGTTCTTGGTAGCCCAGGTCAGGATCTTAAGCAAGAATAATGGGTAAGAAACCATCCCTTAAGATGGGGTCACTAACATGATCTTATCTCTGGGGAAACCAATGTTTTATTTTATAAATCATTTACAAAATTATATAATAATATTTTGATAGATAAAAACTTTCCCAACAATAATATTTCATATGGCTACATGTGTGTCATCGGAGGTGGGCTTTGGTATATGGTAAAGAAAGCCTTAAATAGAAAGAATTAAAATAGTTTACATTTATGCGTTGAAGGTTTATAAAAATCAGACATTAGATGTTAAATAATTGACCATAAAGATTTATTAACCTGCTCTTGAAAATGTCACTAGCCTTAGATGACTGCCCCACTGAATACAGCCTTTCAGAATTGGTATATTTGGATGATTTATATTAATCATGATGTTACCTGTTCTGTTTGTGATTCACTGAATACATCTTTTCAGAGTTGTAATGCCTGGATGATTTTTGTGCTTTACTGTGCCACATGATAATGATGGTATTTATGATTGCTTCACTGAACATAGTTTCTAAGAGTTGTAATGTTTGTTTTTTTTAATGTATAAGAACGCTTACTTGAGCTACAAAATACACTCATATTCAAACTGCCTCTGTGTTTATTTCTGTTTGTCACCGCCGAATCCTTACCCACCTAGACTCCGAGAACCCTCGTCCCAGGGACCCCTATACCCAACTGGGGTGATCTGTAACACAGTATCAACCTAGTACAATTGTGGCATGATTGTCAAGGAGGTGACCAACCACTTTCTGACTGAATCTGAGACCTGCTCCACAGGACGGAGTTGATGCCTGATATTATAAACCTGGTCAAAAAGCCATGGTGGAGAGATCATGGGTTCTACAGAGGAATCTACTTTTGTTGTCTTTGCTAAATTTTTCATGTTGCCAGACTGCCTTCTAAATGTTTCTAGCTATACATCTGTGCGGCTCTTAGCCTTCGTCAGAGAAGCTTCTTTCTGTAGTAGGCAGAGGTTAATGAAGAGTCACAACTGTCTAAATGCTGAGAATAAGTGGCCAGGAGCACTGGGCACTAAATGGAACATCTGTGTCACATTTCCCCTGCTCAAGGCTGAAGAACACTGCAGAGGAGAGGGGGAAAGGGTCTAAGAGCTATAGGAGGGGAGAGGTGTCATGTGGAGCTGTCTTGTGGACAGAACATGGCTTTTACAGTCATGAACTCACTTCCAGCTGTGGATACATGCGCAACCCTGCACAATATCACGGCAACAAGATCAGACAACATCCCCACCAAGCAGCTCCACTAGTTCCAGACACACACAAACACACACACTCTCCCTCTCCCTCTCTCGCTCAGAAAGGACAGGAAGGTGGGAGGGGGAATTTTGGGAACATCGACATCGGGGGAGTGGGGAAGGGATAGTTGAGGAGGACAGGATATACATTTATGAAACTGTCAAGTATAAATAATAGATGATTTTTAAGTTCACATTTGACTGCACCTACTCTGTAGAACACAGAATCATGGATACTGCCATCTTTGAACAGTTTCTCCCAGGGTGAATCATTGTGAACAGAAAAGCTGGGAATCCTGGTGGAGAGGCTGTAACCATCAAATGAAGCACGACAAGATCACTGTAATGCCCTGTTGCAGGATTTTTCCTGTCCTAGTACATTAGTGCCGAGGAGGCCTGTGATTGGACAGGGAAAAGGGAGGCGGAGCTAAGGGTTGCAGAGACAGCTTTTCAGGAGAAAGAGAGGGGAAGGAGAATGGAGGCAGATGTAAACTAGTGTGGCTTGAACCAGCCATAGATAGTTATGATATCATAAGGTTAGAGTGGGGATAAAGCTTTTATCATTATCAATTGGCTCTGAAATTATTGTATTGGCATCTCTTAAATTGTGATTTTATTGATACATAAATCTGATTGGTTAACCATAATTATAAGCTTTAAGAGTTTTGATTCTACTGGGTGTTGTGGTGGTTGACCGTGGGGTGGGCAGTCATTTCGTGGTAGCAAGAGGAACTTGGGAGCTCTGGCCCCGCCCAGAGAGTTCCAGGGTTAAGAGAAGCAGAAGCACAGAGAGTTGGTGGGTTCTCTTTTTTATTATTTCCTGCTACAATGCCCAAGGTACCTTTTTCTAAACGGTATTTGCAATATCTCTGCAAAACAGTACTTGAAGAATAGGGGCTCGGGGTGTGGCTCGGTTGGTAGAGTGCTTGCCCACCAAGCAGGAAGCCCCAAGTTTGACCCCAACACCACAGAAACCAGTACATGGTGAAACCTTTAGGTTCAGAAGTTCAAGGTCATTTTCCCCTACTTAGTGGGAATTCACTACCAGCCAAGGCTAAAGATTGTCTCAAAAGAAGCACGGGACCAGGGCTGAAGGTATTTATTACTCAGCATTATGTCATTGACCTAGCCCTGGGCTCGTTCAATCTCCAGTTGGGAAGGAAAGGTGAACGGGAGGGAGGAGGGAGAAGAAAAATATAGAAAGACACAGGAGGAAAGCTGAGATTTTATACCCCAGGCCTTAGAGGTCACAGATTCCAGAGGAGTCTCCAGAATCCTCTCACCTAAGGTTTTTCCCCTCTGAAAACAGGAAGGATCTTCCCCACCTCACAGGGCTGCTGCCAAGGGGAGATGAGATTATGGGCTTGCGTCTTTCAGAAATTTGAAGTGCTGAGCTATTTACAAATGTCAGTACAACACCTGGCTCCCTCCAAGATGCTCTGAAGCAGATCTCAGGAATGTAGGTTTAAAGGAAGTGGTGGGCTGAGGTCATCCAGACCCTGAGAATTCTTTTTTCTTTATTCATTCATTCATTTTAAGATTTGTTTTGGATTTTTTAAATGTTTTTGTTTTGTTTTGTTTTTTGGAGACAGGGTCTCACTATCTAGCTGTCCTGGAATTCACTGTGTAGACGAGGCTAGCTTCAAACTCACAGAGATCCACCTGCCTCTGCTCTGAAAGTGCTGCGATTAAAGGTGTGCACTACTACACCCTGCTAAGATTTATGTATATTTTTAATTATCTTTGTGTGTGTGTCTGTGTATGAGTGCAGCACCTCTGGAGTTTCAAGCTGTTGTGAGTCTCCTGATGTAGGTACTGGTAATCAAAGTCAGATCCTCTGGAAGAGTACTGTCCGTTCTTAATCCCTGAGCCCTTTTTCCAGCTCAGATCCTGATATTTCTTGTCTCTTTAAAATGCTCAGCACTTGGTAAGTAGAGGCCGGAAGATAAGGAGAGTTCAAAGTCATTCCTGGCTACAAATAGAATCCTAGGCCAGCTTGAGCCACATAATACTCTGTTCCAAAAATTGGGTGGCAGGGGGTGTGGTGGGGGGATAATATGGTAGCATGGCCTGGTGTATAAACCTTAAAGCCCAGTACTCCAGAAGCAGATGCAGGTAGCCCTCTGAGTTCAAGACCAGACTGGTCTATATAGTGAATTCAGGCCAGCCATTTACATAATTAGACTCTGTCTTGATGATGATATAAAATGAGAACATACAACAGAGACATACAGTGCTTACCTTCCTCACACACTCAAGTTTCACTGCAGCATTAGTCATCAGAGCCAAAACACCAAAGCAACCTAAGATTCCCCAATGGAGAGATGGATAAGCCAAGTGCTAGAAGCACACAATGAAGTATTATTCAACCTTAAAAAAGAGGAACCAGGCTTGGTGGCATATACCTATAAGCTCAAAATACAAGAGGCTGAGGCAGGAGGACTGTCTTGAGTTTGAGACTAACTGGAGCTACATAATAAAACTGTTTCAATTAGAGAAAATGTGGCAGATTATAACAAGGCTGAACTTTGAGGACACTTGTCAGGTGAAATAACTGATCACTGAAAATAAAGTGAATGTGTGACTTCATTACTGAGATATCTGGAAGAAAGGAAGGAAGGAGGAAGAGAGGGAGGGAGGGAGGGAGGAAGGAAGGAAGGAAGGAAGGAAGGAGGGAGGGAGGCAAGGAAGAAGGGAGGGAGGGAGGGTAGGAAGGAAGGAAGGAAGCAAGCTGTCAGAACTGAGGGGGAGGGGAAATGGAGATTGTTTAATAAGTATAAATTTGAGTTATGGGGGAAGGCTGGAGTGACGGCTTAGCAGTTAGAAGCACTTGTTACAGCTTTAATCCCAGCAATCAGGAGATAGAGACAGGCGGATCTCAAGTTCAAAGCCAGCCTGGTCTACACTGCAAGTTACAGGACAGACAGGACTACACAGAGAATCGTTGTCTTGAATTAAAAAACGTAAATAAGTGTTTAGCCTACATATATATCTGTGGATCATGGGTATACCTGATACCTACAAAGGCCAGAAGAGAGTGTCAGATCCCCTGGGACTGGAGTTACAGATGGTTGTGAGCCACCATGTGGGTTCTGGAAATTGAAACTGGGTCCTCTAGGGAAGCAACAATCGCTTTTCTTCCTTTTTGAGGAGTGGGGATTTTAAGACTGGGGTTTCTCTCTGTAGCCCTGGGTATGTTGAAACTCGTTCTATAGACCAGGCTGACTTCTATCTCAGAGATTTGCCTTCTTCTGCCTTCCAGAGTGCTGGGATTAAAGGCATGCGCCACCAGTATGTTTTAATTATTTCTCAAATTATGTCAGCACATAATATAAAAAGTATAAGATTGCCGGGCGGTGGTGGTGCACGCCTTTAATCCCAGCACTTGGGAGGCAGAGGCAGGCGGATTTCTGAGTTCAAGGCCAGCCTGGTCTACAGAGCGAGTTCCAGGACAGCCAGGGCTATACAGAGAAATCCTGTCTTGAAAAACCAAAAAAAAAAAAAGTATAAGATCACAGCATCTAGGCTCTGAGCAAGAGAGAAAGCGAGTTGGGAGCTGCTGTACAAGCATGAGGACCTGAGTGTGGCCCTCCAGAGCCCACATCAACGATGGCCATGCGGCTGAGGGACGCTTCAGTCACATCTGCACATGCAGGTGCACGCACTACCCAAAGATTAAACACTCTGGACTCTTCAGCAAACTAAAACACAGAAACCAAATATACTCTGATCTGGGGTAAGCATTTTACCAGAGTTTCCACCCATAAACCGAAGATCATAGCAGAATCTGTCTCATAAAGTTTTTATAAAGATTATCATTGAGGGATTATAGTGTGCTTGCCCAGAACCCACAAGGCACTCAGTTCAATCCCCAGCAACCTGCCCCACCAAATGACAAGGTTATATAGAGATTAGTGCATGAGAAGTACTTAATAGACTAGTTTAAAAAGCCTGCTTTCTGCCAATAACGAGAGCATCGAATGTTCTCCACACTCACACCTTTTTTTTTTTTTTGTCTGTGGTTGGTGCCTGGCACTGGTGCACTTCTGTTAGCAACAACCTCTCTGCCTGAGCCTATGCACTCCTGACTTCCAAAGACAGTTGTGCTATCGCGTTTCCCTTCCACGCCCAGGTCTTCTCAGCCTTTCCTCCCACCAGCTCTATGCCAACCACAGTTAAGCTGTCTCCCATGCTTTAAAGAAAAACCTTCCCTTACTCCTCAGTCGTGCTCCAGCCTCCCCCCCCCCCCCCCCGCCTCCACAGCCACCCAGCGCGGCGCTGCCTCCGCTCTGTCTTCTCACATCCCACTCTTACCTTCCCAGTGATCCATTACACCGAAGCTTTGGAAGCTGGGACATTAGAGATTCCACCCCCGCCATTTTGCCACATCTGCTCAGTCAGGTCCCTAGTGACCTCTGGAACTTATTTATTCAGATGGCACCTTCTGACTTTAATTGCTGCTGCTGGCCACCTCAGTGGCACAGTGAAGCTGGCCTCTGCCTCTGGTCGTTAACATGCATTCTCGGTTTCCTCTTTCTTCCAGAGCCATTTCTTTTTAGTGTCACCTAAATGAATGGTTCTTCCAAGACTGCAAAACAGCAGCCCTCAGATCGGGGCCTTTAAAAATCTCTCATTATCTTCCAGGATTATTTGGGGGTTTGGAGGGATGGGGTGGGGAGGGGGTGGTTGACACAAGGTCTGGCTATGTAGTCCAGGCTAGTCCCATACTCCTGATGCTCCTGTTTCAGCCTCTTTAGTTCTGGACTGCAGGTGTGACCCAGCACAGCGGCTCAGCACTGGCATTCCACTTCGAGCTGTAATAAACTGCTTCCACCTCCATAAGCAAACACACTGCCCAGTGTGGTAGCACGCCTTTAATTCTAGTACTCTAGAGGCAGAGGCAGATGAGCCTCTGTGGGTTTAAGTCCAGCCTGGCCTACAAAACAAGTGTCTCAAAATAAACAAATTCACGAATAAACTTGTGTGCACTTGTATATGCTGAGATAAGGTCTCGTTCGGCCCAGTCTAGCCTTGAACTTGCTATGTAGCCAGGGCTTAAACTCTTGGTCCTCCTGCCTCCGCCTCCAAATGCTTGAAAAGGCAGGCAGGTGCCATGCTGGACTCAGTGACATTGCTTTTGAATATGTTTGAAATACTGTCTTTTTCCATTCTCACCATCTCTCCAGATAGAGCTAATTCTCACTACTCCTTCCCCCAACCTCTAACTAGACTGTATTCATCTGATCAGAAACACCATCAATAGCTCCCGTTACACAGCCACTATCAGAGGCATTCTTTCCTAAGTAGGCTCTGATCTCCACGATAAGGACCAGCTTTCTCATACAGCTCTGCCCAGTGCCTGGCACCTCATACTTCCTATGGATCAGATGCAGTCTGTGTGCATGTCCCAAGGGTTCATATGTTGACATTTCACTTCTGCTTGAGACAGTGAGTGAAGGCAGGGGAAACTATATTGATGTGATGTCTAGAGGTAGGACCTTCAGGAAGGAATCAGTATCAGATAAGGTCATTAGGCTGTGACTGAATCCTGGGACTTTCTGAGAAAAGGCCAAGGATATTCAGCTCAGAGGCAGAACCCCTGCCTGCTGTGGACAAGGGTCTCTTCCACCCCAACACTACAAAAAGAGGACTCCTCCAACTCCCCATCTCCTAATACGATCCTAATACACTCAACATATTGAGCCCTCTCAGGACTCTGCCATAAAAAGGCCATGGTCTTGACGGGCAGTGGTGGCGAACGCCTTTAATCCCAGCAGTTGGGAGGCAGAGGCAGGCGGATTTCTGAGTTTGAGGCCAGCCTGGTCTACAGAGTGAGTTCCAGGACAGCCAGGGCTACACAGAGAAACCCTGTCTTGAAAAACAGCAACAACAACAACAACAAAAAAGCCACGGTCATTAGTGGGTCCAAGATCTCCAGAACTGTAAGCTAAAGAAACCTCTTTTCTTGCTAAAGCTATCCAACCTCAGGCATGTAGTTTTAATAATGAAAAAAGGTCTAAGACAATTGTCAATATCTGTTTTTTGTTTGTCTGTTTTTTCAATCCCCATAAAGAACTGGCTACAAAGTAAAAAATAAGAGTGAGGAGACCCAAGAGGGTGAGGGGGTCTGCTTCTTATCGAGCATGCCCACAGGATCGAGCATGCCCAAACGCTCACCCCTACTAATTAGAATCCTCTGCAAGCCGGGCGGTGGTGGCGCACGCATTTAATCCCAGCACTTGGGAGGCAGAGACAGGAGGATTTCTGAGTTCGAGGCTAGCCTGGTCTACAAAGTGAGTTCCAGGACAGCCAAGGCTACTCAGAGAAACCCTGTCTCGAAAAACCAAAAAAAAAAAAAAAGAATCCACTGCAAGCTCACAATTCAGGAGGTGGAGTCACTGGGGTCAGGAGTTCAAGGCAAGCCTCAGCTACACTGCGGCATCAATCAAGTCCAGCCTGTAGGCCACAAAATCCTGTATTAAAACAAACACATTCCTTGAAGGCTCACAAAAAAACAAAAACCAAACTTCCTAAAACTTTACTCATGACACTCTCCCCCCCCCCCAAAAAAAAATCTGTCAGGAAGAGCAGAGGCTTATCCTTCAAACATCAAGTAGGCACTATTTCTACCTTTTGGAACTCTCTTCCAGCCTCTCTCTTGGGAGAGTCCCTAGAAGTTTGGCTGTCTCCTCAAGGGACTGTCTTCCTTCCTAACACTGGGCATACCAGCCTAGTTTTCTGGCCAAGACAAAAGGCAGGCTTCATACCTCCTTTTGGAAGTAACCTCTCTTTCTCTGAACACCTCTGAAGGTCTACAACTGCCTCCACTGCATTCAGTTTCCTGTACGTGCAAAACCATAGCTCAAATGACACCAAATTCCAGTCCATAGGTCAGTTTCCTGCGGACAGGAGTGGAGTTCCCTAAGGACAAGGCGTCTCATTCACTTTTTTTTTTTTTTTAACCGCTGGCGATCAGCCCGGGCCCTGGTTCTCAATAAATACTCAATGATGCTCCTCGTAGTAGTAACGAGAAAAGCGTCCATGGAGTGAGGATTTTAAATATAAATACGCGTTGTGATCATCTTATGAGACAAGTATTATTATTATTATCCCCATTGTGCAGGTGAGAAAACTGACTCGGAAATAAGTGCGATCTCGCCGACCCCCCCCCCCCCCCCAAGAGCGACACACGCAGACGTTCTCTTCAGTTCCTAGCTACTCCGGGATCCAACACTCATAAAATGGGAGCTTTTAAAAAATTACTATTTAAAAGGAAAACTTTCAAGTGAGGCTCCAGAGATACGTAAGAATAAAAGCCGAAAGCGCACCCACCCGAACGCGGCCGGGGTCAGCGGGCGTCGCAGGCGCCAGCTCGCGGGCCCAAGGGACAAAGGTCCGGCCCTCCGTCCTTGCCCGGCGTCCCCGCGGCCCGTCCCTCGCCGGTCCCCCGGCGGAACGCTCCTCTCCGGGCCGCGTCCGCCCGCTCTATGGCCGCTTACCTGCCGCCTCGTCGCCTCGAGGAGCCCGGGCCGCCGGCGCGAGCGCCTCCCCGGGGCTGCCTGGCGCCCGCAGCCCGCCGCGGAGCCGTTGCCTAGGTGACGCGACTGCCGAACTCCCGCGTCGCTTGCGCTACGGCGGCCGGGAAGGGACAAGGCTGCGAGCTATGGACGGAGGAAAGAAAGCGGTCCTCAGGCTGGGGCCTTAGCTCTCCAAGAGAAGTGGCCGGTGGACGATCGGCATGGAGGACAGCGAGGCTCTAGGTGAGGGTTTGTCCTTCGGATGCTTATGCCACCAGATCTAGCTTTATTATTTGTTTAGATTACTTTTTTGATGGTGTTAGCTAGGGAACTTAGGGCACTCGTGTGTGCATGCTTGGCAATATGGGACTTAGAGACCTCGTTCACAAGCTTGGCAAGTGTTCTACCACTGAGCTACAAGCCCAGCCCACTGACTGGAAATAAAGACTAGAAAAATTGATGTAGAGTGACAAATTCCTCTGTCGTAATCTCTGGAAGGAAGGGGTGTGGCAAAAAGTGAGTAAAGGTTTTTTTTTGGGGGGGGGGAGAGTGAGAATTTAGATACCAGAATTAATTTCAGCATGGAAAATAATTAACTCATATTCAGCAATTACGTTCCCTGGGGAAACCCTGCAGATATAAGGGACCTAAAGCTCAAAGGATGTTCCTAACTGGTGCGGAGCTTGAATCCACTGAGGAAAAAAACAAACCTAAGAATTAGACTCAATCTCAATTCAGATTAGTTGATTCTTACCACTGACGGAATCACAGCCTTGGATGGCAGCCTTAGAGCCAAACCAAACCCTTGCCAGAGGGTGGCTAAAGGAAGGGTTTATAAAGATGGACGTCAGCGGTGGGCATCACAGTTATCTCATGCTCAGTGGAATCCACAGCTGGGTGAGAACTTGATTTCCTCTCCTCAATCGTTCCTCATCGCACTGTACAGAGATAAAGGGACCGACCGCCTCATCCCGATCTCAGAGCCATAAGTGGATTTACAGAAGCCAGAGCAACGGGGTTGACTAACTCACAGAAGGAACGCCATGTTTCCTCCTCCTGTCACACATTGGTAAGGCCTGTAGGCCCCTAGGATCTCTCAAGCATTTCAGGACAAAATGGCTCCTTAAGCTATTTCAGGAGTGCCCGGTACGGCATTAAGTTCCTTAGATAGGAGAGTCATGTATAAATTGTCACACAAACTAGACCACCCAGGGGAAATGGAAAGAAGTGTCATCAATGACTGGGATAGGTGGTTTCTTCCTGGACAAACAATAGCACAGTGCCAGCAGGTTAGGGCTGGCTGTCACATTCCCTCCAGAGTGCTAACCTTTGAACCTGGTCAAGGACTGAAAAAAACAACACATTTATTGGAAGTTGTAGCTAAGCAGTTGTTACAAATGACCTAAGAACTCTTTCCAATAACACCAGTTTAGGAATGTTAAGAGTGACAACTTGGAGCTAAGTGGTTAAGAGGACTTACTATACTTCCTGAAAACCCTGGATAAATTCCCAGCAACTGCATGACAGCTAATAGCTGTCTATAGTTCCAGTTTCAGGGGATCGAATGTCCTGGCCTCTGTGGGCACTGGGCACATACATGGCGCACAAACATGCATGTAGACAAAGCATTCATACACATAAAATAAAGTTCCCGTACACATCTGTAGCAGATGTGCAACTTAGTCTTCATGTGGGTCCCCTAACAATTGGAGCAGGGGCTGTCTCTGACTCTGCTGCCGGTCATTGGAACCCCTTTCCTCCAACTGGACTGCCTGGTGGAACCTCCCACCCGTGGGAGAGGATGCACTTAGCACCTGCTGCGACTTGATGTTCCAGGGCTGGTTGGTATACCAAGGGGGCTTCCCTTTAGAGAAGGGGAGAGGAGATAATGGGGAGAGGGAGAGGAGGGTGAGACTGGAAGGAGAGGAGGGAGGAGGGCTGCTACCAGGATGTAAAGTGAATAAATTAATTATTAATTAATTAATGAAAAATTGAAAAACGAATAAATTTTTAAAATATAAAAAAGTTCTTAAAAAAAAAGAGCACAGACTCTATTTGATCTGAGCATGCTCACTAGGACACTGAAACTGATCAAAAGCTTGGGATAAGATTTTTTTTCTGAGGGGATAACTCAGTTGGTAAAGTACTTCCCTTGCAAACATGAGGACCTGAGTTCACACCTCCAGCAGTCATGTAAAAAGCTGAGTGTGATGTCACCTACTTAGAATCCCAGTGCAGGGGAGACAGAGACTTTCAGTGCAGGCCAGCCAGCCTAGCCTAAATGCTGAGCCCCAGGTCCCATTAGCAGACCCTGTCTCAAAAGACAAGATGGAGGCTGGAGAGATGGCTCAGCGGTTAAGAGCACTGACTGCTCTTCCAGAGGTCCTGAGTTCAAATCCCAGCAACCACATGGTGGCTCACAACCATCTGTAATGGGATCCGATGCCCTCTTCTAGTGTGTCTGAAGACAGCTACAGTGTACTCATAAATAAAATAAACCTTTAAAAAAAAAAAGACAAAATGGATGGTTCCTGAGAAATGGCAACCAAGGTTTGTTGTCATTCTTTTTTTTTAACATATTTGTTTGTTTGCTTGTTTATTATATGTAAGTACACTGTAGCTGTCCTCAGATACCCCAGAAGAAAGCATCAGATCTCATCATAGATGGTTGTGAGCCACCATGTGGTTGGTGGGATTTGAACTCAGGACCTTCAGAAGAGCAGTCAGTGCTCTTAACCGCTGAGCCATCTCTCCAGCCCCGTAACCAAGGTTTGAAAGGACAACATAGACCCCATTTGTCTCCATGTAAGGACCAGGCCTGATTTCAAAAAAGGCTGTAAGGCACCAGCTCCAGGAACAGACCATAAAATCCAGAACAAGGTCATAAAAACATCCATGTCATAGGAATGCGGACCACTGACCACCTGTGACCCCCTAGCACTCACCAATGAAATTTTAGATTACCTAATCCTTCTAGAGAGTTCCTCCAGTTCCCTCTAAAAAAGTCTGTGTGCCTTTGTCTGGGGTTGCCATTTTTTGGAGAATAGTTGACTCCCGCATGCTGGTTATTTCTGCAGAATAAACACACATTGTCTTTGCATACTATCTGAGATTGGGTTCTTTCTTCAGCGATTTTTGGACCCTTGCAGATTGACCTCTGCTGTATATACACGCCTACACACACACACACACACACACACACACACACACACACACACATAAACAAATGTAAAGGCTGCTTCTTGGTGTTTGTTTGTAGTGGCTCTTCCTGGTTGTCAACTTAACTGTATCTGGAATGAGCTACAATCCAGAATTGGAAGGCCCACCTGTGTTCCAGATCTTGAGGCATAGTGGCTATGATCCCAGGAGACAGAGGCAAGGAGTTCAAGGTCATCTGGGACTAAGCAAGTCTCAGATCCAGTATTGGTGGCACACACCTTTAATCTGGGCCACACCTTCTGCTGGAGACCTACATAAGGACATTGGAAGAAGGAAGATTCGCTCTTCTTTGCCTGTTTGCCTTGTGGGACTGAGCAACTACTAGATTCTTGGACTTCCATTCACAGTGGACCATTGTTGGGGAGTTGGACTACAGACTATATAGTATTTTGTGCGATTTGAGCTCCCAGTCTCCACTTCCTCCGAAATGGCACTGTGTAAGCGGGAACTGGATGGGCTGAAACCACGGATAGAGAAGACCGTGAAGAGAGGGCTGGGTTCCTCAGAGCCCACGGTGGTCACAGTGGCATTGAACTGTGTGGGGAAGGCCAGGGACAAAAAGAAGGATCACCTGAAACCTTTTCTTGATGCCACTCTCCGAGTTGTGGATAAGCTGTTGGAAGCCGTGGAGGAAGGCCGAAGCTCAAGATACTCCAAGTCTAGCAGTAACAGAAGCAGAAAACGAGAGTTAAAGGAGGTGTTTGGTGATGACTCTGAGATCTCAAAGGAATCATTAAGGCTAAAGAAGCAGTGAATATTCCATTTGGAGGAGGTAGAAGAGAAGCCAGAGGTGATCCTTGGACCTCAGAAAGCCCTGGCGTGCTAATGAAGCTCCAGATCAAACCGGTGATGGAGGCGGCAACGTGAAAAAACAGCTGAGTTTCATCAGCCCCCCCAACCCCTCCCCAACACCCCCCCTTCCCCAACAACCCCCCACTCGCCGCACCTCAGCCAACTGGCAACACTATTCAGCCCTCCCAGGCTGCTACCTTTAAGAATGACACCATGCTCCACTATGTTCATAGCAGCCCTATTTATAATAGCCAGAAGCTGTAAAGAACCCAGATGTCCCTCAAGGAGGAATGGATACAGAAAATATGGTACATTTACACAATGGAATACTACTCAGTTATTAAAAACAATGAATTAATGAAATTCTTAGGCAAGTGGGTGGAACTGGAGAATGTCATCCTGTGTAAGGTGACCCAATCACAAAAGAACACACATGGTATGCACTTAAGTGGATAAGTAGATATTAGCCCGGAAGCTCAGAATACCCAAGACACAATTCACATATCAAATGATGCCCAAGAAGAAGGAAGGAGAGGCCCCTGGGTCCTGGAAAGGCTCAGTGCAGCAGTGTAGGGGAATACCAGGACAGGGAAGCAGAAAAGGGTTGAATGGGGAACAGGGGGAGGGAAGAGGGCTTATGGGACTTTTGGGGAAGGGGGATCCAGAAAAGGGGAAATCAACTGAAATGTAAATAAAGAATATATTTAATAAAAAAAATAAAATAAAAATAAGAAATCTCTAAAGCTACTGAAAGCCAGAGCCTGGAGAGTTTGATATGACATTCCACAAAAAAAAAAGAATGACGCCATTGAGAAGGCAAGGAAAGCCGTTGAACTGCAAGCCAGAATCCAGGCCCAGCTGGCATTGAAGCCAGGGCTTGTTGGCAGTGCCAACATGGTGGGCCTAGCTAATCTCCACGCCATGGGCATAGCCCACCGCAAGTAGAGTTAAAAGATCAGACTAAGCCTACCCCGCTGATCCTGGATGAGCAAGGCCGCCCTGTGGACGAGACAGGCAAAGGAGGTGGAGTTCAGCCATCGAATGCCCACCCTGGAGACAAACATTTGGGCTGTGCGGAGGGAACAGTTCAAGTAGCCATCAGAAGCTGTGGAGTCTAGTATCTTTTTTGACCCCCAACTCTCAATTGCCCCTTCCCATCGCCAAAGATGCACTTTTAAATTCCATGACAAGGATGAATTTGAGAAGACTGCTCAACAATTACGGACAAAGGCTCAATTGGAGAAGCTGCAAGCAGAGATTTCACAGACTACTAGAAAAACAGGCATTCATACTTCAACTAGACTTGCCCTCATTGCTCCTAAAAAGGTGCTAAAGGAAGGCCATATCCCAAAGATTGAATGGTGGGACTCTTACATCATACCCAATGGCTTTGACCTTACCGAGGAAAGTCCCAAGAGAGAAGATTATTTTGGAATCACAAATCTTGTTGAACATCCGGCCCAGCTTAACGCTCCAGTAGACAATGATGCACCAGTTACCCTTGGGGTATACTTTACAAAGAAGGAGCCAAAGAAACTTCAGAGGCAAACAGGGAGGGAGGCACAGAAAGCTACAAGAGAAAGTCAGGCTAGGCCTGACGCCTCCTCCAGAGCCCAAAGTGAGAATCTCAAATTTAATTTGCGATTAGTATTATCGAGTATTAGGAACAGAAGCAGTTCAAGACCCTACAAAAGTAGAAGAAGCCCATGTCCGAGCTCAGATGACAAAGAGACAGAAAGTGCATGAAGAAGTCAATGCTGCCCGAAAACTTACTGTGGAACAGAACAGGAAGAAGAAAATTAAAAAGCTTGAAGAAGACATTTCACAGGGGGTGCACATACCTGTGTATAGAGTTCGAGATTTGAGCAACCCAACCAAGAAGTTCAGGATTGAGGACAATACTGGTCAGCTGTACCTGACGGGGGTGGTGGTACTGCACAAGGATGTCAACGTGGTGATAGTGGAAGGGGGGCCCTAAGTCCAGAAGAAATGTAAGCATCTGGTGCTACATTGGATAAAGTGGGATGAGCAGACATCTAACACCGAGGGAGGTGAGGATGAGGAATCTGATGAAGAAGCTATGAAGAAAACTAAGAAATGTGTACTAGTGTGGGAGGTCACGGTCAAAGCCAGAGCTTTGGAGAGATGAAGTTTAAACAGTGCCCTACGGAGAGCATGGCTCTCATGAGCTTTTCAATAGAGCCTGGGGCTGGACACTAC
Organism: Tokudaia tokunoshimensis; assembly: GCA_036184795.1. Taxonomy (NCBI): domain Eukaryota; kingdom Metazoa; phylum Chordata; class Mammalia; order Rodentia; family Muridae; genus Tokudaia; species Tokudaia tokunoshimensis. The sequence continues at coordinate 138,015,739 of BTHU01000004.1, read as the reverse complement.
TGGGACCTTACGCTGAGTGAATCTGTGTCGGAGTCCACCAACTGAGACTACTACTAGTCCTTATGCCTTCTTTTGCCTTTGTTTCTTCTGTCTTCTCAATCTGCTTCCCCACCTTACCCCACTGTGCGTTGTGATCTCAGAACTGTGCCAGGCCGACATGGGGCAAAGAGACTACCAAGTTCACCCAGTCAGCCCGGTGCTACCCTTCATCCTGTATGTGCATATGATTAAAAACCAAAGCCTTGAGAATAGAAGGGATAAAAGAGACCAGTGGGGGGGGGGCTGTGTATGGCGGTGACTCTCAGTCTAATGCCTCCACCCCTTACCCCTTAATACAGTTCCTCATGCTGTGATGATCCCCCCACCATACAATTATTTTCCTTGCTACTTCATAACTTTGGTTTTGGTACTGTTATGAATTCTAATGTAAATATCTGATATGCAGATGGTCTTAGGTGACTCCTTCGAACAGGTCCTTCAACCCACAAAGGGGTCACAACTCTCAGGTTTAGGGCAAAAGCCAAATTATGGGTGCCAGCACACAGACACGTAGCAATGAAGGTCAGAGGAGGACTGAATGAGAAGAGCGCCCATAGGCTCCTGGGTTTCACTTGGTCCCCAGGAAGAATTCGGAGATGCAGCCACACTGGAGGGGGTGCTTCACTGGGGGCAGGCTTGACATTTGAAAAACCCACAGGATTCCTAGTTACATGCCCCCCTCCCCCTTCCCTGCATGTGCTCGTGGACCAGAGTGTAAGCTCTCTGCTACTGTTCCAGTGTCATGACTGCCTGCCTGCTACTGTGCCTGTCTCCATAATGATCTCGGACTCTAGCCACTACCTGACTATTTTTTTTCCTATAAGTCACCTTGGTATTGGTGCCTTATCATCCCAACAGAAAAGTAACCAAGAAAGGGGGTTAATAAATAGGTGAATTGGTAAAATAAGATAAAGGGGTTCAGTGACCTCAAATCGGTCTTCACAGATATGACAGGAACTTTGACATTTTATTGACAAGAGAAACAATGGAACTGGTTGGTTAAGTTACCAAATTACCTGCTACCTTCATGTTGGACTAGACAGTATCTTTTTTTTTTTTTTGGTTTTTCGAGACAGGGTCTCTGTGTAGCCCTGGCTGTCCTGGAACTCACTCTGTAGACCAGGCTGGCCTCGAACTCAGAAATCCTCCTACCTCTGCCTCCCAAGTGCTGGGATTAAAGGCGTGTGCCACCACTGCCCGGCAAATATTTATTTTATATATTTGAGCACACTGTAGCTATCTTCACACACACACCAGAAGAGGGCATTGGACCCCATTACAGATGGTTGTGAGTCACCATGTGGTTGCTGGGAATTGAACTCAGGACCTCTGGAAGAGCAGCCAGTGCTCTTAACTGCTGAGCCATCTCTCCAGCCCTTGGTTTTTCAAGACAGGGTTTCTCTGTGTAGATCTGGCTGTCCTGGAACTCACTCTGTAGACCTGGCTGGCCTTGAACTCAGAAATCTGCCTGCCTCTGCCTCCCAAGTGCTGGGATTAAAGGCATGTGCCACCACTGCCCAGCTAGACTGTATTTTCAATTATTATAATCCTAGGTATATTCTGTTATGTTACGTACTAGTCAAAATCAGAGAAAAAAATAAATACGGATTAAACCTAGGTCATAATGTCTAGACTTTAATGTTATCTGTGGTCCAGGAGTTTCTGCCTTAATGGCTTTACCAGCCATTCCTGTTTCTTTCTTTCTTTTTTTTTTTATTTTCTAAGTTTTTTTATTTATATTCCAAATCATTTCCCCTTTCCTGTTTCCTCCCTCCCGCCATTCCTGTTTCTTAAAGATGCTTTCCAGCCTGCTACTCGGCCTCATCTATATGAGATCTTAACAATGTTCCTTTCAAACAATGAGGGAAAATTAATATTTGACTCCTGTGTACATGAAATGTGATGTTTTGTTCCCTGGGAGATCCTAGAAAGAATGACATCTTACACTGAGCCTTTGGAAAGGCTGATTAACTGATTAGAACTTTAGTGATTACTACTGAGAGATTGGAATGTTGCCGGGGCAGAGCCTATTTATGGTTTTCCTTGGGCTATCTTTATCTTCTTCAATAGTCATTCATTCCTTCATCCCCTGCGCGTCTGACCTAACATATTGTGATTAACTTAACAGGCCTTTGATTTCCTAGCTTCCACCAGCCAGAAGTCCAAGGTTGTCATCAGATTGCATCAGTGCTAAAGAAGAGATTGTCCTTCCTCCTCTTTGCTGTAACCTGCTGTGCATAGCTTGATCTGTTGCTGTGATGAATACCAGGACCACAAGCAATTTGAGAAGGAAACAGGTTTATTTCAGCTTATAGGTTAAAATCCAGGAAAGGAACACAAGGCAGGAACTAAAGAAAGATCAGAGATCCTGGAGAAAGGCTACGTACTAGCTTGCTCTCTCTGGCTTGCGTTCAGCCAACTTTCTTATATAGGCCAGACCCACTTGCCTAAGGATAGTACCACTACAGTGAGCTGGACCCTCATACATCAGTTAGCAATAAAGACTAAGTAGCCATCTGATCATAAGATTCCACCAGTGTACTTGAGACTGCCTTAGTTTATGACTTTATTATTTTATAGGATGGGTGTTTTGTCTATATGAATGTTTGTTCACCATGTGTATGTGCCTGGTGCCCACAGATGCCAGAACAGGGTGTCAGTGACCCTGGGAACTGGAGTTGCAGAAGGTCATGGGCCATGTGAGTCCTTTGTAAGAGCAGCCATGCTTTTACCTGCTGAGCCCAGACTCCTGGCCCGTTTGTTTTTTCTTTCTTTTGTTTTGTTTAGGTAAAGTCTCACGTAGCTCAAGCTGGCCTCAAATTCTGTACATAGCAGAAGGTATCTTTGAATGATCCCCCCCCCGCCCCTGCCCAACCCCCCAGACAGGGTCTCTCTGTGTAGCTCTGGCTATTCTAGAGTTCCCTATGTAGACCAGGCTGGCCTCAAAATCTCTTCTCCTGCTGTGATTAAAGGTGTACACCACCAAACCCAGTCTGACCTTGAACTTTTTCTTTTTTTTTTTAAAAGATTTATTATATGTAAGTACAGTGTAGCTGTCTTCAGATGCACAAGAAGAGGGCATCAGATCTTATTACAGATGGTTGTGAGCCACCAAGTGGCTGGGACTTGAACTTAGGACCTTTGGAAGAGCAGTCAGTGCTCTTAACTGCTGGGCCATCTCTCCCCGACCTTGAACTTATCTTTCTCCCTTATGGAGAGTTCTTGGTGCCACCTTCTAGGAATTTGGCAGGAATTTGACATTGGGCTAGGACAAGGAAGTAGGCTCCAGATGAATACAACTGAGGAATGTGTTTTTTGTATCTTGATGGGTTTTGTTAAGACCTTGAATTCTTGGGTCCTTTGTCTATGCTTGTTTATTCCTTAACTTCTTTGTTTTTGCCTTGTTTGTTCCTTGACTACTTTGTTTATGCCTTAGCACTGATCATATCCTTTGTATATACCTAGAACGGCATAAAGGCAGCCTGGAAAAAAATTAAACCCGCTTTGGCCTCAGCACTGGCTGGAGTCATGAATTACAATCCTCAGCCCTTGAATAAACTTCTACTGAAAAAAAAAATCCTCCTATATATAGCATTTCATATTACTTATTGAATGAAATTGTTGGTTTCTGGGTGGAAGCAGAAAAATTTCACTTCCAGAGACAAGCTTAAAATTGAAAGTTTTATTTTCCTAGCACTCAGGGAGACTGGCCAGTTTGGGATCTGAACTTTGTTTTCCAAGGGGGACTGTACAGTTTTAAAGGATGGGAACCCAAAGCAGGGGGTAGTGGGGAGCTGCAAGATTATCTAATTGTATTTTGACATTAAGCCAGGGAGTACCAGTTGGAGACTGGGCTGTATCTTGGGCACCTGGCTTCAAGGTCACTAATTCAGCTTCTGCAGCCAGGTCTTCTTCAGGACGCTGGCCCGGATTTTAGAAAGATAAGGGAACAAAGGAGTGGACAAGCTGCACAGACAATTAGGGCATAACAGGCAATGGTTATATATTTTTATAACTTATGCACTGCACGTTGGCTTAGATTACAGTAATTTCTATATTCTTTCCTGGTTAACGGACAAGAAAACATTTGGACAAGTGGGATAGGCATTCGTTCCTAGGCCTGGGAACATGACCTTGTTTAGCCCTGCCACCAAGATGCGGAAGTTGTCCCAGAAATATCTGGACTCAGACAATTGTTTAAACAGAGACTGCTCAGCTGCAGGGAAGTCCCCAGCTCCCCAAGGGCCTGGGACCTTGAATTTAGAAACCGAAATGGTAGTACTTAGCATAAGTTCCCAACAAAACAAGGACATGACTGCTCCAAGGTATGGTTGAGGAGAAAGTTTTTATTATAGATATGAGAGAGTACAGCCAGAGGCATCTGGAAGAGTCTACGAAAGGGAGAGAAAGTAGAGGGCTGAACTTGGCCAGCGGACTGAACCAGCAGTGGGGTGGAGGGGAGAGATAGGCTGGAGAAGTTTCCGGTAGGGTGTGGGGTAAGAAGAACGGCTTTTTGTTTGCCTGGAACTCTATGTAGCCTAGGATAGCTTTGAACTCCTGATCCCCCAGCCTCATCCTCTTTAGCGCTGGGATTACATATGCTAACTGATTATACAATGATCCAACAGTCTGTTTGCCTCTGAGTTCGCAAACATCCCATTTCCCCAGAATCACAAAGTACTACTGCCCAGCCACAACCTAAGTCTGTAGGATCTTCACTTAATACAGATGTTGCTCCCGCAGAGAAGTGCAGTTCGCAGGGGACATGCTATGTTTTTCTGCACCTTTGTGTCTCCTCAGATCACCAGCGCCCCAAGCGAGTCCAGAGTTGCATGCCATGAACCCTCCGTGGCCTCTGCAACCCCAGCAGCCAAAGGCCCGCCTTCCCCTCAAGCGCTCGGCTCCACCTTCTTCCTTCGGCGGGCCGTGGGCGGGGCCACTCGATGACGTGAGCTGGGCGTCCAGCGAAGGGCCGGCCCTGTTTCCGGCTTGAGAAATAGTCGCGTTTCTGAGGCGACGCCTCAGCCGGCAGTTAGCCACCGCGCAGGGATCCGCTCGGAGCGGTGGGTCTCGGCCCCAGCGTCACCATGGGGGCCGTCCTCGGCGTCTTCTCCCTCGCCAGCTGGGTGAGTCCTGAGGCCTCGGTCGTCCGGGGTCTTAGGCGCGCGGGAAATGGTTGTCAGGCCGCCCAAGGCGGACCTTCCACTCTCTGAAGCTAGCAGAGAGGAGCGGGCAGGCCCGGGGCTGCGCCGGCCTTGCGGGGGCCCAGGCCCGGAAGCCGACGTCCGGAGGCCGGGTGCGGCGGCTTGGCTGGCTCTTGATGTGGGCGGAGGGTCGCGGGAGGCCGGGCAGCCATTGTTTACAATTTCGACGCCCCGCCCCCGCGAGCCTTCCGGACCCAGGGTTCCGGCGGCCCGGCGGGGTCTCATGAGTGGGTGGAAGGTGGCGTCCTGAAATTTAGGGTCACTGGAGTCATTTTTCTTCATAGTTTGGCATATGCCAGAGCTACAGAGTGGGTTTGGGAACGGTGATTTTAAGTCAGCACCGCTGCAGGTCGCGTGCAAAAGGGACTGGCTGTAGGCGTTCATTTAATTAGAAGTCAGCGGCTTAAATATTTTGGGATTAAACATCCTAGCATTCCTCTCCTCCAGAACTGTTGTGATGATAAAGTGAAATTAGTCAGATCACTTTTTATCAATAGTAAAACATTTTGAGAAGCTAATTTTAGGATCTCTTTAACCTACGGAATAATCTTAACAAATCTGCTGCAGAGGAACTTGGTACCTTGAACCAATGCCTAATTGTTTTCTCCTTCCCGAACTGATGTAATGAACCAAGGACTCAGTCTCTCAGGGCAGGGGTAATTTCGCAGATATCTTGTTCATTTTCCCCCTGGTTTAAAACCACAATTTGAAAATATCCTATCCAGGTGTTCATATCTAAAAACTCCTTGCATATTTTGTTAGTTCAGTTTTTACCCAGTAGGGGGTTAGTATACCAGAGTGGAATGAGAGAAGAGAATAGCACGAAATTAAAGGCTGTGGAGGGCCAGGCATAGCAGATCATTTGTTATCTCAGCACTCACCCTGTCTCAAAACAGGGAGGTGCAAATTTATAGTTTATGGGTAGGTCTTTTAGAAACTGTGGGGTTTAGTCTCCAATCATCAGTACCCACCCCATCTCCCATCTCCCATCCCCCGCCAAAAAAGAGGGACAGGATATCAAGGAACCAAATCATGTACATACCCATTGTATGCTTTTATTTTTTAGGTAATGTCTTTGGTTATTTTGGGTGTTTAAGATTGAACCCAGAACCTTGTTTATGCAACTCTCATCTCTGAGAGTTCCTCCAGCTACACCTCCAGTCCAGTCTGGACTAAAGATTTCAAAGGACTTTTGTATTTGTTTAATTTTTGCCTTATTGAGATAGGTCACCAGATCTCCCCGAGTATCCCATGCTGGCCTTTCGTTCACAATCCTCCTGCTGGAGCCTCTAGAGTACTGGGATTGTAGGAGTGTTCCACTCCTGGCAAAGAAGTTCGGCCTTTACTTTGTAGCCCAGGTTGGCCTTGAGCTTGCCGCCAATCCTACTTCAGCCTATCTAATGCTGGAACGACAGGTGTGAGTCCCCACTACTGGCTTGTCTTAGTAAAATGCTTCAAATTATTATTATTTGGAGGACAGCATTTCACTCTGTTAGCTCAGGAGAGAAAGAGGAAAAAGGGGGATTTTAGCATGAGGACAAGGATTTTTGTCTTTTGATATGTGGTGTTTGTTTTACATTTGCATGAGAAATAGTTCTCCCCTGCCTTTAAAACATCACTTTAACTAGAGATTTGTGGCCACATTTTCTAGAAGTTGCTTCTTTAAGTCAGATGAGGGAGACTTTGAGACTAGGTTTTTGGCCTGAGCAACAGAAAGAGTTGAGTTCTTTCTTCACTTATGAAATAGAGAAAAGATAGAGCACATAATAACAGATTGCACAACAGTTACTGATTTCCTACCATGCAAAGGTGTAAAGTACAGCCTCGTCCAAAAGGCATTTATGACACAGAGAAATAAATAGGTGTATTGGTTAGGGTTTTACTGCTGTGAACAGACATCATGACCAAGGCAAGTTTTATAAGGACAACATTTAATCAGGCTGGCTTACAGGTTCAGAGGTTCAGTCCATTATGAAGGCGGGAGCATGGCAGTGCCCAGGCAGGCATGGTACAGGAGGAACTGAGAGTTTTATATCTTCATCCAAAAGCCAACAGGAAAAGACTGGCTTCTAGACAGCAAGAAGGCCGTAAAGCCCACGCCCATAGTGACACACCCTCTCCAACAAGGCCACACCTCCTAATAGTGCCACTCCCTGGGCCAAGCATGTAGAAACTATTACAATTGGTTTGCTGGTACTTTAAAGCAAAGTACCACAGATCTGTATAGTCAGTGACAATGGGTGGAAGTTACAGATCTGACATTACAGTGGCTCAGGGTTACCTTCTGCAGTTGATTAGACTGTGCCTCTGCCCTTTTGGTTTACTGGTAGTCTTTACTTTCTTTGGCTTGTAGATTTGAGCTTGGCAGGCCAATAATGCCCAGGATGCGAATAATCCACCAAAGACAGAAGAGGACAATGGAGAGCTTATTAGATTCACTCTTCCTGTTGGACGTACTTACTGCAATATATTGAGGCCTTTGTAGGTCAGGAATTGTGCTGGTTACTTTATATTCTGGACATGCATGCCATTCTTCACAGTGACCTTGTTCAGATGATAGGTGGCATTAGGCTCATTTTACATCTGAGAGAACTTTTAAGTTAATCTGCTTGCTCTAATACAAATAGTCTGATACATCTGTAAAAGCTGTAAAAAATGGTGCTGGAGAAATGGCTTAGTGGTTAAGAGCATTGGTTGATCTTCTAGAGGACCTGGGTTTGATTCCCAAGGCTCACACAATGGCTCTGTTAACTCCAATTTCAAGGGACTCAATAATCTCTTCACGTCTCCTTGGGCACTGCATACACATGCTACGTACATACATGCCTGCTACCATATGCCCCCAAATACCCTCATATGAAATACAGTGAAAATAAGAGAAAAAAAAAACCCACATAGGAAAAAAAAACTGTAAAAATGATTGTTGAGACCATGGCATAAGGCTAGAGTCATCCTCTTTTTTTTTGTATTTAAATGTTTTAGATTGTTTCATATGTAGAGTGTTTTGCCTACATTTCTGTATGTACACCACCTGCATGCTGGTGCCCATAGAGGTTGGAAGAGAAGATTGGATCCCTGGAACTGGAGTTAAGGCGGGTTGTGAGCTACCATGTGGGGTTCTGGGAACTGAACTCCAGTCCTCTTCAAGAGAGACAACTGCACTTAACTGCTAAGCCATCTCTCTAGCTCTAGTCATCCACTATTAATAGTTATTGGTTATAAATCTGTATTAACACATTCTTGTACTATGATTTGATAATCTCAAGTATCAACGCAAGTTGGGTAGTTCCAAACAAGCATGTAATGTCTTATTTGGGGGGTGGGGTGATGTTGGAGGTGGTCTCACCATATAGTCTTGGCTGACCTAAAACTTACTATGTAGACCACACTGGCATCAAATTTGTATAATCTGCCTATTTCCCTCCCAAGTGCTAAAATTAAAGGCATAAGCCGGCACACCTGGATGGAGCAATGTTGCCTTATGATGGGACATCAATGTTGCCTTATGATGGAACATCAATGTTGCCTTATGATGGGACATCACTTTGGGAGCTAACAGTAAACAAAAAGTAGAGTTGTTTGTATTTTTCTTAACATTGTTTTCACACAAAATACGTTCTTTGTGAATATATTTTGGAAGCTCTTCATGTTTCATGCACTGTGTGGTGGGCTCATTTATTGTAGTAAAGTTGAAAGGAGGAATATTTTATTAATGAGTCCATTTTACAGAAAGAAAACTAGGGTTAAATACATTTTTGTTAAAGTGGTGGAAATAATGTTGGTCCTAAAGCCTCTGCATTTTTACTTTGTCTTAAATTGTTTGTGTTGTGAGACAGATTTCTTTAGCAGTCCCAGTTGTCTTCAAACTTGTGATACTCTTCCATAACCTTTTTAAATGCTGAGAGTGACATGTGTGCACGAACCTAGACCTCATGGTCCTTCTGCCTCTGCCTTCTATGTGCTGGGATTACGGGCACATGCCACATTAAACGGGATTCTGTTAGAACCTCTAAACCCCAGTTTTCTCCTAAGAGCAGTGAAGGAGCGCTCATGGCCCAGGGTTGCTCTTACAGGTTCCATGCCTCTGTAGTGGTGCATCATGTCTGCTGTGCAGTTGCTGTCCCATCAGTAAGAATTCCACTGTGACTCGGCTCATCTACGCTTTTATTCTCATCCTTGGCACTGTTTTGTCTTGCATCATGATGACAGAAGGCATACAAACTCAGCTGAAGAAGGTAAGTAGATGTTACAGTGTCTTACCATGTGCTTATTTTTTAATTTTTATATTTTATAATACTTACAATTGTAATTTTCACTGTTATTCTTAATCAAGATCATTTAAAATAGTTTTTTAAAAACTTTATTTCTGTGTATGAGTGTTGTGTCTACATATATGAATGAGCATCAGATGTGTCATGGTACCTGCAGAGGCCAGGAAGAGGGTGTTGTGTCCCCTGGAACTGGAGTTCTGGATAGTTGTGAGCCTGCCATATGAATGCTGGCATTGAAACCCCAGTCTTCTGCAAGAGGAACCAAGTGCTCCTAACCACTGAGCCATCTCTCCAGTCATAGTAATTTGAGGCATTTAACATTGTTATTGTTGTGAGTTAGGGTTTCTTGTAGCCTAAATTGGCCTTAAACTCACTGTGTACTTTAGGCTTCCTTTGAACTCTTGATCCTCTTGCCCTTTACCTCTCAAGTGCTGACATTGCAGGTACATATTTGTTTAAATTATTGTTGGTTGTAGTCAGGACACAGACTGTGAGGTGTTGGTCTTCTTGCAGACATAGAAGTCAGAAGGGCAAGTTCCCGTGGTACACCAGCTATTCTCTGCCCTGGTGGGCTGGCCTGCCTCATGCCCGGGCACCAGGGGACCACATGGCTGCAGTGGGGTGTTCTCATCTTGGCCGACTCTGACTCAGAGCTCCAAAATCTCTCCATCCAGCTCACTAAGTTCCCACTGGCTGGTCGCTCATGTGCAAGCCCCATGCTTCAAAACCCCCGTGGCCTTTGTGCACATCTGGTAAACCCACGCTTAGCTGCTGTACCTTTCTCTCTGGAACCCAGTCAAACCACAGTATGAAGGAAACACCACACAAACTTAGTTCAGAAACAATGGTAACTCAATTGCTAAGCACGACAACTAGAATCCTAATCTTGTAAGCCATGTTAAATCTAAATCCTCTGACAGATCCTGGTAGATTTTCCATATAAGTCTGGAGACACTAGTAGCTACATCTTGCCCTCTTGCTATTCCCATTCAAAAGGCCCCTAACTCTTCTCTTCCTCTCTTCTTCCTTTCAACCCGAAGTCCCGCCTACTCGCCCAGGATTGATTCCTTTATTCATTAGGGGATGGTTCACAAGAAGCCACCTGGGTAAGGCAGCTCATTGCTCATTCCAGACAGCCCCTCCTGGGGAAGCTGAATTAACATCAAAATATCACAACACCAGGGCTATCCACAACAGCTGAATTTAGAATTACTCTTTTCCTTGTTTGTGTAAGTTTTAAGCTACATCAGTACTTTACTTTGGAAGGAGTTTGTTGTAGCTGAAAAATCTTGGGGGGGGGGAGATAACCTCAGGTTAATTGAGAACTGAACCCATAGCTTCATCCTGAGTCCTGCCACCAAGCTAACCCTGTTCAGAAAAGGGCTCACTAAACAACTCAAGCTAGTCTTAAACTCACATGTAATCCCAGTTGTGGTCATTTTACTTCAGTCTCCCAGACTTTGGGATTATAGGGTTAACTGTCCTATTTTGTGTGTGTATGTGGGTGTGTGTGTGTGGGTGGGTGTGTAGTGTACAAATTTTTTGGCTGCATGTATGTATGTGCACAATGTGTGTGCTTGGTGCCTTTGGAGATAAAGAGAAAACCTTGGCTCCCCTGGAACTGGAGTTACCGATGGACAGTTGTAAACAACCGTGTGGGTATTAGGAATTGCGTGTTGGGCCTCTGCAGAAGGACAAAGTGCTCTTCATTGCTAAGCAGTCTCTCCAGCTCAGCTTTTAGTTTTTAAATGTGATCTGTGTACGTTCTTAGGTAATAAGATTGTAGTCAATTGGAAGTCAAGGGGAGAAATCTCATAGTCTTGAAAATGCTAAGGGGGTCTTATTTATTTATTTTTAACTATTCCCTGTCTCATAGTAAGGTAGCTTTTTTTTTTTTTTTTTTTTTTAATATTCTCATGGCATTGAAATTCCTTGCCTCCTCAGATTCCTGGATTCTGTGAAGGAGGATTTCAAATCAAGATGGTTGATAAAAAGGCAGAGAAAGATTGTGACGTGCTGGTCGGTTTTAAAGCTGTGTATCGGATCAACTTTGCTGTGGCCATCTTTTTCTTTGCCTTCTTTTTGCTCATGTTAAAGGTTAAAACGAGTAAAGATCCCAGAGCAGCAGTGCACAATGGGTAAGATTGTTTTCCAGTGTGTGTGTGGTTCCTCTGCCTCAGCAGTTAACATGCCATTGGAATGGAAACAGTGGAATACTTAAAAAATGGTCAGATGTACTCATGAACAATTGTTTATTGTCATCATGTTTGAGAGCTTTCTTTTGGTTTTCTAGATTTTTATTTTAAAGTACCTTGTAAAATAGGTCAGATACAGTGCTTAGACATTGTATGTTTTCTTCATTCAGAGATAAGCATGTTCTAGAGACATGAATACACACGCAACATACATATAAGATAAACAGTAAAAGAAAAAGAAAAAAAAACTATATGGGCTTCTGGCTTCTATTCTCTTGGTTCTCCTTGTGACCACAGTTCCTCTCTCACATGTACTTCTCAGCTAGAAGCTGATGGGAGCTTTGTTAAATACTTTGTTATTTTTATTTACTTGGTTTTTCTCTTTCTTTTTTCCTTCCTTTTTTTATTTTTAAAGACTTATTATATGTAAGTACTCTGTAGATGTCTTCAGACACCCCAGAAGAGGGAGTCAGATTTCATTACAGATGGTTGTGAGCCACCATGTGGTTGCTGGGATTTGAACTCAGGACCTTGGGAAGAATCAGTAGGTGCTCTTAACCGCTGAGCCATTTTTAGTTTTTTGAGATAGGGTTTCTCTGTGTAGCTTTGGCTAGAACTCACTGCAGACTAGAGTGGCCTTGAACTCAGAGATCCACCTGCCTCTTCCCTAGTGCTGGGACTAAAGGTGTGCATCACTCACCATCACCCAACAAATATTGTGTTTTTTATAAATGTTGTAACTGAAATTCATAGAAATTAAATATTTTACCTAAGATCTCTTAGCTGGGAAAGGTTGAAGATGGGATTTAAGTTCATGTATGCTCTATTCTCAGAGCTTACTATTTCATGTTCTGCCATGTAGGCCACATTGACTAGTTGGTTAGTTTGGTTTTTTTGAGACAAGACTGCAGCAGCTCAGGCTGGCCTTGAAATCCTGATCCTCATACCTCCACCTCCTTGGTAGGGTCACAGATATATACCACCATAGCCAGCTCAAGACAGTAGTAAAAGTTATAGATTTAAATTCGACGTGGCCATTTTGCTAATGAGTTCTGTCATTATGGACAAGCTATTTGTGTCCTGTTTTGTAAATGTAGGATTGGGGGATAATACCTCCCATAAACATAATGGTTAATGAATGACTCTTCATGTAGAACTGTTAGAACTTGTAATTCTAGAAAAAGTATTATCTTGATGTGCTAAAACTAGAAAAACTCTTAAATTTACTCATACATGTGAATGACTTATCTTGCTGCATGCTAATTATTCTGTCCCAGAAATCATCCAACTCTTCTGACCCCCAGCTCTGCCTCCTACTTGTAGCAAGCTACCCATCCTTGAACTATCAGATTATTTTTATCTAGTGCCATCCTGCCTTGTGATTAGCCTATATACTAAGTCATACAAGACTGGGTATTGAAGAAACCCCTCCAAATTTCCCAATAACCTATCCTCTTCCAGGACCTTTTCCATCTTCTGGGGGAACTGAAGGGAACTGATGGCTTTTCCCCTTTAGGACCTCCGTCTTGCTATCCATAATTGTTGTCTCTTATGGCTACCTATGGCTATGATGCTGTAACACTAATGAAGCTCATCTGAAGGGTTATGAGTCTCTTACTTTCTGCTGGAACAGTATAACTTGCTTATAATACTGTGTGTGTGTGTGTGTGTGTGTCTGTCTGTATGTCTGTATGTCAGAGCTGAGATTGAACCTAGGGCCTTGTATGTTCTGGGCAACGATTCTACCACTGAACTCCAACCTCAGCCTTTTTTTTACTTTTATATTTGCTTTCCTCAAACAGGGTTTTGATTTATTCTACAGCCCATGCTGTCCTGGAATTTGGTATCTTCATCCTTTAGCCTCTTGAGTAACTGGGATTACAGGCATGTGTCACAAGGCCTGGTTTAATATATTTTGTATGAAATATTAAGTGAAGTAGACGAGGGTCAAATGAAGAAACAAGTCTAGATATTTATGTTGCAAATGCTAGTTAGGCTTTATTTTGTAATCAGAAATGTATTTTTCTCAGTAAGAATGAAAATTTGCATTTCATAAGTGAATTTTTATATTTTAATAGGTTTTGGTTCTTCAAAATTGCTGCCATTATTGGTATCATGGTTGGATCTTTCTACATCCCTGGGGGCCATTTCACTAAAGGTATGATTTACTGCTGAGGGGTTAACATGTACAACTCTCTAGTGACTAAGAACTGCATTTCTATTAATGATTTGTAGGACTGGCTTTTAAGACGTGGTGTCCAGTTGTATAACTACACAGTAAGGCAATGGTGGATTAAAACCAGAGATAGTTAGTCCACTTCTCAGGTTTTCTAGAACTGTATGGTAATTACTATTTAATAGTTTATCTTCTCATTTGGTAAGAAAAAGTTCAGAGAGCTTGTCAATATGAGAACCTAACACTCTCATGCTGCCTTCTGTACCATGGCGACAGGTGACATCTGACTGTCCTGTGTGGTTTTCCCACACGCACACTAAAAATAAAGGAAAAGTTGTGGAGTTATTTGGAATGTGAGAGCTTATTGAAGTAACTAAGTGACACCATCTTGTCCTGTGTTTGTGTCTACCTGGACACCCCTATTTCACCCCCAATAGCCCCATCTACCTTGACAACACATTCAGACTGTCTATGAACTTGACCCTCATCCTGGCCATGGTTCAGATATATTAGTTGAAATAACTTCATTTGTGCAAACTTAAACAAAACTAAAACAATTGGAGGAAGTATAAATTCCTTGTCATTTGTTGTCTAGAAAATATTGCTAAGCTCTGCAAAAAGTCAGGTGTTAGTCTAATCATACTCAAACACTGATGTAGCTGTGGTTTTGTCTTTAAAAATAATAGACTGGGGCTGGAGAGTTGGTTTAGTGGTTAAGAGTACTAGCCGTTCTTCCAGAGGTCATGAGTTCAATTCCCAGCAACCACATGGTGGTTCACAACCATCCATAAGGGGATCTTCTGGCATATGCGTGTATATGCAGCAGAGCACTCATATATTAAATAAGTAAATTTTTTAAAAGGACAAATCAAAACCCAAAAAACAATGTACCTGTGAGTTTGAGCATCAAGAGACATTTTGGAGGCATTAGCCTATTTTTGGTCTGTCCATTTTTAAAGGACTTTTATACTCTTAATTGGCTGATGCATGGTCATGGATAAGTACCTTCTATAGGTCATTTCACCTTGCTTCTGTTGGTACAAACTAAAGTTTTAAAAGGTCTCAGAGGGTGAAAGGTAATTGCCACAAAACCTGATGTCCGGCCGAGCTTGACCCCTGTTATCTCGCATTAATTACGTAAGGAGGAAACCAAATCACAGAAACTGTTCTCTGATGTCTGTGCGCACAGACATGCACACAAATAGATAGATTTAAAATGCTTCTAAAGGCATGAAATCCAGCACGATAATCCTCAAATAACCTGTAAATCTAAAATGCTAACAGTCATAGTGTATTGCTGGAGATGGGGTCTTTTACCTTATTGATGACTGCTCATAAAGTTTGGCAGTCACTCTGAGATGTTATTCTTTACTGCATTGTTCTTGTTTTATTTGTTTTTATTTTATGTGCATTGGTGTCTTGCCTGTATGTATGCATGTATATGTGTATGTATATATGAGACCTTGGAGTTACACAGTTGTGAGCTGCCCTGCAGGTGCTGGGAATTGTGAAATGTTATTCTTATGGTGAGACATAACTTTTCTTTGTTTACAGTCTGGTTTAGTGCTGGAATGTTGGGGGCTACTTTCTTCATTTTCATCCAGCTGGTGCTCTTGGTAGACATGGCTCACTCTTGGAATGAATCATGGGTAAATCGAATGGAGGAAGGAAACCCAAGGCTCTGGTATGCTGGTAGGTATCTATACTCCCTCAGAGTGTCATACTGCTTACCACAAGTAGGATGTATAATAACATCTCCAGTTTTTAGTATATAAACTCTCAGTGTAAGGTTTCTATTTTTTTAAATGCATTTATGTCTGTACATTCTATGCATGGAGCGCCTATGTGAGCCTGAAGAGGGCATCAAATTCCCCTGGGACTGATGACCTTTGGAAGAGCAGCCATAAGTGGTTTTTGTTTTTTGTTTTTTTTAACTTTATATACAACTTTAATGCCAGAAGTGTTCTGACTGAGCCCGCTCAGTCAGTCAACAGGTTCTCCAGCGCAGGAGTGAGGATTAAAAGAAAGAGACAATTAGACAAAACTGCGCATGACCCCAGTCAATTCTGAGACTGCAAGTGGGTTTAATAATTTCGAGTCCACTTTTTATACCAACTTAATTACATGCAGGAATTAAGATCAATAGTGGTACTATAAGGAACAAGCAAGACAGTAAACACGAAATCGTTAAGGCAGTAAGCAAAATTCTGTGATGGTTACAAAGAGCTTGTCAGGATGACCAAAAATTCCTGAGCCTGCTTCCTCATCCAAGCCCATGACCTTGCCTGAAGCCTGCTTCTCAACTACTTCCACCCTAGGATTAAAATTCCTGCCTTTATCTGTTTCCCTATTATGCCTGAATGTCAGATTCCTGCTTGAAGCCCTCATCCTTGGCCAATGTCAGGTTCCTGCCAGGCAGCACGGTACCCCAATAAGGCTCTCTACAGTGTTCCTAAACAATGAACCCTTTCTCCAGCTCCTACATATAGCTGTCTTTTATAAAGCTGGGTTTTGTCAGTTATGCCTGTGGTGAATTGTATGCATCATTGGAAGTGAGCATACTTCAATCAGCTGTATTCTCTCCATTTATAATGTAACTGCTTCTGTTGAGATGCTAAGCAAGAACTTTCAGATTCTGAACTATATAGCTAATTGATTATCCATGTGAGTGGAAGGGAATATTTCTGTAGCTTATTTGAAAGTAGCAGATGAACTGTTTTCCTAGACCAGGGAAATCATCTCATTATTTGTGAAGGGAGCCAGATTAGAGTAGCCAGTGGCTACTTGTGATCCTTCTGCTTTAGCTTCCCAAATACTAGGATTACAGGTACCCACCCGTTACACCTGACCCTGACCTGTGCTGTTGAAAGACTGGGAATCATCTAGAAAAGCTTACATACACACTTTTACCTAGTGGATTTTGGAGTTTAATGGTGAATCATTTCAAAACAGTCTGAAACTTTAATCTTGGGGCATTTCAAAGTTTACTGTGGCTTTATTGCTCACCATAGGAATGAATTGTCTTCAGTTGTCCAGCATGGAAGACAGTTGATCTTCCTTCTAGTCATGATTGAGATGGTGGGCACCTCTCACACTGTCTCCCCTTTTCCAGCCTTGCTGTCCTTTACAAGCCTCTTTTACATCCTCTCGATCGTCTTTGCTGCGCTGCTCTACATCTTCTATACCAAACCTGACGACTGCACAGAAAACAAGGTCTTCATCAGCCTGAACCTGATGTTTTGTGTTGCAGTTTCTATCGTATCCATCCTTCCCAAAGTTCAGGTATGGAGGTTCTCTGCTTTCTCCTGGGAAAGAACTAATGCTAGCTAAGCTTAAATTCCAGCAGGGACAACCCTAGTTGTCAGTCCTTAGTTAATCAGTGAATTTATATCAGTGGTTAGCTACTTGCTATTTCTCCATAACATGGTTAAGTCCTTGTAATTATAGCTTATTAAACAGAAGCAAGTATGTGCTATTGAGTGGCGATATTCTTTTATATATATATATATATATATATATATATATATATATATATATGTATGTGTATGTATGTATGTATATTTTGAGATGCTCTCCCATTATAGCCCTAGCTGGCTTAGTACTCACCATACATGCCAGGCCTTGAACCTCAGGACCTCCTTGTTGGCATGTGCCACCATGCCAAGCTGAGCTCCTATATTGTGATAACATTCATTTACTAATCATTAAAAACTAGGTAACTTGGGGCTAGTGAGATGCCTCAGTGGGTAAAGATGCTCAGTATCCTGAGTTACATCTCATGGACCCACAGGCTTGATGAGGAGAACTGACTCCTGCATGTTGCCCTCTGTACATTTAAGGGTGAAGGGTGACAATCCCATAAGGAATTGGAGGCTAATCTAGAAAACTGTAGTGCAGCCCTTTCTCAAGAAATCAGGAGGAAGTGTCTGAGATGCCTCATTCAGTAAAGGTGCTTGCCAGTTGACCTGAGTATCATACCTGGAACCCCATAGTGGAAGGAGAATAAACTCCTGACCTCCATACTTGAGGTCTCCCACCAAACACACACACTATATATATATATTTTTTTTTTCCCTAAAAAAGAGCATGAAGGGCTAGGATAGGATATAGCTTGCTCAGTTGATAGAGAGCTTTCTCAGCCTGCATAAAGCCCTGAGTTTGATCAGCACTAGGCAAGGTGCTGCACACCTGAGATCATAGCATTCTGGAGGTGGAAGCTTAAGGTCAGTTGTTCAAGGTCTTTATCTTTGCTTTAGTGAGTTCAAGACCAGCCTCAGATTACATCAAATCCTGTCTCAAAATAAAATTCACATTTAATTACTTGCTAGACTTGGTACATCTCCAACCCCAGGAGTGTTGGAGGTTGAAGCAGGATTGAGTTTGGTCAACAGTATCCAAAAAAAAAAAAAAAGAAAAAGAAATAGTACAAACAAAACTGGAGTTTCCAAGAAGTGGTGGGTCATTTAGCTATCTTGTGGTAGAGTTGAACAGATTTTTCTTCATATAGAGTCTAGAAAGCTAGGCAGTGGTGGCGCACGCCTTTAATCTCAGCACTTCAGAGACAGAGGCAGGCGGATCTCTGAGATCCAGGACAACCAGAGCTTCATAGTGAAATCTTGTGTCAAAAAAACAAAAAAAACAAAAAAAGGACTAGAAACTTCAGAGTCTAAAAGCCTTTGTGTAGTAATGTACAGAGGTTTTCAGGATTGTGAAATGCATTTCCAAACCATCAGTAGGTGCATTGTCTTCCTTACTGTTTTGTAGAGTAACTCAAACTGAAGGGCTACCTGTCATCTTTTAGCTGTCAGGAAGAGTAAGATTTCAATTTCTGACAATTGACTGCATCCCGTGGAGGCACACAGGCTTTCAGAAGGTCGTCCCTTGCGATCCATGTGACATTGTTTCTGTTTTGATTCCACAGGAACATCAGCCTCGCTCTGGCCTCCTGCAGTCCTCCATCATCACTCTGTACACACTTTACGTCACGTGGTCGGCCATGACCAATGAACCTGGTAAGGGATGGCAGACTCTCTATAAAGCACTCTTGGAAGGTGTGCACACTAGAGCTGGAGTGGATGTGGCACAAGCAGTTAACCTTTACTGTGGTTCTGCCTGCCCATGCCAGCCATCGCAAAGTGTAGGCTCTATCTAACCTAGACCGAGTCACACAGTTAAGAGTGTCAGGCCAGAGTGAGCTAGTTTGGCCTTTTTGCAGAATTTCTGCTGTGCTTCTTCCCACCCTCCCCCAGCCCACTTGACTAGGTCCCTATTTTGTAGTTCTAGCTGTCCTGAGGCTGGTTATGTAGACAGGCTGGTCTCACAAAGATTCTCCTTTCTCTGTCCCCTGAGTGCTGGGATTAAGGAATTACTTCTCAATAGAATATTCTACAGACTTTTTAAAAGGTACAGATTATTGGTAGGATCCTTGACCTCCAAGATGATAATGATTATATTAAGCAACTGAAATAAAATAGGGATAAGCTCCTGTTTGGAAAGCCCGAGCACCAAGCTAAAACTGTCAAAACAGTGATGTCACAATAGACATTTATAAAACGAGAGATAGGATTTTTTTCTAAAGCTAGATCATTGGTTGTGATATACGGTATTTTTGACTGCTGAGTTTTAGATTCTTCTAAGCATAGCTTTCCTGTGTTTTAAACACAGATAACTGGTGTGTGGACAAGCCCTCTGATTGATTGTTGGTGTGAACATAGTGAGCTGTAACTAACGACAACTGATTACATTTCAGAGCGGTCCTGCAACCCCTCCCTTATGAGCATCGTCACACACTTAACTTCACCAACTGTGTCTCCAGTGAATTCAACTACACTTGCTCCTGCCTACACTCCACCATCACAGAATGGACACTTTATGAATTTGGATGATATTTGGGGATTGATTATCCTTGTTTTCTGCCTTATATATTCTAGGTAAGTTCTAGGTAAGAGGTGCTTAATACAGTATTCTCATGAAAGTGAATAATATGTTATTTTAAAGATTTATTTATTATATTTAAGTACACTGTAGCTGTCTTCAGACACACCAGAAGAGGGCATCAGATCTCATTACAGATGGTTGTGAGCCACCATGTGGTTGCTGGGATTTGAACTCAGGACCTTTGGAAGAGCAGTCTTAACCATCTCTCCAGACCCCTAATATGTTGTTTTTAAACCATTGTGAAGAATTAAAATAACATAGGGTTTTTTTCTTTGTATGTTTTTGTTTTTTCAAGATATGGTTTCTCTGTGTTCCAGGCTGTCCTAGAACTCTCTTTGTAGACCAAACTGGCCTGGAACTCACAGAGATCTGCATGCCACCATTCCTGGTTCAATATAGTTCTTGTTAATGAAAAGTCCTTTACATATATTTGCCAACCCAGCTGTGTATGTTTCTTTCTTTTTTTTTTTTTTTCCTTTTTGAGACAGGGTTTCCTCTGTGTAGCCCTGGCTGTCCTGGAACTCACTCTGTAGACCAGACTGGCCTCGAACTCAGAAATCCTCCTGCCTCTGCCTCCCAAGTGCTGGGATTAAAGGCGTGCGCCACCGCTGCCCAGTGTGTATGTTTCTTTTTTTTTTTTTTTTTTTTTTTTTTTGGTTTTTCGAGACAGGGTTTCTCTGTGTAGCCCTGGCTGTCCTGGAACTCACTTTGTAGACCAGGCTGGCCTTGAACTCAGAAATCCTCCTGCCTCTGCCTCCCAAGTGCTGGGATTAAAGGCGTGCGCCACCACTGTCCGGCGTTTCTTAAAGTTAAGAAAATCCTCTCATAATGGCTCAGCACTAACTAAAGAGCACTAACTATTTTTCCAGAGGTCCTGAGTTCAGTTCCCTGCAACCACATGGTGTTTCAAACCATCTGTAATGGGGATCCGATGCCCACTTCTGGTGTGTCTGACAGCTACAGTGTACTCACATACCTAAAATAAATCTTTTTTTTTAAAAAAAAAATTCTCTCATAATCCTTCTGGTCTTATGGAGATACCTATCTACATAGAAGATAGAAAAAAATCTTCGTTTGATTTTAGATGAGCTGGAAAAGGGATATTCAAAATTATCTTTTAGCCGGGCGGTGGTGGCGCACGCCTTTAATCCCAGCACTTGGGAGGCAGAGGCAGGAGGATTTCTGAGTTCGAGGCCAGCCTGGTCTACAAAGTGAGTTCCAGGACAGCCAGGGCTACACAGAGAAACCCTGTCTCGAAAAACAAAGCAAAAAAAAAAAAAAAAAAAAAAAAACCAAAATTATCTTTTAGGATAAAACGCAATGATTTGGGCAGAAAGTGTTAGTCAGAGTGTAGAGTACTTGTCTGGTGTGTGTTAAGCCCTGGGTGTGATCTCTATAACTATTACAAAATTTTTTCATAAGTTAATTCCTCATTTATATTAAGGAAAGAACTGTAAGTTTAGTAGTCCCTGGCACAAAACCACAGATACAACTTGCTTCGTTTGTGCCTATTCTCCCAGTTATTTCATCAATATACTGTATTAGGTTACTAATATAAAAATAAGAAATATTCAAAATTAGCCAAGATAAATGTATTTCTATAAATTGGAAAAATAAGAGAGACCAATATATTCTCCTTTTGAATCTACTTTTACCATAGGTAACATTTTGGTGTATAGTATTTCAGACATTTGTCATTTTAATCTGAGTAGCCTTCCAGTTTATGTATAGATTTAACTTAATTTTTTAGCCATTTTATTTTGTGTGAATGTTTTATTGGGGGAGCAATGGTTGCACCATAGTGTGCATATGAAGGCTAATAGACAGCTTGTGGGACATGCACCTCTCCTCCTACCCTGTGAGATTATCAGTTTAGAGGCAGGTACCTTTACCCTCTGAGACATCTTGCTGGCCCTGATTTTTTTTTTTTTTTTTAAAGAAAGATTGCCTAGAGATCAGCAAACTGTACCCTCTGTTAGTCTGGCTAGCTATTTTTGGGCTTTTTATTGTTGAGACAGGAGCTCGTGTCCAGGCCAGCTTCACACTTCCTATATAGCTGACGATAGACTAGAATTGGTTCTTCACCTCCCAAGTGGGTAGGTGTGTGCCCACTGCATGATACAGCGGTCATAGGGCAACTTAGGAACTGCTTTTTTCTTGCCCACTCTGCATTCCAGGAGTTGAATTGAGGTTGTCAGGGTTGCACAGAAAACATGTTTACCTGTTGAGCTATCTTATTGGCCCAAGTTTTGGAGACAATCTCTCATAGCCCAGGCTTACCTTGAATTCTGCATTCTTCTCCTGAGGATTATAATTACGTGCCACCATTCTGAGCTTGTTTGTTTTATTATCTGCAAAATGACTTGGCTTTTGCTTTGGTTCCGTTTTATTTATGTGTGTATGTTTGTCATCTTGTCTGTGTGCACCATTGAATTCTTAATCCTCCTGTCAGCCTCTTGTGTTGACATTCTAGCTCCACCATGGTGTAACTTGAGCTATAGAGATAGGTGCCTTCTGTATATAGGACTGGGCTGAAATCAGTTGCTGACTATCTCTTTTTCTTGTCAAATTTCTGTAGCTAGAATGTTTGGTACAGTGTTAAATAGTAAATTCAAAAGTGGGATCTTTTCTTTGTTATTGACCTTGGCAGTATTTATCTTTCACCATTAAGTATGACATTAAGTATGATGGATGTCAGTTCTACCGGTTGAAGAAAAGCCTATATTCCTACTTTGAGTATTTTCATCTTGAAAAAAATACCAAATTAGGGCTGCAGAGATGGCTCAATGGTTAAGAGCACTGACGGCTCTTTCAGACATCCTGAGCTCGTGATCATCTGTAATGGGATTTGATTCCCTCTTCAGGTCTGAAGAGAGTGATGATGGTGTATCCACATACATAAAATGTATGTTTATTTATTTATTTATCTTCTATGTAGATAGGTACCTCCATAAGACCAGAAAGATTATGAGAGAATTTTTTTTAAGATTTAGTGTATGTATGTGAGTACATTGTAGCTGTCAGACACACCAGAAGAGGGCATCAGGTCCCCATTACAGATGGTTGTGAGCTTCCTTGGCAGAGCTTTCATCAGGCTTTTTGTGTCCAAAGTAGGAATAGCCCAGAAATATGTACACATATATGGGCAAAAGAATCATTTCATCTAAAACAATTCCCTTTTGATGTGATTTTCTTGGAATTACTTTCCAGTATCCGTACCTCAAGCAACAGCCAAGTTAACAAGCTGACCCTCTCTGGGAGTGACAGTGTTATCCTTGGTGATACCACCAATGGAGCCAGTGATGAAGAAGATGGACAGCCTCGGCGGGCTGTAGACAATGAGAAGGAGGGAGTGCAGTATAGCTACTCCTTTTTCCACTTGATGCTCTGCTGCGCCTCCTTGTACATCATGATGACCATAACCAGCTGGTACAGGTAGGAGCGTAGACAGAAGTAGAAGAGCACTCAGCCCTTGGGAGTGCCCGGAACATCTGTGAACTCCTTCCTGCAGAGCCCTTTGCCGTCTGTAGTCAGTGTCCTTCTCTGAAATCCTTTTGGTTTCTTTGAGATAGTCTAGTTTTGAACTTTCCCATTGTTCTAGTTCTGCTTTAGTAACCTTACTTCTTCTGGGATTCTGAGCATGTGCCAACATGCTCTGCTTGAAATAGAGCCCAGTTGGAATTCTTTGCAGTTCAAATTATTGGTGGCTTTTCTAGACTAGTTATTTGAGAAGAAAATCATGACATAAAGCCATTCAATGTGACCTTGATAATTTTTTTTCCTGTGCTTTTAGAGAGGCCATATTAAAGTGTTCTGGTCAAAGTAATAATGTCCTAAAGAAGAACCATTTTAGGAACTATTTCCATCTTGCCAGTAATTAGAGTAATTCAGATGGTACTGAATAACATTGCTGAAAGAATAGTTAGGTCTTAGCAAGAAGGAAAATGTTTGAGAGTCAGAGTCCTTTGGCCATAATAACTAAAAATAGCTTCTCAACTCCATACTAGAACAGTACTAGGGTTAATGGTGCCTGCTAAGTCTCACTGTGGGCTTTCTTGGTGTTGGCCAGGGTGGGTGGAATGGGAGGGATGCAGCTTCGCAATACTAATCTTTCTCCCTCCTTACTCTCTTGTTTTCTTAGCCCTGATGCCAAATTCCAGAAGGTATCCAGCAAGTGGCTAGCTGTGTGGGTCAAAATGGCCTCCAGCTGGGTGTGCCTCCTCCTTTACCTCTGGACTCTTGTGGCTCCCCTGGTCCTCACAGGTCGGGATTTCAGCTGAGCTCAGAGTTAAGACACTGCTAAGGCTGACAGAGTCTCCTTTCCTGGAGATGCACATCCATTTTCCATTTCATCAACTAGACTATTAAGTGAGCGCTTTGCAGATTTGGCTGTATTCAGGTTTATATCAAAAGGCAAGATTGAATAATGCTTGATGCAGAATCTGAGCTCTTATATATATACATATATATATCATGTTTATTTGTAAGGCTATAGCACAAAGGGAACATTTTTGTGTTTTAACACAAACTACAGCTGTGCTGTGAAGAGAATTCTTTATAAAGACCTGTAGATTCGTACAACTTTGGTTTAAGTTGTAAGTTAGAAGATTGTTGGATATTTAAGGCTATCTTTAATATATTTCTATTACAGTCTCCTTAAAAACCAAAAAGGGATGCATTAATCCACATTTCCCTTCTTCAGAGGTGTAGCATCTGGTTCCTGGCAAGGAATTATGTGTGTCGGTCCTTCCCGGGAAGTGCACTGCTCGTGGGCTGGGAAGGCTTTGAGCTCCTTTACTTACTCTTCATACCACACTGACGTCTGTGGTGCTGTCGGATGTGTCACCCCAGTAAATGCTTCGTAGATCTGATTAAAATGAAAAGCTCACTTGAGAAACATTGCAGTGTTATGTAATGATCTTGTTATGAGTGTGTAAAAGTCAAAGGCATGTCAGTTTATTACATTTGCAACATAAAAGTACTTAATTAAAACAGATATTTAGTTTCTTGTTTGTTTGTGTATTTGTTTAGAAAGGGTCTTTTCCGTATAACCCAGACTTGCTTGGAACTCAGATCATCCATCCTGTCTTAGCTTCCAAGTTTTGAGATGTAGGTCTGTACTACCATAGCTAGTTTCTTAAAGCTCCTTCTGCAATGGGTTTGATAGGTTTTCTTTTGTCATTGTTTGCTTGTATGGAGAGTCCCACATCAGTCTGACATTTCAGGCAAGATGTTCCTCTTCTAACAACTTAAGATTTGACTAGTGTAAAGTTTTAAGTACATTTAGAAACTATCCTAAATATTTTCTCTGGGGAAGACCAAAGTAGGTAAGAAATAGTTTAGGCACTGTCAAAAAAGATATTCCTGAAAAGCAGTGTGCAAGGGAAGTATGATAAAACAGGCTTTTCAACAGAAACTCGCCAAGTATTGGTTCTGCATCTAGGTCCTGTTGGGTGAAGACAAGACAGACATTCTTTTATCTAAGGAAAATGAGCTGACCAGCCTGGTAAATTAGTGCTGAAAACTCATAAGAAGAAATCCCTGGATAGAGGCTAGCACAGTGACTTCTTCGAGAGAGTGCTTTTAGGATTTGTAACTTTGTTTCACACCAGATATTAGGGCAATTCATCTGAGATTTGAAATAGAGATATAAAGGGAGTTTGGGCAAAAATTGACAGTTTAGAGAATTTCCACATTAGTGTTTAAGGTATAGGGGAGACTGATTTCTGGTTTAATCTGTGTAGATGGGTTCTGTTTGGGACCCTGGTTGTATATCAAAAGGAGGGAGGTGGTCCCTTCATAATAGCTGTGGGAGTCAGACCTCTTGGTTCTGACTGAGCTCTGCTATTTTGTAGGTATCTAATCTTACTAAGTATATGATGTGCTTGTGACCGTGAG
This sequence comes from Tokudaia tokunoshimensis, assembly GCA_036184795.1. Taxonomy (NCBI): domain Eukaryota; kingdom Metazoa; phylum Chordata; class Mammalia; order Rodentia; family Muridae; genus Tokudaia; species Tokudaia tokunoshimensis. Next base: position 137,990,019 of record BTHU01000004.1, on the reverse strand, counting down.
CACTCTGCCTGGGCCTCAGTACATAGTACCAGAGATTATTTGAAGATAAAGTTGTCTCAGAATGGATCTGTCGTAAGAATGTTTGACAGTAAGTGCCAATGTCACTATGGATTAAAACAAGACTAAATGTACTTAAAAGATCTGAAGTGTTCAGAATCTGATAGACGCAGGACTGGATGTGGTCTTAGAGAGTTAAATAGATAGTCATACTATAGACTTGGAGGCTAGGGAAGCTGGGTTTGACAGGGGTTGTTAGAACCACTGTCCTTTAGGATCACGTGTGGAAATCAAACTACAAAGGATTTGTGGAGCAGATAGTTTTGGCCCTTAATCTTAACTGTGTGAGACAAATACCTGTTTTAACAGTAAGGGAACCATGCTCAGACCTCTAAAGGTCCTAAATTTTTAAAACAGTTCCCATTCTTTGCCTTATATGATTCAAAATAAATGGAGTTCTAAACTAAAACAATGTAATAACGTTCAATAAAGGGTATTTTTTTCACCATGATACCTTTGAGATTAATTTGAAATAATAAGTTCTCTTAAAAACAGGGAGCAGTTCCACTGTTGCTTGGCTACACGCTAAGAATAAGCTAAGTCTGGCTCTTACATGAAACAGTCGTTCATTTCTGTCTCCGGAGAATTACACATCACGTTCAGAACTGTACACAGACGTGAAGAATGCCGGCATTTTGAGTAAGCCTGTGGGCATACTTCAGGACATTGTTTTGAGTTCTCTCATTCCAGATGAGTCCACTTGATAGTTCATCACAGACTCGTGTAGATTGAGGGCCCTGACTCAGATCAGTGACATGTTCTTGGAATTCATCGAAGGCAGCAGCAGAGGCTAGCTACAGCTGGGGGAAAACTAGTTGATCCAGCTTGAATTAGTTTACTTTCTAGGTCAGCGGATTTCAATCTGTGGGTCACACAGCCCCTTTGCAGGGGGGGGGTGGGGGTGGGGGAATGTTACTGAACAACCCTTCGTCTCCTAAGATAGTTATATCACCATTCATAACAGTAGCAAAATTACAATTTCGAAGCAGCAGTGAAAATAACTTTATGGTTGGGGTCACCACAGCATGAGGAACTCATATTCTCAGGGAGGTTAAGAACCACTGGTCTAAGTGAGTCTTTGTTTGGAAATAGGGTCTTGCTGCGCTGGCCCAAAGTCACTGTAGGTCACGGGGACTCTACAGTTTCAGCCAGCCCGCCATCTTCTACTCCCTAAGCACAGATGGACTGTAGACAGCAGCCACCACCCCCAGCCTAAGATTTTATTTTCATAAGCAAAGGCACTGCTAAAAATATCCTTTGGAGGCCAGGGATGGTGGTGCACGTCTATAATCCCAGTTACTCAGGCTGCTGAGGCAGGAAGATCACAAGTTCTAGGCCTGACTTGGCTACAGGTCGTGTTTCAGCCTGAGCAAACTAGGGAGACCATATCTTAGAACTAAAAAAAGAAAGAGGCATGTAGCTTAGTGGTGCAGTGTTTGCCTAGCATGTATGAGGTGCTAGGTACAGTCTCCAGTAGCATTCCTTTCTCCCTGTAAACAAGCCATGGGCCTGGTTATTGGTAGGGCGTTTGAAATCCTAGACCAAACCATAACAGATCTGACTGTAAGCAGGACAGCCTTTTTGTTTATGACAAGTCCTTACTAGGTTGTATTTTTCTTCTTACATAGGAACAAAGCTAATAAGTATGCTGTTAACAGGTGATCTCTGGGTTACTACCTGGCAGCGGTTGCCAGACCTGTTATTATTAGCAGGAATTGCAATTCATCTTTTTTCTCCCTTTATGTTACATCCCGTTACCCAGGCACACAAATTAGTAGTCTGTACAGTGATGTCCTGATTTCTGCTGTCTGACTTACGCCTGTCTTCAAGTGAAGAATAATATATCATGTGGCTAGAGAATCTACCTCAGAGGCTAGCATGCGCAAAGCCCTGAGTTCACTCTTTAGCACTCCCCCTTCCCCCAGTCATATAAATAGCTACCTTTGCCAGCAGTGATTTAGCAGTATCTGCTGATGTGTGGTTGGTGTTTACCTCTTTCCCTTTTTATAGCTTATAAACTGAGATTTAGAGAAGCGATTTGCCCAATGTTACCCAGGAAATGGCAAAGCAGAAGAAAACCTCAGTCTTAAAAGATAGAACTCATTGTTCCTAGGCCTATCAAGAGACAGAGACAGAATAGTCAGGAGATACACGGCAGGTGGGGGTGGGGGGGGGACACCACAGCTCATCACATCCATTTCACCCGAGTAGGCAACTAGTATCTTTTCCTGTTCCTTTGAGACAGGATCTCACCATGTAGAAGTCCTGGCTGCCCTAGAACTAATCCAGACCAAGGTAGCCTCAGACTCAGAGCTCTGCCTGCCTCTGCTTCCTGAGTGTACGGCCTGGCTTTGTCACTAGTATCTTAAGGTTGGTCGTATCTGTAGCGACTAGCATCTATTCAGGTAAGTACGTGAACATTTTTTTAAAAATCCCCTAATGAAAGTGATTCCCTAAAAAAATATTCCTAGCTTTACTTTTTCTTAGGATACTGTGGATCGAAATCCACTATTTTTACATGTTGATCGTGCCCCATCTCTAAGCCACAACCCCAGCCTTACTTAACAATCTTCAATACAATCACATAAAACTTTTACTGCCGGTGAGTGTGGCAGGGCTCCACCAGTGCCGCGTGCTTAGGCAAAGTTTTGCCTCAGATCAGGTAGAAGTACTGTTGACCCTCACAACTGCCTTAAAGTGGAGGTAAAGTGTCAGGCTGCTCTCATCCTAGAGTGAGATGCCCTTGAAGGGCTGGCTCTGCTGTGGTGTGTGTACCTAACCATGTCATCAAGCCAGCAACAAGCCTGCATCCTGTGTTAGAGTTTCTCAACTGACTCAGCCACCATTCCAGATAGGCTAGTCCCGGGGCCCAGCGGCTCTCTTCTGGGGCATTATGTCCCTTCTATAAACAAACAGCACGTAGCAGTTAGTATGTGAGGCACAAGTCCCAGCCCAGTACCCTTCATAGTCTGTACCTGTGTATAAAAACATTAGGTTATAACTTTAGTCTCAGATGAAAAACTTGGGGAAGTGGGTAATGAAGCCACACCCCACTGAAGACTTTGTAGTCAGGAGAGGGTCATGGGGTTCCACCCTTCCCCTAGTCTCTCTAGGCAATTAGTGGTTGCTAAGAGAGAGACATTTTCTTTAGAAGTATAGCCACAGGCAAATGGTGTATATTCCTATAAGTAACCCTAACTTAATTCACTGGTTCACACCAGAAGAGACCTGAGTAGAAGGAGGGACTGGCTAGGGAAATGGGATCAGTTGAAGGAGAGGATAAGAGATGGTAAGGAAATAAACAATACATTGCATGCATGCATGAAAATGTTATAATGAAGCCATTATGTGTATTTAGTGTATGAAATGAACCCAAAGGATCTAGGCCTGATGGCTCATGCCTGTGACCTCAGCACTTAATAGATGTTGGGATAGGATTGCTCTGATTTTATAGTCATTCTGGACTACGGTAAGATTTTGTTTTTCTCTGAAAGATTCTTCCCTCTCCATCCTCACAGGGATTGGTTAGGTGAGTGTAAGGAGAGCTGGGTGCCACTAAACTCCATCGTGTTCTTCTGATGCAGGATCCAGTTTAACTGCTTGGCTAATTAACATTTGTGGGCCTCATTTTCCTTAAGGAGGCAATACACTTCATTCATGGTGTCTGAAGGTTTCAACGAGATTATGTGCTATGTGTACTTGCACATGTCCAGCCCATAGGAGCTCTTTAGGAACCATTAGGTCTCATTGGAAGGATTCAGGGTTAGTCCAGATAAATACCTGTCTTGGGAATGCATAACATCTCTACCACTGTGCAAAGCTAAGTCCATCTCCCTTCATATACACTGATGTGATCTTCAGTGGCAGCCAGTGCCTGCCATGTGCCCCATGGTTAGGAAACTTCTGTCTATCCAGGTCAACCGCAATACATAGTGAGACCCTGTCTGAAGAACAAAACCACAATACACTCAGTTTTACAGGGATTTTTATTTTGGAGACCCAGACATGCATACTAAAATTACATATTTTCACCATTTAGAAAAATGCACTAGAAAAATAAACTTTTGGTCAGAACACTGAAGTAGGTGAATCCACCGTATGTACCTATACTCAAAGCCAAACTGAATTTCAGTTTGAAGTAAGGAATGTGACCAGGGACTAAAATGGTGGCCTAGATTGGTCAGGAAAATAGCCCAGTTCCCACCCATCAGAGAGGGTATCGGAAGTCTTGGCCACTGAGAAGTTTCAAGTATTTTATCTGTTGGGTTCCTCCATAATATGCCAAGGAGCTGAGGCACAGCCACAAGAACCCAAAGCAGCTACCACGGACTGCCTGATGGGAAAGGTTGAAAACACAAGACGCAGGACCCCAGGAAATTAAAAACCAGTAAATTTGGTCACAAACCAATAAATGTGACTCCAGTTGCAAATTCCACTGGATCTTCCTTATGGAGCAAGTTCCCACTGAGAAGAAATATTTGATGGTGCTTCTTGCATTTGAAGCTGAACGTTTCTGAGTCAGGAGAGCCGAAAGATTTACAAAGTGAAGAGACCGCAGTACTGAGAAGCCTTGCCAAGATGGCTCCTGACAGCCCATGTATCTGGTGTTCCTGCCTGACATGACCACAGGACAACTACATTTACATCCACTGAGTGAGCGTTTTCCTTCCTACAGGAGGTGTCATAAGAAACCCTTGATGAGGTATTCTAATATCACCACCACAGCAGTGTAGCTGTTGCTGCCCTACTGAAAAGCAAGCTCCATGAAAGGTCTCGAGGATGAAATGGCATCTACTCAAGTTTCCTGCTAGGTAACAAAGCCGTTTCAGGGATTCAGAGGGAATGGCCCCAGTCCCTCCAACTCTGAAGAAGCTGTCCCATAACCTGAGGTGCTTAGAAACCTAGGATGAAATGTGAACAGTTCAAATCCACCTGTGCCTGGGGAAAGCCAAGGTGTAGAGCCAGCCAGCGCTTCTGCCTATTTATCTGTGTTTCTGCATGAAGGCAGAATACCGACATTTCTAGGAAGGTGGATTGCCTACAAGTCTGTAGGGGACTTAGGAAGAAGAAAACTCCCATATCCCTATACTAGGACGTTTCAGCACCAAGCAGAGTAGAGAGTCAGGAACAGGATTCAGCATACAATCCCCTGTCCAGCATGCAGGGTGTTAATATTCTATCCCTTTCTCTTCCAATACCACATGACCTTGAATTTAGGAAAAGTTGATTTCCAGCTGTCTGAAATGTCTAGCACTTTACCCTAAGGTCAGCTACTCCCAGGTCAGCTACTCCTAAGGTCAGATTGCTCCCTTGCTTGCTCCACCAGTGTGCTCCCCTCAACTGAGTGAGGCCTGCTGCACCCCTGCTGCTCAACAGAGGAGTTGCTTTATTTTGCACCAGGAGGTCCTGGTCTCAGCCTGCTTCAAAGCTGAGGTGCCAAAATGGATCTCGAGTCCACCAGCAGCAGTGGGGACATAGGAGAGCCAGCCTCCTCAGAGGCTTGATGGAATGGCTCTCTCTTGGCCTAACCGGAAAGGCCTGGAAACAGGCAACATTTCTGCTCTGAGACTTCTCCCTAAGAGCCTAGTTGTCTCTTTGTTAAGTCAAGGAGACAAAGAACTAGCTAGTCATGTGACACTAATTCAGAGAACCTAGTGGGACTGAGGAATTCATCTTTCCCTTTGTTTTTTCCTTCTGCCTTCTCCTAAGGTTCTAATAAGACTCTCCCATCAAGGCTGCTGGGAGCCATCATGGGTCTTTTCAGGTGTCTAGGTGGCCAGGAAACTCAGCAGCAAATGGTCTCAATGGGCAGTCAAGAGGGGTGTATTGGCGCTGAAGCTCAGCCAGGACCTAAAAGATCAACGATTAGCATCTATGGTGAAAAGAATGTCCCCTAGAATTGGCATCATTGAGGTAAGTTTCCATAAAGAGCTTCTGCAGACATTTTGGGAAATGCTGTTAAGGGTGGAACAGCTTAGCTTAGTAACAACTGACTGACCTTTGATCCCCAAGCACTGTGTGTAAACTGTATGCAATGCCTGCTTAGTCTAGACGATGTAAAACCAACGGTACTTGACACTACCTGACACTATAATACAGTGACTACCACAGGGAACAAGTCAAAAGCCAGGAGATAAATCACCTCACTCAGTGCTTGAGTTAAGGCTAAAATCTTGTCGGGTGTCTAAAATACCCAAACACAGAGCTAAAATTCTGGCCAACTGGTCCTCCCACACTAGACAAACACTCCAGTGTATCTGGGAGGGCAGAGCCCCCAGGTAAACCAGCAATTGCCTGCCCCTGTATGTTTCTAGGGACAAAAACTGAAAGAGCCCAAATCTGGCAATTACTGTGGCTGTTTCTAAAATAGTATGCGTGTCTCCAGTGTAGAAGGAGTTTATATAAGATCTGGTCAGCCTCACCAAGGCCATCCCTTTCAAGTTTACCCATCATCCTGCAAAGGCAGTTGGTTACCACCAACTTCCAGAAACACACTAATTTCTTTAAAGGCAGGGCCAAATGGTGATATTCCTTTACATAAGGCTTGTATAAATACAACAAAACAAAACAAAAAGACCCAACCTCTAGGTGGTCATCTTTCCAAGCAGAAACCTAACAGAACTTCAGCAGCCCCAAAGGCCCTCATTTCCATTTAGCCTCACTTAGAGATGACAAGCTGAGGCCCATGTCTTGTCCAGTCACATGACCTGACTCCTAGTCCAAATGCTTTTAGCCACACAGTCCTAGAATCTAGTATTTTATGTTGACTTGTATGATTCCATGGAGAACCAGAGCTAACTAAGGCTTTATGGGTTTGGAAAAAGTTTCTATTGCAAGATTTAACCCTGGAATCCCAGGGATGCTTTGAAGTCTCTGGCTTCCAAATTTGGTCTTTACTGCCTGGGCCTGGGGTTTCTGTACTCAGTGCTTCCCAGGCCCAATAATGACACTGCGGCCTGAACCTTGAACTTTGCTGATGAGCAAGAGGTCAACACCTAGGGTTTATGGAAAAGAGACTTAATAGTCTCACGTGTGGCCTCCTTTCAGGATTGGCAATTGTTTCAGAGTTGTGATCAGTCAAATTGTCTTTTCCTCGTCACTTCAAAGTGACTTTGACCCTAGTTCTTTCCAAGATGCATAAGAAACAGATAGCAGATATAGCTTCCAGAGTAACAGTTGCAAACATAAGAGTACAAAACATCTGGGAATCATCAGGGCAATTTCCATGTCTTCCTTGGAATAACCCAGGTAGTCAAAGGTCTGCCTGTGATGCTCTTTAAACCTCTACAGACAGCTCTGTACTGCTGTGCAGTGACAGAGCAAGACCGAGGTCCTGGCATCTTTAGCCTGTGCATCTAAGGAAGGAAGGAATTAGACATGGTGACTCTTCTGGAAGAGGGCTAATAGCAGGAGTAGACCTGGGACTTCACAGCTCGCATGGAGTCTTCACACTGCGCATCTGAGATCAGCCTCTCAGGTAGCAGGGGCTGGCCCAGGAGACTGTCGCAGGCAGGCATGGGCTGGCAGAACTCTTTCACAAAGTCATCCTCCGAGGCCAGCAGCACCGCATTCCAGGAGGCAGTGTCCAGCTCTCCAGCTGTGCCCCCGTACTCCTTGGGGAGGATGTTCCTTGGAAGGTTTGTGTGAAGAGAGTTCAGGTCAGACCCATGGAGGAAGAACTAAAACAGAAGGGTATAAAAAGCACAGTCAGCATCTGTGGTCGTAGGCACAAGATTGGGTGGGCCTTCAACACTCCCATCAGAGCATCCTCATCAGGCGGCTCACAACAGGCATGCAAACCCAATCCCAGGGGAAGCCAATGCTCTCCTTTGACCTCCTCGGGCATCACACACACACACACACACACACACACACACACACACACAGAGTAAAAAATTAAAAATGTGAAAGTGAACTCAGTGTTTGGAGTGACCTCAATATCTCTGAGTGGGAAGAAGAATAAAGGACCACATTTCCATCAGTGGTCCCCAGAAAGATGAACAGAGGAGGGGCCTGTGTGGGTCAGAAAGGAGGACTCTCTTTTAGAAGTGTTGTATAGGGCTGGCTGTGGAGCTACAGTAGAGTACTCACGAAGTTCTGAGTTAGCAATGATCAATTGGATCTGTCAATGCATCTGCTCAGTGACCCACTCCTTTCCTTTTCTAGACCCTCTTACACATAAAACACAATGCTGGATAAGTCCCAAGAGACCAGAAAGTCTGAGCAGATTACAGAGCAGAAAGACAGTCTAAGATAAGAATCACGCCTTCATCCTGGGCCACGAGGCTCCATTGTAAACACAACATCCTGGTCCTGTTCACTCTATTGACAAACGATGTATTCTTACCAGTTCCATCTTCCCTGCAGAAGAAGGATGGGCCATGGTTATCTGTACCATATACTTTCCAAATTAGTTTCTGGACAAAAATATTGATGTTCTAGGTGTCACATCAATCAGGTGAGAAAAAAAAAATCGAGGGAGTTTTTTTAAAGTATTACATTCAAAGGATGTCACTTACCCTGTTTGCAATTTTCTCCTTCAGAAATGGTTTTATGATGGCGAAAATGCCCTTAAATATCCGAGGTTCGTTCACTATGTGAACTGCTTTTATCCGGATGGGGAAGCCATCCTGTGTGTAGGAAGAACACACTGTTAGAACATCTCTAATATCTGTATACTGTCCCCTTTGCAGCTCCCCTCCCCATCTAAACCATAATAGGCCCTGCGGGGCGGTCTGGGCTGACTCTCAAAACCTTGGTGTGAACAAACAAGGACAGACTGTGAGGCATTCTGGGTTAGAAGAGCCAGGCAAAGAGTGGGGAGCCCCTTTTCCAGCAGCAAACAATGGCCCAGGTCCACAGAGAGAGCAGGAAACAGTAACCTCCCAGGTCGGAGCTGCCCCAAGGGCATTTCCCAGGGCTGCTTGGGAATACTATGTGAGCCAGAGGAATGCGGTGACCTACCGCCAAATAGGTTTCCTTAGCCTTTCCTGGTGGCTCAAGCCTGCAACCACAGCTGTGCAGGAAGCTGAGGTAGGAGGGTTATGAGTTCAAGGCCTGCTCAGAACACAGAATATGGTGGTTTGAATGAGATTACCCCCATAGCCTTGGGCATCTCATCACTTGGTCCTACTTGGTGGCTCTGTTTGAGACGCTGAGGAGAAGTGGCCTCCTGGAGGAGGCATGGCCCTGGGGACAGGCTTGGAGAGCACACAGCCCCACACTGTTCTTCCTGCTCTCTGATTTGTGCTTTCGGCTTCCTGTTCTGCCACAAGGTTCAAACCTTGATGCCAGGCTTCCCTGCCATCACAGACTTATCTCTCTGGCAACATATGTGAAATAAACTTCTTTTCCTGTAAGCTGCCTTGGTCATGGTGTTTTATTTTAGCGACAAAAAAATAAATAATATACAGAATAATTCAAGGCTAGCCTGGGCTCCTTGGGGAAACTCTGTCTCAAAATAAAAAGTGTTTTGTTTTTTTTTTTTGTTTTCTGTTTTTGTTTTTTTAAAGGCTGGCTTGTGGCTCAGTAGAAACCCTTGTCTAACATGCAGAGCTCTAGGTTCAATCTCCAGTCTATTCAAAAAAGAAATGTTTTGGGCCGGAGAGATGGCTCAGCAGTTAAGAGCACTGACTGCTCTTCCGAAGGTCCTGAGTTCAATTCCCAGCAACCACATGGTGGCTCACAACCATTTGTAATGGGATCTGATGCCCTCTTCTGGTGTGTCTGAAGACAGCTATAGTGTACTCATATAAATAAAATAAATGAATATTAAAAAAATACTTTTTAACTTTTTAAAAATTTTTATTTTTATTTTATTCAAGTACACTGTAGCTGTCTTCAGATACTCCAGAATGAGTCAGATCTCATTATGGATGGTTGTGAGCCACCATGTGGTTGCTGGGATTTGAACTCGGGACCTTTGCAAGGGCAGTGTCAGTGCTCTTAACCGCTGAGCCATCTCTCCAGTCTAAGAAATGTTCCTTTAACTGCAGTTCTGTTCACTGTTTACTACACTGATGTTTACAGTGAGATTCACAAGAAAAAGACACATTAAATCACACAGTTCTCAGACTTATTTAACCCTGAAACTTTGGTCCCTTCTGGGTAATCTTACATTAGTAGGAAAATACAGATACAAAATCCCAACACTGTGTGTATGTGTAATTCAGCAGGAGTCATCAAAACACAGAGCTAGAAGCTTGAAAAATGGCTCAGCAGCTAAGAGCCCTGGCTGTTCTTCCAGTGGAGCTGGGGGATTCCTGGCACCCACATGTCAGTTTACAACTATCTGCAACTCTAGCCTTAGGAAATCTGAAAGCTTCTTCTGGCCTCCTGGAACACCAGGTTCACATGTGCAGATACACATATAGACAAAACACCCATACACATAAAAATAATTTCAAAACAAAACAAACCATAGAGCCAGGGATGTAGCTCAGTGGTAGAGTGTTTGCCTAGCATACATGAGGTCCTGAGTTCTATTCCTAGCACAAGAAAATAAAAACAGGGCACTAAAGAGATGGCTCAGTTGTTAAGAGCATTGACTGCTCTTCCAGAGATCCTAAGTTCAATTTCCAGCACATGGTGGCTCACAACCATCTGTAATGGGATCTGATGCCCTCTTCTGGTGTGTCTGAAGACAGCAACAGGGTACACATTTAAATAAAATAAATAAATCTTTAGTTAAAAAAAGAAAGAAAAAAGAAGAAAAAACAGAAGCTAAGGAAGCTCAGACATTCAGATTTACAGTGGTAGAGCTGTGAGGCAGGAGGATTGGGTCACTCTTCGGCTACATATCGAGTTTGAGGTCAGCCTGGAGTACAAGAAATTCTATCTAAAAAAACAAAATACAATGATGACCAATGCCGAAGTGGTCAGCTCAGAGCAGGGGCCTGGACACCAGGACTCAGTGACAGGCAGCTGAGCCTCTGTCACCTCACAGCTCACAAGAGGCAGCACCCAAGGGGCAGCCCAATGAACAAGAGCTCAGCCTTCCATAGCCGCGGCACACGGAGCAGGCTGCATGCATGTGCTCTAGGGCTCAGCGGCCATAGCTATCAAAAAGGAAAATAAGTTCTTGCCTGCCTCTGCGTGTCCCCTGAAGGACTGATCTATAATGACAGCAGCAGCAGCGCTCTGTGAGCCATTAAGCACAGATAAGAGGTTCCTTCTGCAGGCAAAAAGGACTGAAGATTACCCTCACTGCCTGTGGGAAGTGGGGTCTGTGCAGTCCTCCATAAGACGCTAGTAAGTAGACAGGGCTGTGGGCAAAGCAAAGTCCCACGGCAGGGGCATGTGGTGACCAGGGGCCGTACCTGAAGGATGCCAATCACCTTTTTGGCTATAAAAGGTCCAAAGTGAGATGCTTTCGATAAGCTCACTCCCTTGTAGTCAGCAAGGATCACAATCCCGTTCACCTGGGTCTCCTCCGACTGAATGAGCTTTTCTAACGTCAAGTATATGGCTCGGATGTTTTCGGTAATCGGGTAGTTGCTTGGTATCCATCTGTCTGAGGTCACAAGAGATAGTGAGTGTTACGGAATGAATATCAACAAGTGCTCAGAGAAGGATACTCTTGGCACCACGGTCCTGCCCGGCAGCTGATGTTTCTTAACTTCCCGAACCCAATGGAATATCTGGGGATAAAAGCACCACTGGCTGTTGAGGTTAAAAGCCTGAGCTCTGAAGTCAGATGTGGTAGCTTCCAATCTTTACTGTGACCTCGGGCAAGATGCTTCAGCACTCTGAACCTCTGTCTCTTAAGTCAACAGGTAAGGACACTTGCCCTCCTGGCCACACCTCCTTCCTGCCATCTGTTCATTCTGGCCACACAGGCTGCACAGAACTGACTTGACTAACGACTCCAGGGCAGGTGAGAGATGGGGACTGGCTGGCCAATCTGGTATGACATCCTAGCCAGAGCACATAGTCTAACCAGGTCACACAGAGTCAGACTTAATCTAGGGTGTGGTTCTTGGGAAAGGGAAGCTCTCTCCTCCCTCTCAGAGCAGAAAAGCTGTGGACCTGAAATCCAGGGGCCAGTGAGGCCAGAGCTGGTCTGACAATGAAGCCCAAGCCAAGGCTGGCAGAGATGGAATCGCCTCTCCAGTCCAGTCCCCCCAAGACTAACTGAACCCGGATGTCGCCTGGGTAAAGGAGTTCTTGTCTCAACTGGTCTGAGTTTGCTTTCAAGCTTTTGTCGTTTGCCATGTGAAGAGTGAGCCCCCACTCACACACCTCTAGGGGTGTGGCAGGTGGAGCACAGCCATGTTCCATAGGCCCCTCCTCAAACTCCTCTTGGCAGGATGCATGCGCCATTAATATTCACATATTTAATGATTCCTTTCTTTGGGAAAAGGGTCAACACGACAATGGTATTTTTGACTGTTCATCAATATTCTTTTTTCTCTCTCACCATTTTTCTGGCACGGGCAAGGGGGTTGAGCCAGAGTCTTACTCTGTAGCCCAGGCTGCCCTTGAACTTTCAGTAAGCCTTTTGAGTGTTGGGATAACAGGCATGGGCCACCATGCCCAGCAGGTAACTACTATTCTCAGAAAATCTTTACCAAGATCTTGTCAGCAGCTGTGGTTCACACCTGCACCCTCAGCACTTGGGAGGAGTTCAGGTCTTCTTCAGCTATAGAGAAAGTTCAAGGCCAGCCTGGGCTACATGAGACCCTGTCTCAAAAAAAAAAATCACCCCCTAAGTGCTGGGGGAGGGGTTCCTAGTCTTCAATTATGTGGCCGCTGGAAAGATGCCCATGCTCAGGTAAATAACCCAACTTATGCTCATCATACAAGCAACTCTACTGAAATGCAGGAGGCTATTTCCACCTACCCATTCCCTGCAGGGGTGGGGGCTGCGTGGGAGTGGGCACGAGCATTGAGGGCTTCTTGGGAAGAAGGAGTTTGGGGATTCAGAGGGAGGGGTGATAGAGGATAATGGGAGATTATGATCAAAATAATTATATATATGTATGTATGTATGTATGTATGTATGTGTGTGTATATATGTACATATATATGTATGAAATCATGGAAGGGTACATTAATAAACAAAAGTTCATTTTGCTAGCAATGGGATATTTAATGTGCACAAAATAATTTTCTTTTTAAGAATATTTTTGGGTGGGTGTGTATAATATATGTGCCCAGTCGTGTGAGGGGACACACGTGCCATGGAGCGTGTGTGGGAGTCAGAGCACAATCCTGGATCATCACTGTCAACTTTACTTAGGTTCCAGGGCTCTGAATCAGGCCTGTGGGGCAAGCGCTCTTACCTACTGGGCTATCTTCCCTGCCCTATACAAAATTCTCAAAACAAATCTTTGCCAGACTTGGTGATTAATGTTCATGTGAATTAAGCCTGCTCTATATAACATCTATCTCAAAAAAAATGCTTAGAAAAAGGGCAAAGTAAAACCCAGTTAGTAACACAGCTTCGTAGGTAGGCTTCCTCCTAAGAAGTTGGGTTAGCAGGGAGAGGTCAGATCTCATCCAGACACAAGGACAGGATTCATCCCCCAAGCTCAGCTACAGGCCAGGAGGAGGCGAGGCCAGCGTGGTGCATCTGACCATTTGATGACACTTTTCTGAGACGAGCTCACAGTAGCAGGACAAAGCTTGCTGGCTGTTTTCTAGGTCTCTCGCTGCTCAGAAATCTGCACTGCTTATTTTAAAATAAACACCTAGTTTCGGAAAGTGCCCAGCACAGTAGGCAAAGTGGCTCCACCTGTCGGACACGTGGTGCAGGGTGAAGAGAAGGGCCAAGACCCGTGAGGACTGCCTGCAAAAGACCAGGAGGGAAACCTGGAGGCGGCCATTCGGCAGGCACCCTGCAGGTGACTGCAGGAGCTCATCTCTCCTGGGCGTTGCAATGAAGGGAACTGCAGGGCTGGGAGTGGAGTGAAGGCCCTGCCTCAGTTGCCCTGGTGCCTGGGAGACAGAATCAGGAATCAGACTGTGCCGAAGAACTGAGAAGAGCCACCAGACAGGCACAGGAGCGTGCTTTTCACTCTCTTTCCTGACACCTACGTCGCCCGCCATGCCCTCTCTACTGTCTGAAGAGCACCATCGGCAGACTAGGACGCGGAACACACAGTGATGATGCCTACTTAGCTCTGAGTCTACCACGGTCCTCTGGGTAATGTTAAACAGATACATTTGGGTTTGGGTTGGGCTTTTTTTTTAAGTTGGGCATATGCTTTTTCCAGCACTGGGGAGACAGAGGCAGGTGCATCTCTGTGTGTTTGAGGTCAGCTTGTTCTAAATAGCAACTTCCTGGACAGCTAGGGCTACATAGAGAGAGCCCTTATCTCAATAAGTAAAGAGAGAGAGAGAGAGAGAGAGAGAGAGAGAAGAAGAAGAAGAAGAAGAAGAAGAAGAAGAAGAAGAAGAAGAAGAAGAAGAAGAAGAAGAAGAAGAAGAAGAGGAAGAAAGATAACTTTAAAAAGTAAGCTACACCAAGAAGAGCTGGTACCAGGGAATGAATCAAGGGGTTCTGATCATAGCTCAGTGGTACAGTCCTGTCCAGCACGTGTGGGTCAGGGTTACATTCCCAGCACTGAAAAAAAAAAGGTAAAAATAAAGTGAATCTTTTCAAGGTTTAACCCAACAGAGGAGAGGAGGGGGAGGGAGGCAGAGAAGAGGCGCCTTTCCAGGCTTTGCCCTGTCCACACTGGCTCACTTAGACCTGTACTCCGCCCACTGAGAGAAGGGCTGGGGAGGCGTGGCAATCTATGGCCGAGAGCAGACTCCTGGCCCAGGGCACTCGCTCCTTAGGAAATCTGAGTTTGATTGACAGAAGCTCACTGGGTCTGAACTGAGAGGAGCCAGATTTTGCTTTGCTGCCCTTTGGAGGAAAAGCATGAAGAAGCTACCTGTGCCAAGCACAGACAGGGCTGGGGGACTGTGATATGGGGTCCATGTTCTGGTCAGACTGGCGTTATCCTTGGTGCAGTAGATCTGGGAGCTGTTTCTGCCTCACTAGGTCAAGGCTTCCTTATTGTCCTCAGGTAGTCTGAGGATGGTTTTGCCATCTGTACTCAAAAGAGCTTTGAGGCCAGCCATGGTGATACATATTTAAAATCTTAGCACTTGGGCAGTAGAGGCAAGAGGGTCAGGAGTTCAAGATCATCCTCTGCTGCACAGGAAATCTGAGATCAGCCTGGACGGTTTAAAAAGCTAAAACAAAAAAGAAAAGGCCCCTCTCTAAAACAAAGAAGTAGGGGACTGAGAGGAATCGGGGTGAAGCGTCATCCCAGAGACCACAAGTTCCCCAGTACCTGGTCGGATGCAGAGGATGTGGCAGCCCCTGGGGTCCGTGTGGGGCAGCACTGTGAGGAATCCTGAGTTGAGGACATCTTTCAGGGCCGACGGCCTCAGGTTGTTGAAGACCTCTGGCCAGCTCCGCCTGCAGCCATGATAGTTGACCAGCAGCTGCAGGGCCCGGTCATAATCAAACTTTCGGGCCCTCAGAAAGCGCAGCAGGAAGGCATCATCCAGAGATGTACTCAGGTATGGGTACTCCTTCCGCACCATGTCTCGAAGGGCCTGCACATCCCGGAGCCTCCACTCGGGCTTCTCTTGAAGCTCCTCCCTGGCTTTGGTGACCAAGTCTTCTGTCAGCGAGCACACGTAGCCGGGAGGTTCCGGTGGGGGCAGCGGCAGCTCATTTTCGGAGAGTGAGGCCACAGAGGGGCTGGTTCTCAGAGAGTCACTTTCTTCTGACATTAGCTATCAGGGTCCCTGCTGACACACAGGCCACAGGTGAGATTAAGAATGGGAAACATGAAGGCAGGGGTGGTGGCTTGTGCCTTTAATCCCAGCACTCAGGAGGCAGAGGCAGGGGAGGCATTATGAGTTCGAGGCCAGCCTGGTCTACAAGTGAGTTCTGTGACAGCCACAGCTATTACATAGAGAAACCCTGCCTCCAGAAGAGAGAGAATGAGTCAGTTGGTGTAACAGCTAACTTTTGTCATACAACCCTAAGGACCAGAGTCTGATCCCAAGAACCCACGGGAAGCTGAAAGAATTAGTCTTCTAATTAGTCCCCATTAGTCTTCTATGCCCGCTTCAGGAACACCTTGGCATGTACATATTCATGAACTCACATATGTGTATGCATGTAATTTCTGAAGGTGAAGCATTGCTTACATGGGACCCTAGGAGGGGGAAATGGGGGACTGGGAGTTTTTTCTGATGTTACCTCAGGGAGGTGAGTCCCCAGGAGGAATGACCATGATCTGAGTCACATACCTAAGTCACATCCAACAGCTAAACACCATGTCTCCTTGGAAGAGTCTAAACAGAGGCTCCACTGGTCACTACACACCATGTCTCCTTGGAAGAGTCTAAACAGAGGCTCCACTGGTCACTACACAGGCGCGGATGCAGACAGAAAGCACTGTTGAGCTTCAGACCCAGTACCAAAAAAAGGTCTAAAATACTGGTGAGGATATAAATCGAACTCTTCTAGAGAACAGTTTGTCAATACTGAAATTCAAAACTAGGCTGGAAGATGGGTCAGTGAGCAAACAAACAGGATCCCCAGGATCCACATAAAAGCCAGGGATAGCTGCCTGTGAGTCTGGAGCACCAGTGCTTGGGGAAGCAGGGTAGAGACAGGAGGATCCCTGAAGTCCACTGGCCAAGCAGACTAGCGGAGTAGGAGAACCCCGGTTAGTAGACTGTCTCAGAAAGTAAGCTGGAAGGCCAGCAGGACGGCTCAGCACGCGAAGGCGCCAGACACCAAGCCTAACAATGGGAGTTTGATCACCAAACACACATGGTGGAAGAAGGGAACTGACTCCCACAAGTTGTCCTCTGATCTCCACATCTACACTGTGGCATAAACATGCTCCACCTTGTCCCATGCAAATTAATAATTGGTAAAGAAAGACACCCAACACTGACATCACACACACACACACACACACACACACACACACACACACACACACAGAGAGAGAGAGAGAGAGAGAGAGAGAGAGAGACCGAGAGACAGACAGACACATGTCTTCATGAGTTTACATGGAGGAGGAAAAGGCCAGAAGAGAGCACAGAAAACAATCAGAAAAAAAAATCTACCAACAGTTACATCTAAGAGATATATCTGAACAACTGGACATTTAAGAGAATTTTTTAACTATACTGTATTTGTTTGTTTGTAGACTATGTAGCTCAATAATGGCCTGGAACTTGCCAACCTCCTGTCTCAGCCTCTAGGTGCCGGGATTACACGTATGTGACACCATGTTCAGCTTGCTTGAAGATTATTTTTACAATGTAACTTACTACAGTGATCATGGAAATGTGTCAGATCTGCTGCTGCTAAAGACATGGAACTGAAGGGCCCAGCTGCTGCCCTTCAGAGGCACTCTCCACCTAAGGCCAGGCTTTGTACAAACACCCTCCAATCCCTCCAGGCAGTGAGTGACCAAGAGAAACATGGGTGCCTCCAAGAGGACTGTGGTTCAAGTTCTGTCCCTCTGGCTGGATCCTTCCAGGGCCTGGACCGCTCTCGGGGATCCCTCCAGGGCCTGGACCGCTCTCGGGGATCCCTCCAGGGCCTGGACCGCTCTCGGGGATCCCTCCAGGGCCTGGACTGCTCTCGGGGATCCCTCCAGGGCCTGGACCGCTCTCGGGGATCCCTCCAGGGCCTGGACCGCTCTCAGGGATTCTTCCTGTCTAAACCGCCTTCACAGGGGCCAGACCTGCATTACAGACAGAAGGCTCTTCCTTTGTGATCTCCCTTCCCTTTGCCTGTGCAGGCATTCCAATTAACTCCATACACTGCCTGTCCATCTGTTGATACTAGGGCTTGCTTGATACTGGGAAAGCCGGCACTAACTCACTACTGGATGGAAAACAAAGGACAGCCGCCTGAGGTATCCTGGGAATAAGCTAGCTGCAGGACTCCCTGACTGCAAAGCCTAAGCCTCTGTGCATGAATGGACACTGATCTTCCATCCCATGCTCAATAAGGCAGGCAGGGCCATCTCAGAGTTCTTGTACATACCTGTAATGCCCTGGCTAAACTCTGGTCCACTGCGACCAGTGGCCAAGCAGGCCACTCCCTCCAAATCTTAGGGTTGCCCACTCCATCTCTCGAATTCCAACCTCTAGCCCCACCAGCTTCTTGCACTTGCTTCCAAAGGTATATCCTCATTCAATGCATGTTCTGGTTCTTCTCTATGGTATGTTCCTCCCAGCTTTTCCCGACCCACAACTTCACCCTAAGTTCTCAGTGGATGACACACATGCACCCGGCAAATATCAAATAACAGGTTCTTTTCCAGGCACTCGGGTTGTAGACATAAAGAAAAAAAAAATCCTGCTTCACTGAGCCCAGTGGAGATGGGAGACATTTCTAACCATAACATCCAGTCCATTATTATGAAGAAGAAAAGCAGGAGGTGGATCAGGTTTGCAGTTTTAAATAGGGCAGTCAGGCAAGGCTCCCCTAGGTAACACTTGAGCAAAGCTGAGAAGACAGGATAAGTCAAACACATCACATGGTTGAGTGAAGGTATCTGAAAATATCTGGCTTTTTGGAAAAGCAAGATGCCCAGTGTAGCTAGATTGAAGGAAGCAAGGTGAGAGAAAGCAGATGAATTCAGAGGCCTATTGGGGGCTAGTGACCAGGGCACTGTAGGCCAGCAAGAACTTCAAACTTTTGTGCTGAGAGAAGAAAGGCAGAGCTGGTTTGTCAAGATCGATTTCTACCTAAAAGGATGACTCAATTGTCTCAAGTACGCATGAGGGGTGAGAGATGGCCCACTTGCAGCCCCAGCCTGGCTACCTGAGTTCAAACCGTGGAAATGAACTTCCCAAAAGTTACAAAACCCATGTAAAACTGGAGAGAGCCAACTCAAGGCTGACCTCTGACCTCCACGCGTGTGCCGTACCACACATCACAGGAAGTGCTAGTGAGAAGTGCTGTGATGTGTGCATCCACACATCACAGGAAGTGCTAGTGAGAAGTAACTTCAATTTTAAAAATGAACTGTAGGAAGTGATGATCTAGAGCAGTGGTTCTCACCCTTCCTCATGCTGCGACCCTTTAATACAGTCCTAGTGACAACCCCACCCCGCCATAAAAGTATTTCAATTGCTACTTCATCAACTGTAATTTTTGCTAGTTATGAATCACAATGTCAATATCCTGTGTTTTCTAATGGTCTTTGTGAATCGAGACCCATAGGTTGGGAACCACTAGTGTAGAAAGTTCACCAACAATCCAGGCAACAATGACATGAAGAAGTCAGCCTTTACTGACTCCAGACTGTCTGAGCTGCCTGGGTATGAGCTCTGTGGACTAGCACATCTTCCATTCTTGACATGTGTGTAGTAGGTAGTCAGTGTGTGATAGTCAGGTCTCGTGCATTAACCTGAATGTAGCACCTAAAAAGCTATTAAGACATATAGGCCCCACATCATAAATATTTTATTTTAATGTACTTTGCAGAGGTGTGTTGAGCAAGGGATGGGACAATCCTGACCTCACGGATCCACCCTGGGCTGTTTCCATGGCAACTTGTTTCCAACAGGTAGGTGCCTGGAATCCCAACTCATTGCCTGGGATTGACTGTAGTGCCACAGACTATAGAACTAGCCTTAAAGGCCCTCTCCTTTCTCTCCTTCCCTTGTCAGGGGAAGATGAACTAATAACCTGCATTCTTAGAATATCTCACACGTCTGACACCCTCTGCATGAAGGCTCCTCTCCATGTTAGCTGCCAACAGGACAAGTCATCATCTTCAAGGCCCAACTGTGATGTGAAGGCTCCCTGCTTCCTCAGGGTGAGTTCCTCCAGGTTTCCACAGCACTGGGTTCCTCCTATTCGTCTTTAGAAACCTTTGCTTAGTGTCGCAGGTGTTTATAAGAAACCCTTCAGAGTCAATTCCCACCCATTCAAAGATTTACTGATCGCCTCCTATACATGTCAGGCACTGTGCTGATGGATGCTAGGGACACAGCAGAAAACAATAAAGCCTCGCCTCTCGTGCAGCTTACATCATGGTGGACTGACGCAAAGAGGTCCTACATGCTTGAGGGTTTTGCTTTGAATCAGGCTCCACATTTGTACACCCGTTTTCTTATTTCTTCCTGTGTGTTTGTTGCTGGAGATAAAAACCCAGGGCCTTGCACATGCAAGGCACCACTCTACCGCTGAACTACACTGTCGACTCCACATTTCATCTTCACAATACTGAGCGAGGCCAGTATCATCAGTTTCCACTTTACCAAGGAGGGACCTGACCTCCTACAATGTGAATCGCAACAAGCCAGACAACTTGCCTGTAGAGCCACCACAAGACTCAGTGCCGGCTCATGACAGCACTCAGTAGAGGGGAAGTATGACAAGCCCTGTCCACTGAGGCAGAGCGAAGAAGTGTCAAGCCCCACCCTGGCCTCATTATCTCTTATTTTCCACCTGCAGCTTCCTGTTGTGTCCCCAAGGGTTCAGCAGTGGCTGTCAGCCTGGAGAACATGATGGACAGGATATAAAGCCTGACATCCTTCCCACCTGGATCTATCTCTCTCTCTCTCTCCCTCTCCCTCTCCCTCTCTCTCTCTCTCTGGAGCATTCCCTCTCGTCCACAATATCAGGAGGTAGGAAGCCATCTCTCTCGGAGCCCCAGAGACCTCCGAGCGGCTGACAGCGTTCCAAGGCCCCTACTTCCGGTCTTCGCCCCCTCCCCAGGTGTCCCCATTTCCTGGGGTCTCCCGCCCCTCTGGCCCACTTCCGGCGATCTCGCCCTCTCCTGTCCCTATCTCCGGCCCCTCGGCGCACACACGGGCTCGTGGGCACTCACCAGCCCGGCGGCGGGCGGAGCGCGGGTCACGGCGGCAGGAGCCTCGGCTGGCAGCGCGCGCAGAACAGACCCGCACTCCCCAGCCGGCCGGCCCGGCCCTCGCGCCGGAAGTGACGTTTGAGTCGCACGTAGGCGGCGCCCATCCCGGGAGTGCGCATGAGTGAACTTTGCAGCTTTGGCTTGGGTCTTGTCACCACCTGGTGGCCCGGGTTGTGCTGCTGAGTTGGGTGTATGGTTGGGGAAATCGAGGCCCTGGGGGAGGAAAGCAGGCTGCTTCCCTGGAACATACTGCCATATGCCTAGTGTTCGACATCACTTTCTCATTAAATCATCTTTATTTTTGCAAATCCCCCTGCTTCGTGACAGAAGTAGCAAATCAGTGCAGAAAACAGCTTCAGACCTAGACCTCAGGATTATCATACGCAGAACTACTCAGTCCTCAGCTGACATCTGGACTGGCTGCCTGGTGTCAGTATGCCATTAGCTGAGCCACTTTGGCTAAGAGCTCTAGCCTCCTGGTCTCAATTTCTTCATGAATAACACCATTCTTGCCCTGGACCCCGACTCCGAGACTATCTGATTTCTCCTGTGGGGCTCAAAGTGTTGTCTCCAGACAACACTAGTTTGAAAAGGAGTTTACTAGCTCCATGCCTGGCCAATTAACTGCCCTCACCTCACATACCCATGGTTTGTGTAACTGTAATCTAGGGGCAAATCTCTGAGATTCCTCTTTCAGGTAGAATAAGGACAACAGACCATTTCTAGAGAGAAATTCCATCGGTCCAAGAGAATGTCAGATTCAAAGGGATGACCTTAAGTTCCCTCATACATCTAGAGTGGTGGGAAGTGACTCTCGGGGACATAAGGACACATAGATTTTGCCAGATGTCAAACTACATGTGTGGGAGGAGTGTGAAGTAGCCTTGGAATCCTGAGTTGTGTTTATCTGTTTTGTTTGTTTTTAATAGAGAGTATCTGTAGACCAGGCTGGCCTCCAACTCATGACTCTTGTGCCTTTGTCTCCAGAGACAGTGAGTGTGTGCCAGGTTACAAGCCATGAGACTTGCAATCATCGGTTCTCCCCAGTCCCCAACTTCTAGGCTGCCAAATAAAATATAGAACACTCGGTTAAATTTGAATTTCAGATAAACAAAGGTCTATTTTTAAGACTAGGTGCCTTATGTAACATTTGGGACAGATACTTTAGAAATGATTTTTATTTCTCAGAAACTCACATTTAAATTGGCACCCTGTTGCCCCCCCCCCCCAAATCTAAGTGTTAGTTCCCTGTTGTGCTTATAACAAATTACTACATGGTGACTTCAATAACACAAATGTATTTTATTGCTTTGCTAAAGACATCAGGGAGCCAGAAAGGCTGAATTCTCTCTGGGTACCTGTCTTTTTCAGCTTTCAACTTGCAGAAGCTTCCGGTATTACTTGGTCCATGGTCTTCCCTGTATCCCTCCACCATCTTGTTTCTGTTGTCACAATTGCAGCTGACTGACTCCTAAATCCTCTGTGTGTGTGAGAGAGAGAGAGGGGAGGGGGGCACACCCTGGAATTTGCCATAATCTAGACTGACCTCAAGTCCACAATCCTCCTGTGTCAGATTTAGAAGTCCTGGGATCATAAGTGTGAATGCTCATGTCTCCTATAAAAGTCATTTTCAAATATTTGAGAAATCCGGGCATTGTGGTACATACATTTAACCCCAGCACCAGGGGAGTGGGATGCAGATGGATCTCTCTGTCTGAGGTCAACTGGCTAGTCAGGACTACAAGTAAGATCCTGTCTCAAAGATTTGTTTGAGATGGTTACTCATGTTGTCATGTTGGTCTTTTTTTTTTCTTTTTTCTTTTTCTTTCTTTCTTTCTTTCTTTCTTTTTGTTTTTTGTTTTTTGGTTTTTGGTTTTTGGTTTTTTGAGACAGGGTTTCTCTGTGTAGCCCTGGCTATCCTGGAACTCACTCTGTAGACCTGGCCTTGAACTCAGAAATCCACCTGCCTCTGCCTTAGGTTGGTCTTGAACTTGCAGTTCTCCCACCTCAGCCTCTTGAGTAGAAAAAAAGATCAGGACATACATCACAGCCAGCTTCCTGCCTCTCACTTATAAGAACATTTACAATTACATTGGGTCCATTCTTGGGAGAACCCAGCCTAATCTTACCATCTGAAGATCCTCAATCACATCTATAACATCTTTTACTGCCATGAGATACAAATTCCAGAGGCTAAGATGAGGACATCTCAGGGGACAGGACATGACTATCCCCTGACCATCCACCAAAATCTGCTAATCTAATTCAAATTGTATGATATTGGCCAAGCTATTCAGACTCCCAAAGCATCTAGATCCCTGTGCTGGTTAGTGTTATCTGTCAAATCCACCAGTGAAATGGATCTCTGGGTGTGTCTATAGGAAATTGCCTTAACTGTAGGTCATTGAAGGGAAGACGGCTGGGACCATTTCCTGGCTGGGATCCTGGAGAAAGGCAGCTAAGCAGCAGCCTACGTTCATTTCTCTCACTCTGCTTCTCGACTAGAACGCATTATGACCTTAAGTATCTGCTTTCCATGATGACCTCTGTACCCTGAATTGTGAGCCTGAATAAACTCTTCCTCCTTCGTGTGTGTGTGTGTGTGTGTGTGTGTGTGTGTGTGTGTGTGACAGGAGCTCTGGCTATCACAGAACTCACTACATAGACCATGCTGTCCTAGAACTCACAGAGACCCACTTTTCTCTTCCTCTCAAATGCTAGAATTAAAGTTGTGAGCCACCACACCCAGCCACCAACTCTTCCTTCCTTAAATGGCTTTGTCAGACATAGAAAGGTAACTAACATAGTCTTCATAAGCCAAAAAGAAAGCTGATTAAATGGGCTCATAAGAAAAAAATAATAAACTTTCCTCAAGCTACACAAGTAGTAGGTAACTCCTCTAGCAAAGCTTTAGCCCTGCTGGTCTAGGGGTTGAGATAAACCTCTCTTACTGGTGGCCCTGGCAGCCCAGCCTGCACTTCTAGAAGCTGACAGCAGGGGGAGATGAGCTTGGAGAGGAAGGTCAGCCTTCCTCTCCTAGTAAAAGTTTAGAGAAGGCTGAAGGGTGTCAGATAAACAAGACAGGGGAAAGAGTTTTCTCATGTTGAGCAGCTGTAGACAATGAGGCACTAGGCTTATCGTATCATATATCTAAATATATATGTATATATTTACATATATATAACATATACCCATTTATGCATATATCCTATATATGTTTATATATAATATATATGTATATAATGATATACATATATGTATATAAGGATATATGTATATAAGGATATACATATATATAGATATGTATGTATATATATCCTTATAAAGCTTATACTGAAAGCAATGGGAGAGATGGTCTTTACAGAACAGGACATTCCATTCAGAAAGGATCCAAGATGAAAGAGTCAGGTCCAAATGTCAGCATAGTCCCAAATTTTACTTCATTCGAGAGACTAT
This sequence comes from Tokudaia tokunoshimensis, assembly GCA_036184795.1. Classification (NCBI taxonomy): domain Eukaryota; kingdom Metazoa; phylum Chordata; class Mammalia; order Rodentia; family Muridae; genus Tokudaia; species Tokudaia tokunoshimensis. The sequence goes on along the minus strand of BTHU01000004.1, from coordinate 137,965,645 downwards.
ACGCTGCTTGTCTCTTTGGTTTCAGAGGCTGAAGGTCAGGCTCGGATCAAGGAAGGGTCAGAAACTGTCCATGATTCCAGTTAAATAGGTGAGCAGAGACTTGAATTTCTGTCTTCTTTCCTGTCTTGGACACTCAGAAGTAACTGACCTGGAACATCACATTGAAAGGACCCATTTCCATGTGCACAAAGGAGGGCTGTGAGCCTTGTGCAGGGGCCCCTTGCGAGCTCCGAGGAATGATGTGCAGAGATCTGATCCACTGGGACTCGCTGTGATCGCCCACTCCAGAGCAGGAGGTCACCAAAGATCAGCTTACCCTGCATCCCAGCTTGGAAGGTTGCAAAGAGCTGCCCTCTGTGCTTCCTTGCCAGTGTGCCACAATGGCTCGGAGTGCCCGGGCTGTTTCCAGCTGCCTTTACTCCAACTGTCTAAACTGGAGATTGTGGCACGGCTCAAAAGACTATTTTTAAAAGAAATGTATAAGCATATTCGCGCAGCTCACGGGTGTCTATACCCCTGTTTTTGAGACAGGGTTTTGCTCTGTAGCCCTGGCTGGCTTGTAACTCACTGTATAGAACACGGTGGCTTCAAACTTACAGCAATTCTTCTGCCTCTGCCTCTTAAGTTCTGGGATTGCAGATATGAGCTACCACACCCGGCAACAAACTATATACTCTTTCAAAATTATTTTTGCTTATTTTGTGTGTGGGTGTCTTAGCACACACATATCCCAGTGCATTTGTGGAGGTCAGGGGTCAACTTACAGGAGTTAGTTCTCTGCATCCACCACACAGGTCAAGACTAGGTCCACAGACTCGGCAATAAGCATCACCATTGATCAAACCATCTTGCTGGACCCTCTTTTTTTTTTTAAAAAAAATTTAATTGTTGTTATTGTTATTTTTGTGATATTCTCGTGTGTCACAGATCGTCTTGAACTAATATGTAGTTGAGGGTGACCCTGAACTCCCAACTCCCCTGTCATACCTCCAAGGTGATTACAGTTATGAGTACTATGCTTGTCTTAAAATAAGTCATTTTTTTAAGATTTATTTATTTATTTATTATATGTGGGTATACTGTAGCTGTCTTCAGACACTCCAGAAAAGGGCATCAGATCTCATTACAGATGGTTGTGAGCCACCATGTAGTTGCTGGGATTTGAACTCAGGACCTTCGGAAGAGCAGTCAGTACTCTTCACCGCTGAGCCATCTCTCCAGCCCAGTAAGTCATTTTTTAAAAGATTTATTTTTATTTTCTGCTTGTGGGTGTTTGGCCTGTATGTGTGTCTGTGCAGTACCCTCAGAGACCAGAAGATGGCATTGGGTCCCCTGGAGCTGGAGATATAGATGATTGACAGCTGCCAAGTGGGTGCTGGGAGTAGAACCCTGGTCTTTTGGAGTAGCAGCAAGTGCTCTTCAGTCCTGAGTCTTCTCTCCAGACTCTTGACATAGCTCTTTCAGCTCTAAATTTAATGTGAATTTCTGTATCCATTTTGTTTTTTATAAAATCAAGTTTTTAAAAAGTGAAAATAAAACTGTTTACCTCCCTGTACTGGCTGGTTTTGTGTGTCAACTTGACAGAAGTTGGAGTTATCACAGAGAAAGGAACTTCAGGTGAGGAAATGCCTCCATGAGATCCAGCTGTGGGGCATTTTCTCAATTAGTGATCAAAGGGGGAGGGCCCCTTGTAAGTAGTACCATCCCTGGACTGGTAGTCTTGGGTTCTATAAGAAAGCAGACTGAGCAAGCCAGGGGAAGCAAGCCAGTAAGAAACATTCCTCCATGGCCTCTGCATCAGCTCCTGTTTCCTGACCTGCTTGAGTTCCAGTCCTGACTTCCTTTGGTGATGAACAGCAATGTGGAAGTGTAGACTGAATAGACCCTTTCCTCCCCAACTTGCTTCTTGGTCATGATGTTTGTGCAGGAATAGAAACCCTGACTAAGACGCTTCCTAAGTACATGTGTACACGTGTGTATGTGTGTGTACATGTGTGTATGTGTGTGTGTACTCAGGTTGTGTGGTTTCTGGTAGCAGTAGGCACATAGTAGGCACTCATATGAGTCTCCCGTGACTCACCAGAAACACTTAGCTCTACGGTTGTGGGACAATTACCAGCATGGTTGGAAATGCTTGGTGCTTGCCAGGGCTTCTTCCTGTCTGCCAGCCATGGTCCCAGATCATCCAGGAGAGTGGGCCCCTCACAACGCTCATACATTTTATTTTTGAAGATTTATTTATTTATATGTGAGTACACTGTAGTTGTCTTCAGATACCAGAAGAGAGCATCAGATCTCATTACAGATGGTTGTGAGCCACCATGTGGTTGCTGGGATTTGAGCTCAGGACCTTTGGAAGAGCAGTCAGTGCTCTTCACCGCTGAGCCATCTCTCCAGACCCCACGCTCATACTTTTTATTTCCATTTTTACAAGGCTCAAAGAAACTACCTGCGGCCACAAGGAGCTGATAAAGTATTTTGGGGTTTTGTTTGTTTTTGTTTTGTTTTGTTGTTATTTGTTTTTAAATTTACGTTCATTCATTCATTGTGTGTCTCTGTGTGTGATATGTGTGTATGTGATATGTGTGTTCGAGTGGCACATGGCACACATGTAGAAGTCAGAAGTCAACTTTTTATTGAATCAGATCTCTCTCTCTCTCTCTCTCTCTCTCTCTCTCTCTCTCTCTCCCTCCCTCCCTCTCTCTCAACCTTGTAAGTACTGAGGATCAAACTCAGGCCACCAGACTTGGCTGCAAGCTCCTCCGCCAGCTGAGCAGCTAAGTTGTGTCACCAACTTTGCAAATGTCTCCCTTCTCCTCGCATCTGGTAACTGAGGTTCTCAGGAAGAAGTGGGGTGTCCTTTATTAGTTTGATGGTTTGTGGGGCTACAGCTTGAACCCAGAGCCTCATGCACACTGGGCCCACACTATGTTCTGCTTGGCATCCAGTGCTATTTGCACTAATAACTTCCCTTACTGAGCACCTTTAGGGAGGGGACCAGACTGGAGCTCCAAGAGGTAGAGGAATCTGACCAAATTACAAAACAAGTAAAGAGCTGGGCCGGGGTGAGCGCTGGAGGGATGGGGAGAACTCGTTCTAATACTTGGGATTCTAAAGAACAAAACATCCCACGAGCTTCAACAATTTCACTTGCTGGGTCTGACCCACTCTGAGGTCAACAGTTGCCCAATTAGTGGTTTGGAGCCCGGCTTGGCTGGAAAAGTGTCCAGACCTGAGCTGGGGGGAAGTCAGAGGCTTGGCGAGCACAGGAGAGATGTCGAACTTCAATCGAAGGGTCGTGTGAAGCCTGTGACCCCCTGGCCTGCCATGCCTCAAGTGCCAGAGTCTTATTTCTGTGCGTCCCACCTTCTGCTCCAGAGCCCAGGATCAGGCCCTAGAAAGAAGGATCCAGGTCTTTGAATGGGCTCAGCCGAGTGTATTTCCCAGAAGAGGTCAGAGCCAGCTGTGTTTTTGTGGTCACACATTGATCTCCCTGAGTCAGCACGGCTGCTTGGAGAGACAGAATGTCCTGTCTGTTCCCAGGGGTTTTGGATCCCAGCCAGACGAATGTTTTCCAAACCATGGCCTGAAATGGTGATGCCGCAGGGATAGGAGAGATCCTGCCCCTTCCCCATCAATGCCAGCCCAGATGCTCACCTCTCCTTCCATCATTCCAGTACATGGTCTGGACCCAGTTCTGACCACACCCCTGGCCCTGTGCTGGGCTCTCTGTACTCTACCAACCCCACAGAGGCACTGTGGGATAGCCTCAGATCTTCTGAATTCCATGTGGCAGCTGAGCAAACAGACTCAGAGGCAAGTCCATGATCTTGGCATTCAGAAGGCTGAGGCAGGAGGACCGCAAATTTGAGGCCAATCTGAGCTATATAGGGAGTTCAAGGCCAGCTTGGGGTTACACTGTGACAGTGAAATCTGTTGAATAAGGGAAGAGAAAGGAAAAGTGGAAGGGAAAAAACAGAGAGGTCAGGTGACTTATAAATGGTCACACAAAGAAGGAATTGCAGGTCTGTGCTGGGAGTTCTAGCGTGTCAGATCTGATGATGATCTGTAAATTCACCGGGTCACACATAACATCATAACAAGCCCAACGAATAAATATCACTATCTCCTGAAGAAACGTGAAAAGTGAGGCTCAGAAGATGGAAGTGACTTGTACAAAGTTGGAGAATGCTCCCCTGGGGTAGCCAGCAGTCGTGTTTCAAGGGTACAGTGCCAAAGATCTGGTCATGAGCAACAGAAGCCCCCCCCTTCCTATGATTCCTGTGTTTACCCACGGGTTTCCTGGGGTGGGAGGAGGGAGGGTAGGGTAGAGCAGTCATCTCCTGGGAAGGACAGAAGAAGAGAGATGCTATTGGGAAAGATTAAGTATGGGAGTTTGGTGCAGGGACAGCTAGGGCTCAGAGGAATGGGCTGCCTGGCACTGGAAAGTGCCTGCATTTGCCAAGGTCAGCTCACACTCAAGGACAGTGTACTTGAGGGCTTCCCACAAGCCAGTGTGGGCAGAGACTGCCTACAAGAAGAACTCTGCTTGGCTCCGATGACCAAAAGATTCCTGGAGGGAGGGAGAAGGTAGCCAGCAAGACACAGGGATGGGATCTGGGCTCCTAAGGGGACCCCCTACTATGCATACCCTGCAAGAGAGCTATCCGCCCCCCCCCCAGGTCAAAGACAAGAGAGGCCTGTGTGTACAGCCATCTCTGTGTGCACGGCAGTCTCTGTGGTGCCCAGCTAAATTGGAAGCTTCCGATGTCTGTTGGGTCCAGAGAGCTGGAAGGCAGCCAGGCTGGGGAAGCTCAGGGTACCCTTCTCACCTCCACAGCACCCCTGGCCCAGAGGAAGGGATAAGGGGCATCCATGCCACGATCCTCAGAAGCCTGGCTGGGCTGTGGAGGAGGCTTCCACCTGAAGCAGGCTGGGAGCTTGTATTGGCAGCTTGGCTGGACTTTCTCACCTGAGATTATGAAGTTGTCTTTTTGAGCCGAAGAGCTGTCGGGTGAGTCTCCTCCCAGAGATGGGAAAAGTGTTTCTCTACAGAATACATTCTTGTTTTGTTTTTTTGTGTTTTGGAGACAGGGCTTCTTTGGGTAGCTCTGGCTGTCCTGGAATGTGTTCTGTAGACCAGACTGGCCTCAAACTCACAGAAAATCCTCTATGAGTGCTGGGACCAAAGGCATGAGCCACCACTGCCCAGCTTCAGGATACATTTATTTTCATGTACATGAGTACACTGTAGCTATCTTCAGACACACCAGAAGAAGGCATCGGATCCCATTACAGATGGTTGTGAGCCACCATGTGGTGGCTGGGAATTGAACTCAGGACCTCTGGAAGAGCAGAACCATCTATCTATCCAGCCCCAGAATACATTTTTTAAAAGAGATTTTAGGAGTGGGTTGGGAAGATATCTCCATAGGCGATGCAAAGGTGAAGACCCGAGTTTGCATGCCCAGCACCTACATAATAGAAAACAAAACAAAACAAAAATTGAGGGCTGGAGAGAGAGTTCAGCAGTTAAGAACATGTGTTGCTCTTACAGAAGATCCAGGTTCCTTCCCACCACCCATGTGGAAACTCACAACTGTCTGTAACTCCAGTTCCAAGGACTCTGATGTCCTCTCTGGGACACAGCGCACATGGGCACAGCGCACGTGCAGACACTCATGCAAACAAAACACCGATACAATAAACAAAACAAACACAAGCCAGTTGAGGTAGTGTGCAACTGTAATCCTGTGCAGGGGAGGCAGAGACAGGCAGGTCCCAAGGGCTCGCGGACCAGGCAGTCTAGCTGAATCAGCAAACTACTGGGTTAGTGAGAGAAAACTCCCATGAGGGATGATGGCAGAAGACCGGTACCAGATGCTTTCTTCCAGTCTCCACACATGGTGAACACTTACATGCAAGTGCGCGCACACACATTTTCTATAAATGGGGGTGGGGGTGAGAAATAAAAAAATACAAAACTGCCTTGCTAGTGTCGGAGGTGGGGTTGTGCAATGGGCTGCTCCGCCTGAGTGGAAACCTTCCTTTCCCTTCTTTCCTTCTCTCATTGGGGTCTCAGTGTGTCACTCCAGGCCTGTCACCTTCAGAGTCTATCACTGGACACTTGCCTACTTAGAAGACTTTCCCTTGTGTCCTCCTCCGTATTGTTCTCCAAGTGTACCTAGGAGGTCTACCCTTGAACCTGAAGGACCTGGGTCAGAATCCGAGCTCTACTCTTGGAGCTTCAGGTCTGTCATCTAATTAATAAGCACCGACGACTCCCCCAGTTGCCTCCAGGATCAAGTGAGAGCCAGTTCACATTAAACCATCAGTAGGGGGCTGGAGAGATGGCTCAGCAGTTAAGAGCACTGACTGCTCTTCCAGAGGACCTGAGTTCAAATCCCAGCTACCACATGATGACTCACAACCATCCGTATTGAGATCTGATGCCCTCTTCTGGTGTGTCTGAAGACGGCTACAGTGTACTCACATATAATAAACAAATAAATAAACCTTAAAAAACAAAACAAAACATCAGTACTGGCCCGGTACCATAAAGCTCTTAGTAAATCTCAGCTGTGATCACTTCCGCTAGCCAGTGCTTGCCAAATGCTCAAGTCTCGCAGCCTTTGAATCAAGCACTTTCTGACCCAGCTCTGTTAACTGCACAGGAGATGCCCAAAGTTCATCATAGTAGGGAAAAGGAGAAGATAATAAAAATAATGTGCATTCCGCAGGTCATCTGATATACTGAGGAAAAGCAGACGCGGACATCTCCGTGTGGTACCGTATGATTTGGTTTGGTTTTGGTTTTGAGACACGGTCTCATTATGGAACCCAGACTGACCTTGAACTAGTAAGCCTCCTGCCTCCGCTCCCCAAATGCTCGACTAGCAGATGTAAGCCACTGTGCTGATTATTAAGGTGAAAGTCAGGTAATGTTACCTCGACACTGAAAAGCCAGATCCCGTTTGCCTTGGTACCTGAATCCAGAGTGGGTAGAATGGTTCCCCGCTGAGTTTTCTCTGGCACCTTCACGGAGAGTGCCATGGCAAGGCTAGGGCTGGACTTGGGACCCATTGGGTTAGTGTAGGTTTGATTTTTTTTTAATGTAGCCTTGCAACAAAAGAAAAGCAAAGAATTGCCCTTTGGAATCAAGATCTCAAGATTGCAAATTGTTGTAGTCATTATGAAAATCAGTATGCATGTTCCTTAAAATACTAAAAATAGACCTCCCACATAATCCAGCTACAGTACACCTGGATATCTATCCCAAGGACACGATGTCAGCATTCCAGAAAGCTATACAGGTTTATTGATGCCCGGTGTATGATAGCCAAGATATGGAACTAGCCTAGGCACACAGTAACAGATGAATGGATAAAGAAAATGCGGCATAAATACACCATGGAATTGTACTCCACTGTAAAGAAATGTGAAAGGATGGCCTTGGGCTTCTGATTGCCTCTTGAATGCTGGAATGACAGGCTCTCAGCACCTGTGGCAACTCACTACCATCTATGACTCCAGTTCCCGGGGACCTGATACCCTCTTTTGAACTCTGTGGGCACCAGGCACACATGTGGTACACAGACATATATGTAGGCAAAATCCCATAGACATAAATAAGAAAGAGAAAAGAAAACATCACTTCTTTCTCTTTTTTTTAGATTTATTTATTTTATATGAGGGCTCTATCTGCATGTACACCAACAGGCTAGAAGAGGGCATTGGATCCCATTACAGATGGTTGTGAGTCACCATGTGATTGCTGGGAATTGAACTCAGGACCTCTGGAAAGAGCAGCCAGGGCTCTTACCCACTGAGCCATCATCTCTCTAGCTCCAAAATAACACTTTAAAAAAATAGAGAGAGTCTAGACTTAGCTACATATATGTGTATGTGCAAACACATATGACATGAAAGTAGGAGAATTATTGGGGTGGGGTGAGAGGAGACAGGGGAGTGAGAAGGAGGGAGAAGAGCAGTGAGGGCTCATAATATAGTGATATATATTATAATATATAATAATATACAGTGATATAATATACTATATAGCATATATAACTATATAACATATACACTATATATCATATATACTATATTATATATATAACATATAGATATATGATATAATACAATATATTATATATATGAAAAAATAATAATGAAATTCACCAATTTGTGCACGAACTACACCTTTTTTTTTTCAGAGAAAGACTGTAAGCTTGGGTGAAAAGGTAGCTTTTGCAGTCCCCAGGGTGTTATGACAAAATGTGAACACTTGGGGGCACTCCAGCCAATCTTCTATAGAGAGATGGTAACACTTTGATAATAAAAAAACATATGGAGCCCCCCTCCCCCCCGCCCCACAGGATGGCTCGGCAGGTAAGGGCACTTGCCACTCAAGCCTGAGGACTTGGGTTTGGTCCCTGGAGCATACACAGCACGAGAATAGAACTAACTCCTGAAAGCTGGATTTCCCAAGTGCGCCACCCCAAATAAATACATTAAAAAAAAAAATCACTGTCATTTTCACCACCTGAGCTCTTCCTGTGAAGTCCCAAGCTCTGTTCAGAGGGTCATGAGTCAGGGCATCTTTGGCTTGTTTCCTTGTTGTTTGTTTTTTGTTTTTGAATCAGAGTTTCACTGTGTAACTCTGTCGGTCCTGAACGCCTTATGCAGGCTAAACTGGCCTCAAACTCACAGAAAGCCACCTGCCTTTGCCTTCTGAGTGCTGGGATTATGGGCATGTACCATTATACCTGGCTGTCTTCTCATTTTAACTTTGTAAACATCCCATTCACTAGGCACTATCTAAAAAAATTTATTTTAAAAAAGTGTGTGTGTGTGTGTGTGTGTGTGTCTGTCTGTCTGTGTAAATGTATATCATGTGTGTGCCAATGCCTGTGGGAGTCAGAAGAGGGTGTGGGGTCTCCTGGAGCTGGAGTCCCAGGCAACTGTGAATGCTGGGAACCAAATTCTGATCCTCCGAAAGTACAGCCGGTACTCTTAAGCGCCATCTCTCCAGCTCCCTCCCTGTAGTTAGACACTTACTGGGGATTTGATATATAGAGTCTAATATTGCTTTTCTGGCGATTTAAACTGTCTCTATAGCGTTGTAATCCACACTATTAAGTGTACAGCTTCGTGAAATCAGTGCACAAGTTGGCTCCGGGGCTGGAGATGAGGCGCTTGGACCCATTGGACAGCCTGGTACTGCCTCCTTAGCTCGGCCGGGAATGTCATCATCTTGTACTTTGCCCTCTGTGTTTTTCCATATTGTTCCAACTCTTGTGAGATACAGGTTCCATTCTAATAAAAAAACATATGGGGGCTCTAAGAAGGGTCTCAGGCATCTAAGGATGAGTTGGAAGTACTGAAGGGCAGGCTGGATTCTCAAAGAGTCTAAAGGACAAACTCCTGACAGGCTTGTTTAGGGAGAGACCTCCATCCCTGGAAACTGGGGACTTAGGGTCCAGGCCTATTTCCTCTTTAGGTCCCTGTGACATGACATTGTGACTCACTGGTGTCCCAATCACAGAGTGGCCCTCAGTAAATGTCTGCCGGATGCTAGGTTTTCCCTGCCTCCCTCGCCTCCTCTCATCTACTCGCTGCTCTTCCCCTGGGGTCTGGGAAGAAATGATCAGCTGTAATGGCTAGTGGTCACCTGTGTTTCTTCAGCAAGGGAGATACTGAGCATGCCAGACCCAACCAGATGGGTGACACATGGTGGCCTGTGGGGAGTGGTCCCAGAAATTATTCCCCCACCCCTCCACCCACCCAATACATAAAGGAGATAACAGGTCTCTCCCCAGGCAGGGGATGATGGGAATTTTCTGCCCATCTTCCGACTTCAGTTGCTGTCGGGGCTGGGCCCTCAGGCCATAAATCGCTGTACTCATTCGTCAATATCTGGCAGCTCAGCGTTTGTCAGGAGCCTGTCGCCATCCTTATCTCGTACACGCCTTGGCATTGCTTCGCCACTTTCGAAAAATGCAGTATTGTAAACAGGGTGCTTTGGTCATCTCTTACCTTGGAGTTGGGGGGACCCCAGCTGTGGCGAGTGGAATGAGGGGCAAGAGGGCTCAAGCTTCTGGGGTTTGAACTCCTAGTCCGTTCCCTCTGGGATCTAGGGTGGGACCTGAGGTAAAGTTAGAAGCTGTGAGAGAATTGAGAAATGGTCATTGAGAACCCGTGCAAAACCAAAACAAGGCTCCTTTCCTGGGTGACCTCGTTCAAGAGTGCTTCTTCTCCTCTTCCTCTTCCTCCTCCTCCTCCTCCTCTTCTTCCTCACCATCGAGTGAGAAGGAATGGGAGTCTTTTGCTTATGATGACACGCAGGTGCCCTTAACCCATGAGTCTGTTGCATTAAGAGTTGGGACTTGGAAAAAAAAAAAAAAAAGCAAGCCGGACGGTGGTGGCGCACGCCTTTAATCCCAGCACTTGGGAGGCAGAGGCAGGAGGATTTCTGAGTTCGAGGCCAGCCTGGTCTACACAGTGAGTTCCAGAATAGCCAGGGCTACACAGAGAAACCCTGTCACAAAAAAAAAAAAAAAAAAAAGCACAAGAGTTGGGACTTGGGGCTGGAGAGATGGCTCAGTGGTTAAGAGCACCAGCTGCTCTTCCAGAGGTCCTGAGTTCAAATCCCAGCACCCATATGAGAGGCTGCAACTGTCTGTAACTCCGGGTCCAGGAGATCCAACACCCTCACACAGACATACATGCAGCCAAAACACCAATGTACGTAAAATAAAAATAAATCGATTATTTTAAAAACAGAGTTGGGACTTGGATTTGACCCCAGGGACAGCCTGGGTGACCCCTTGCCATCTCCAGCCTCAGGTCCCTCATCTCCCTCATTGTGTAAGAGCCCACTCTTGTCTGCCGCATGTCTCGGCTCTCTTATTTCTACTCCTACAGCCCTCTTGAGTTCCTCACACCACTCACCTCCCCATACTCGCCCCCACCTCCTAAAGGTTTCTTTCTCCAATGGATCCGGACTGGCAACCAAGTCTTCAGCATACAGGCCATCGGGGGACTCTTTAAGATGCAAACTCACCAGGGACATCCTTTTGGTATAATTCATTTATTATGATTTGGGTATTCACATAGTAAACATTTCTAGCAGTTGACGTGCCTCCTCCGGCCATATGTCCTTGTCCCCAGCTTCGCTGTCTTCCTCCCAATCTGTCCTTGTGCTACCGGTTTCACAGGTCTAATGGCCTCAGCACCTCAAGGGGCAGCCATGTTTGCTTGTTTATTTGTTTTAATTTTATGTATCTGAGTGTTTTCACCTGCGAGTGTGTCTGTGCAGGATGTGTTCCATTAGGTCAGAGGAGATTGGGGTGCTGGAGTTATGGAAGGTTGTAAGCCGTGGGTGCTGGGAATGGGAGAGGGGGTTAGTAGATGGCAGAGGCGGGCTTTTGTTTTTGTTTGAGACGGGGTCTCACTGTGTAGCTCTCGTTGGCCTGAGACTCACTGTGTAGACCAGGCTGGAAGGAAATTTGCAAAGATTTCACTGCACCTACTTCCTGAGTGCAGAGATTCCTCTATGTGTACTACCACATAGGGCTAGAACCCTGGATGCTGCTTGTGAGGCCTGGTGAGGTGAGGTGGAGCTAAGAGTAATTTTTGTGTGTGTGTGTGTGTGTGTGTGTGTGTGTGTGTAGTTTTGTTTTGGTTTTGTTTTGTTTTGTTTTGAGACAGGGTTTCTCTGTATAGCCCTGGCTGTCCTGGAACAGGCTGTAGACCAGGTTGGCCTTGAACTCAGAGATCTGCCTGCCTCTGCCTCCCAAGTGCTGGGATTAAAGGTGTGCGCCACCACTGCCCAGCAATTTGTGTTTTATATGAACACTGCCGAATGTGAGTGCTGGGTTCATCTGGGTTTAAGGAGGCCAGGAGAGAGGCAAGCGTGGGCTTCTGGTAGGGAGGACCGGGGCGGGAGAGGGAAGGTGGGGAGAAGAGGCAGGCTTTGGATGTTTGGGCTGGTGTTGTGAGCACAGAGACCTCCCCGGGCCCTGCTGGCTCCTTGCCCCTGTTGGGAGTATTGTCCGTCCGAGTGATTACTGGGTTAGAGTGTTAAAGTGATTTCACAGAGTAAGCCCTGAGGACTTCCATGCTGAAGCTCTGATTAGAGGGTCACCATTTGCCCTACGGCAGTGACCACAATGGCCTGCTGCCTGCTGGGAGACTAGTACTTCTCACAGGCATCTCATGCACCCATCGATGCCCAGCAAATCACCTGGAAGGCTGCCTGTCTTGTATAGTCTCTTTCTGACGGGCAAAATCCAGAACCTGTAGGATCTCATAGTTTCTTTGCCATAACAAAACCTTTACCCATGAAAGCTGCTCATATAATAGGTGCAGAAAATTCCAAGTGTAGGGTGGGGTGTGGCTCAGATGGTAGAGTGCTTGTCTAGCACACACAAGGCCCTGGGTTTGATCCTTGTACCACAGAAACACTGTCTTCAGCCTCCACACATTAGATGCCTGGCAGAGTTTGGCAGCAGAAAAATGACTCCAGTGCTGGGGATATGGCCCAGAGGTAGAACACTTGCCCAGGATGCAGGAGTCCTGGGTTCCACCCTCAACACTGAAAGGGGTCAGGAAGGCAAAGGACAACTCTAGGGAATGGTGAGAGACCCAAGGGACAGCAATAGTCAAACACATGCGTGCACGCGCACACACACACCAAGCAGCACAGTAGCAGGTGCGGAAGTGACACCAGAACAGAAGCAGAAGTCGCGGAGAGATGATGTCACCTCAGCCAAAGGTAATGTAGGCATCCGCTAGCTCCCTCTCACTGTGAACTCTGAGGGAGCCTTCATTTTGTCCAATTCTCCCAGAATGCATGAGGACACCTCTTGGGGCGGGAGGGAGAGACTGAAGAGCTCTCTGAATGGTGAAGAGACTGAATGGTGCGTGTGGGGAGGTTATCAGTGGAAGCCGTCCCAGGGAGGACTGCAGAGAGGCAGGCCCTTTGAACATGTCTCCGAGGATTCGAAGCACTGTGTTTTCAGTACTGTCTCCCAAATCTTGTGTCCTTGAAATGTGGTCCCTAACACACCAGAGTTGATAGATGGGAAACTTTGGGGAGATTGATCCGAGTTGATCTGCTTGCGGATTGATGGGTAATAGGCTATTGCAGTAGTGATCTACTACCACGGATCCATCCCACCTCGAAATGCCCCCCACCATGTAAAACACAATTCCTCGGCCCTCAGCACGCACAGGCATCACGTTCTTAGGCTACTCAGCCTCCAGGATCATGAGCTAAGCACACCTCTTTACAAATGGCTATGTCTCCTGTGTTTTGTCATAGCAACAGAAATGAATCGAGATGCCAGAAGATACGGATTTCATCACAGCGAAGAGCAGGCAGCATGCTCCGAGTTACAAAAGCACCCGCTCACTGAATTGTTTACTTAATCATGATTGTTTGTTCCATTGATTGACTCTGCTGTGTGTACTTGGTGAAAATCAAACATCCAAACGGGCAAAAGGGCATCAAATGAAAAGCAGCTCTCCCTCTCACCCCTGACCCCCACCGTCCACGAGGCCCTTCTCTGCAGACCGGTATCCCACCCCCACTGCTTGCCATACATCCTGTGAGTGTTCCTGCCAAAATCCCCGTCCTTTAGCTACCACAGGAGGAGAAACAGGGCTTCTCTCTCTTCTCTCCGCCCCACTCCCTGCCTCCGCTGCCAGCGCTTTGCCGTACAAAAAGAACTGAGGGGCTGCAGAGATGGTTCAGCAGTTAAGAGCTTTGGCTGCTCTTCCAGAGGACCTGGTACCTACATAATCATCTGCAGCTACAGTGCCAGGGGAATCCAACGCCCCCTTCTGGTATCTGTGGGTATTGCACGTATTTGGGGCAAGTACTTCAAGGCAAAACACAGCGCATTAAAAATAAACACATCTTTTAAAAACAATCTGTTCAGCGAAGTTTTTTGTGGATAAATGGATCGTGAGATGTTAGAATAACAGACCTATAAGACTGTGGAAGCCAGACTTGGTGAGCAGAACCTGGGACTCCTGTAATCAGTGTGCTAAACTGAGAATCCCCGAGGCTGTGGATCTTATAGGGGAAAAATTCTTGCCCAGACTTCTTGTCTAAGGAACTTTAGGAAAGTCTTCATTGTACCCCTCAGTCGGTTTAATTTAGGCTGATGAGCTGTAAGACGCTTGCCACATAAGCTTGTTGCTTTGAGTTATTGAACTCAGGACCCGCATGGTGGAGGAAGAAAATGAACCTGCAAATTATTCTCTAGCATGCACACATTCACACACATGCACATCCTTCTCCACACCAATACATAAATAAATTCAATTTAAAAACCTAAGAATAGCTGGATAGCGGTGGCAAATGCTTTTAATCCCAGCACTTAAGAGGCAAAGGCAGGTGGATCTTTGAGGTTGAGGCCAGCCTGGTCTACAGAGCTAGTTCCAGGCTGGTCAGGACTACACAGAGAAACCCTGTCTCAACCCCCAACACCCTCAAAAAAAAAACCCCTAAGAATATTTAGTATTTTTTAGGAAGAGCCAGGTTTATTATTAATGTACCATTGATAGACATAGAAACCCAGCAGCCCCCTACAAGGAAGTTTTAAAAACATTAAAGAAAAGAGCCTACACTAGGGAAACAAATCCTGTGGCATGCCATCTCTGCTTTGGTACCCAGAAGAGAGTGTGGGCTTCTTCAAGGCTTCCAAAACTTTAGGGAGTCCAGGGTCATTTTGGGAGGACTCTTCAGGGTTCTGATTGGTAGTCCCTCTTGGTGTCAAATGGTAATTGTACATTTTGCAATTCTTGTACAAGAGGTTTCTTTCTTTCTTTCTTTCTTTCTTTCTTTTTTTTTAAAAAAAAAAACAGCGTTTATTTATTATTATTTATATAAGTACACTGTAGCTATCTTCAGATACACACCAGAAGAGGGCATCAGATCCCATCACAAATGGTTGTGAGCCACCATGTGGTTGCTGGGAATTGAACTCAGGACTTCTGGAAGAGCTCAGTCAGAGCTCTTAACTGCTGAGCCATCACCCCAGTACCCACCCCCCCCATTAAACTAATTCTTGTGTAAGACTTTGACATATAGCGTCACAGGAAGCGCCACCCAAAAGCATGGCCCCTTGACTTCAGCTCAGACAATTGCTTGAGCTTCTTCTTATTCCTTCAAAAAAGGAACCAAATCTTCATGTCTTCTTTTGTCAGTTTGAGTGTGTCAGCCAGGGCCTCCAGAGTCTCCTCGTTAGGGTTGGGGTCCATCTCAAAGGAGTTTCTTAGCTCCTGGTACTTACTGCTCACAGGTGAACCCAGAGTTTTGATCCCAGCAAGACAAACTCAGAGTTGTCTCCATCCCAGTTACTTCCATCTTGGCTGCCGCTCACTTGAGTTCTGTTCCTCAGCTTCATATTTAATATTTTTTAAAAATCAGAACTAGGGAGGGATTGAATCTAAGATGTTGTACATGCTAGGCAAACACTCTACCCCTGAGCAACATTCCACCCTCTATAGCAGTCACATACATATTTCTCTTTCAAATGTTCATTTTCACAATGTGTTTTGTATTTATTGAGAACCTAACTTTTTATTGACCAATATTAATTGAGCACATGTATTGGTCAACATTAGTATAAATGTCATGCTATGTGACTGAGGCTTCAAGATTAATTACCACAGTTTAAAGTAACAAGTATGTATTAGCTCATGCTTTGGGGATGCTGGACTTTAGGAATGGCTTGGGTGAATGCGTTCTGGGTTAGTATCTCCCATGAGACTGCAGGAAAAAGTGCCACTGGGCCCATGATCACCAGCAGGCTTGATGGGCTGGTCATTTATTCTAATGAAGGCCATGCTAGTGTCTGCCCATTGGCAGCAAGTCTCAGTGTACCTCCATGGAGCCTTGAGTGTCTTCATCATGGCTTCCGGACACCCCAAAGCAAGGAACCCAAGAAAGCAAGATGGAAGCCATGGTGCCTTGGAAGATGCCTCCCACTGCTTGTACAGCAGTCCTCCAGGGAAGCCCTCTTCTGTCTGGAACAACTACACAATGGTACAGACACCAGAAAATAGGGGTTCTCTGGGTTTCATCTTAGAGACTAGTTAACACAGTAACACTGAACAAGTCAGGCCAAGTTCCCGCTCTTGTGGAGTTATCACCCTAGAAGGGGAGGGGAGAGGACACCAATAAACCCATAAGCAAATATACAGATGCTTTTGGAAGTTTTAAGGGCAATGAAGAAAATCAAACACAATGACAAGCGAGAACAGGGCTTCGGTGCTAAGATCTCAAGCCAAGTCCGGCCTGCTACCTGCTTTGCTGATGACGTTGGCTTGGCACTCAGCCATGCCCATTGCCTTTTGATAGTTTAGGGCCCTCGCACGAAGTAGGGGCAGACTTATGTTATTGCAAGAGAGGTCATTGAGCTCTTATATATTGCTGCAACTGCAGAAAGCATCTCCAAGAGACCGTACTGGAGCAGAGACCCAGATGGGTAGGAGGAAGTGGCTGCTCAAAGAGCAGAGGAAAGGGTGTTTCGGACTGAGGGATCTCAGGAAAGAGCTGTGAAATGGGAACCTTTGGGCATGTAGACACACAGGAAGTAATCCAGAGGGCTGGGGTGGAAAGAGCACAGAGAGATGACTAAGCATGAGGAGGGGATATAAGGGAAGAGACAGGATCTAGTTATTGGAAGGGAGAGCTCAGGACTATTGTGAGAATGAGGTTTAAGTTTTTTGTTTTTAAAACTACATCTACCGTGGGGCAGGGAGCACACCACAGCTCACTTGTGGAGATCAGAGAACTGCTGGTAGAAGTAGCTTTTGCTTTCTACCCTGTCCTTCCGGGGCATGAAACTCAGGATGCAGAGCTCCGTGGCAAGCTCCACTGGGACAGCCCAGGGTATTTTGGTTTGTTTGTTTCTTGGTCTTGAGCCATGTAGCCAAGGCTGACCTCCAACTCATGATCTTCCTGCCTTCTTTCTTTCTTTTTTTTTTTTTTTAAGATTTATTTATTATTATATCTAAGTACACTGTAGCTGTACTTCAGACATACCAGAAGAGGTTATCAGGTCTTGTTATGGATGGTTGTGAGTCACCATGTATTTGCTGGGATTTGAACTCAGGACCTTCGATAGAGCAGTCAGTTCTCTTAACCGCTGAGCCATCTCTCCAGCCCATGCCTCGAGTATGTACTCGAGTACTTGTGACGTAATAAGAATAAACAAGTCTCCCCAGCTGTGCTTGGGTTTTGTCCCAAGCCTGATAGGAGTCTCTGGAGGGGTTCTGTAGGGAGAAGTGGGGTGTAGCAGGACTGCTATCTGAGCCTGCTCTGGTTTAGGCCTCCTCAGCTGTGCTCCTGAGAACAGCTTTCCCAGAACTGTACCGTCTTGGCAAGACCTAGTAGAGAGACCTTTGACTACACACACACACACACACACACACACACACACACACACACACACACACGTGCGCATGCGCGCGCGCACAAGACAAACCTGACACCCGAAGTCTATCCATTCCTACTCATTTTTTGAAACTTCTTGCCCTACTTGCTCATCTCAATCCAAGAAGTGAGGGAACGGGCTGTGGATTCTAGAGCTTTTCCCGACACTGCCTCCCCTGTGGCCTCAGGAGAGTCCCACAATCTCTCTGAGTCTTACTTGCCTCGAATGGACAGTAAGGGGATAGTTCAGTCCCATCGGCTGGTCAAAGAACACTTTGGGCATGAAAGGTAAGGCTGCTCTAGGCACACACACTAAGCCAGCGTCCTGAGAAGGCCATGTGACAGGGTGACGTTTGGGTCAGGCTTAGCCAGACTGGTATGGGAGTGGGACACAGGGTGGCAGATCCGCCGGGAATCCTTCTCTGTGGGAATCCTGAACAACAAGATGGCTCGTTTCTTGAAGGGCCTTGGATGTCAGAGTTGGTAATAGTCCATCTGGGACAAGACCGAGGCTTGCACCTACTCAGGCCTGGACACTGAGAGAGCCCAGGGTTTGCTGAGAGCTTGGATTTGTCACTCATTGGGCCTTGGCTCTGTCAATCATCCGGCCTTTGCCTTGGGTGAGGCAGAAGAGGTTGAGCTGAGGTGCTTTGGTTATAAGAATGGTTATAAGATCGGCATTTTGCTTACCACTTAGAAAGAAAACGCTGCCAATCAAATGGTGACATAGTACTTGCTTGTCACTTAGATTTTTTTTTTTTTGTTATTTTTCAAGACAGGGTTTCCCTGTATGGTCCTGGCTGCCCTGGAACTCACTCTATAGACTAGGCTGGCTTCGAACTCAGAAATCTGCCTGCCTCTGCCTCCCATGTGCTGGGATTACAGGCGTGTGCCATTTTTTGTTAAGAGAACTTTTGGAGCTGGGAGTGGTTATTCACAGCTGTAACCTAAGGACGCATGAGTCTGAGACAGGAGGATTTCCAGTTTGAGTCTGGATGGGGCTGCATAGCCAGACCTATCTTTTCTGTCTCCGGAAAGACCTCTTTTTAATTTTATTATACTGATTTATTAGGAGGGAGTACCATTGCACAAGGATGGAGACCAGAAGACGGCCTGCGGGGGTCGGTTCTCTCCCCTGACCACGCAGGTCTCTGGGATTGAACTCATGTTGTTGGGCCTGGTGGCATGCACCTTTACCCTGTCAGCCATTGTGCTGGGTGGCTTTATGTCAACTTGATCAGAGTATGGTGATATGAGAGGAAGGAACCTCAATTGAGAAAATGCCTCCATACGATCAGGCTGTAGACAAGCCTGCAGGGCATTTTCTTAATTAGTAATTGATGGCGGAAGGCCCCGCCCATTGTGGGTGGAGCCATCCCTGGGCTGGTGGTCCTGGGTTCTATATATAAGCAGGCTGAGCAAGCCATGAGGAGCAAGCCAGTAAGCAGCACCCTCCATGGCCTCTGCATCAGCTCCTGCCTCCAGGTTCCTACCCTGCTTCAGTTCCTGCCTTGGTGTCACGCAACAGATTGTGAGTTGGGATATGTAAGCCAAATAAACCCTTTCCTCCCCAAGTTGGTTATGGTCATAATGTTTCATCACAGCAGTAGTAACCCTGACCAAGCCAGCCATCTTATTGGCCACCCCAACCCCCAAATTCTTAAAGATGAGGTTTTTAGATTTTTGGGTTGCAGTTACTGTTTATTTGTATTTTGTATTTTGTATTGTTTTTTTGTCTATGTGGTACTGAGGCCTGGCACATACTGAACCCACATGTGACAACATTCCCAGACATATTTATAAGTCTGTTTCTGTCTCGTTCTCTTTCTTTCCTTTTTTTAAAAATTTTCTTTTCTATTTTTTTCCTCTTATTTTTTGACATAAATTTAGTCCTTCTATGAAGCAAGCCTAGGCTGACTCAAACTTATTACGTAGCCCAGGCTGGCCTCCACCTGGACATTCTCCTGCCTCAACCTCTCAAGTGCTGAGTGTATAGGTTTGAACAACCATACCAGGCTTCTAGTGATTCATATATCTTTCATGTTTATTCAGAAAAATAAAAATACTGGACCGGGTGTGTAGCTCATTGGTAGAGTGCTCACCTAGCTTAGGTCCCTGGTTTCTATCCCCGGCACTTCTTGAACCAGACATCGTGGGGCACACCTATAATCCTAGCACTTGGGAGGCAGAGGAAGAGAAATGCAAGGCCATCCTCAGCTACTCAGAGAGAAGGAGGCTAGGCTGGACCTTGAGTGGGAAAATGGAAAAGAAAGAGGAAATACAAGCAAAATCTATTTATTAAAAAGCCCCCTTTCCATTGGAGCTGGAGAGATGGCTCAGCGGGTAAGAGCACTGACTGCTCTTCCGCAGGTCCTGAGTTCAAATCCCAGCACCCACATGGTGGCTCACAACCACCCATAAAAAGATCGGACACCCTCTTCTGGTGCATCTAAACACAGATACTGTGTACTTACATATAATAAATAAATAAATCTAAAAATAAAATAATAATAAAAGTCCCCCAGACCCTGCAGCCATCATCCAGGCGTTCTGGGCTCCTTCGCCTCCTAGAGTCTTCATTCCCTATAATCCTCGCTTGCTGAGGTGCGCACTGGCGTATCCTTCATTCGGCATCTCTAGGAGGGCAGCTCTGGGCTATCACTAGATGCTTTCCCACCGGTGCTGCAGCTGCAGGGGCGCACGTGTTCAATGCAAGGTTTCTGGAAACTGCTACATTTCATGACCCTCCATCAAACGCCCTAATGTCACTCAAGATAAAACAGAAAAAGGCACAGCTTTCCAGTGTGAGCACAGGGGAACAAATGATCAGAGCCAGCCAGTCGCAGCCATCATCGGATTTAACCAGCAGTCGCTGTGGGGTTCGTGATTCTAATTTCAATGACCTCATAATATGGAAAGAGGCACGGTGAACTTTAAAAAACATTAAGTGCCAGCCGGGGCAGTGTGGGCTAAGTCTGTGACGGGCTCTGTTTCACAGGCCCCAAAGAGCTCAGCTCAGTGGCAGCCACACCCTTGGCGTTGCTCAACTCTCCCCTGACTCCTTGCAACCCAGGGCATCGCCCTCCTTGCTGGGCCAGCTCGGGTTTATGGCAACAATCGCTGCTCCTGCCAGACATGATCTCAAAGCCATAAAGAGTTTTACAGTTTCACTCTTCCCAAGATAAGGCTGGGAGCCCTTCCCAAGGCCGGGTACAATCTCAGAGCTTAGGAGGAAGGGCTGGGCGTTGGGGACTGTACAGGTTTTATGACCCCCACTTCTCTAAAAATACCACATTCTCATAGCTGCAGCCTGAGTGTGCTGGTGAGGCCTCAGCACCTGGAGTAGTGACAATCACTCATTCCAGACCTCACTCACTCATTCATTCATTCATTCACTTACTCATGGAATGGTATATGGAACACTACAGCTTGTGGTTCTTTTTTTTTTACTTGATTGAGATCCATGTAGATGGGGGGTGGCATGTGTGTGTGTGTGTGTGTGTGTGTGTGTGAATGTGTATATGTGCATGTGTGTGTATGTATGTATGTATGTGTATGTGTGTGTATATGTGTGTATGTGTGTGTCTGTGTCTGTGTGAATGTGTATGTATATATGTGTGTATGTGTGTATGTGTGTTTATGTGTGTGTGTGTGTATGTATGTATGTGTATGTGTGTGTATATGTGTGTATGTGTGTGTCTGTGTGAATGTGTATGTGTATATGTGTATATGTGTGTATGTGTGTGTGTGTGTGTGTAAGTGTGTGTGTATGTACACGTAGCATACACTTGTGCAGCAGGAAAGCGTGAAGCCTTTTCTTTAACCATTGACTTCTATCCTGTTTTCTTTGGTTGGATTCTTTTCCCAGTCTCCACAGTAGTCTGGCCCAAGGCAAGCCCTCACCATCCACCTCCTTGCTATCTGCACCATTTAAATGAGATCAGGTCTCTGCTGGGCACCTCCGCCCCAGTCATCAAAATGGACCCTGCTCACTCATGTTTCTAAAAGTCTTGGCAAATGCTTACAGTCTTGTGCTCACATCCAGTCAAGACGTCAGAACATCCAAACTGTGGTCCCCTGGGCGTCTCCATCCCCAGCCTAGCCGGCCCGGCCTCTGGCAACTTCTTCTGCCCTTGTGGTATTGCCTTTCTTGAACATGTGATAGTTTGTCCCCTCTCCCTCTGCCCCCCTCTCTCCCTCTCCTCTCCTCCCCTTTCCCCTCTCCTTTCCTCCCCCTCTCCACTCCCCCTCCCTTTCCCTCTTTCTCTCTGGCAAGACTTTTCTCACTGTATAGCCCCAGAATCTTGATTCATCTGCCTCAGTTTCCAAAAACAGGGTAACACCACCCTACTCAACTTGATGTGGACTTCCCATCTCCAGCTCCAACATCTTAAGATTCGGATATTCAGTGTTTCTGTAGGCAGTTCATTGACATGTAAAGAAATATAGGCAAAGGTCAACTCAGAGCTCCTCCGCTCTGCTTGTCCTCCTGCCATCCCGGGTGCCGCCACCACCTGCTGCAATCGTTTCTCTTCTTCCTCCTCAACAACAGTTCTTGATCAGTCTCCTCAAATATCCCCGATGTATTCTTCTCTCAGCACAAGGAGAATTTCCCCTCTGTTGGAAGTCCCAAACGCAGTCAAGTAACATCCATTAGACACCTCTGCCACACTTAGCTCAGAAGCATGGACGGGGCATCACTGTGTCTTAAAGCCTGCTGCCAGCTGCTTGCATTTCTAACTGGAGGCTCACAGGATGCAACTTACCTGTGTTGTTGGCTGCGTTCAACTCCTCGTGGTTCTGGGACTGAGGTCGCCGTTTCTCTTGCTGTGGCGCCCCCTTCATTAGCCATCCCAAACTTCCTATTTAATAAGCAAGAAATTACTGTCTCCTTCAAGGGCTGACTGAGGAGATCAGGAGGTTTTAGGACCTTAATTAAGCCTGAAAATGTCCTCACCGCAGGGCGAGACAAGATGGCTCAGTGGGTAAAGGCACCTGCCAGCAAGCTTGATGACCTGAGTCCATTCCTAAAGATCCACAAGGTGTAAGGAAAGAATCAACTTCTGAAAGTTGTCCTCCGAGCTCTACACCCACACTGCCATGGCTGTGTGGACATCCCAACCCCACACACAAAGTAAATAAAATGTACTTTCAAAACGTTTTTATTTTTGTTTTTTCTTTTCTATTTATTTATTTATTTATTTTGGTTTTTTTTTTTTTTTTAGAGAAAGGTTTTCTTTGTATAGCCCTGGCTGTCCTAGACTCATTTTGTAGACCAGGTTGGCCTCAAACTCAAACTCTGCCTCCCTCTGCCTCCTGAGTGCTGGGATTAAAGGCGTGCGCCACCACAACTGGCTTTTAAAACTATTTTTAAAAAGTCTTGTAGCAGGTAAATGGGTGATAGCCTGAAGACTGAGAGACGACTTGGAAGCACTGGGAGAGAAACCTGGAGCCTGGTTTAGAGTTCTGCCTGCTCCCATCCCAGACCATGCGCCTGTCCCTCACCTGCCCCACTCCCAAGCTCACAGTTTCCACACGGTGTCTGTCACACAGCCTGTTCTCTACACAGCAGAAGGGGTCTTTTACGCATAGGAAGCAGGGACTTGGTATGTAGCTCGGTTGATAGAGTGCCTGTCTTGCACATCTGAGGCCCTGGGCTCAGTTACTGACACGGAAGAAAACAAGGCCTGGTAACTCCTGCCTGTAATTCCACCACCCAGAGGCAGAGGGAGGAGGATCAAAAATTCAAAGTTGTCTTTAGCTAATAGCAAATTCAAAGCCGATTTGGGTTATATGAGTCCCAGTCTGATCAGGGGACGTTGTGGTGCTGTAAGATAGGTCCACAGGTAAAGACACTTGCTGCCAAACTTGGTGAGCTGAGTTCAATCCCTGAACTCCACATGATGGAAGGAAATAACCGCCTCTAGCAAATTATCCTCTGACTTTCATATGTGTGCCATGCTATGAGCCTGCACAATCACACACACACACACACACACACACACACACACACACACTCATACACACAAAGTCTAAACCTTTAGTCTGTCTTCTCTCTTCTGAAGCCACCATGACCCAGACACTTTGCTTGTACTCTGGTCTTCCCACTATGGTAGCAGAGCCCACACTTCGCCCTGTACACTGTAACTGAGGTGACCCTTCAAACGCACATGCTGGCCACAGCCTTCCTTACTTTGAAACCACTAGTGTGTTCTTGAGTCCCCAGCAGATTCCAGACTCTTCTGCCCAGAATTTGAGGCCCCACCAGTTGTGTGCTTCTGGGCGTGTGCTAAGGGCTACTGTGGGATGCTGGGAGATTTAACAGATGCATAGAGATGGCATTAAGTGACATCACACACACACACACACACACACACACACACACACACACACACACACCCTGGCCTCTGAGTCTCCCTCTTTCCTTCTGAAAACCTCAGGAAAAATTCCCCATTGGGTGTGATTTTTTTTTTAACATTTTTGTGGTACCTGTCAGACACCCGTCTCACACTTTACTTTTGAGAATATATTTTGTCATGTTGCCCAGACTTGCTAAAAACTTGTGGGCTTAAGTTATTCTCCTGCCTCAGCCTTCTGAATAGCTGGAGCTAGAGACAGGTGGCATTCAACACTGTAATCTGCTTTAATTTTCCAAACAGAGAAGTAAGGGAAGGAAGGAGGAAGGGAGGGAGAGAGGGAAGAAGGAAGGAAGGAAGAAAGCAAGGAAGGAAGGAAGGAAGAAAGGGGGAGGAAGGGAAGGAGGGAGGGAGAGAGAGGGAGGGAAGGAAGAGGAGGATGAGAAAGAGAAAGGGAGGAAGGAAGGGACAGAGGGAGGAAGGGAGGGAGGGAGGAAGGAAGGGAGAGGGAGGAAGGGAGGGACAGTTAGAGATGCTGGTATAACACACCTCTATAATGCCAGCACTTGGAATTCTGAGGCAGGGAGACTGAGAGTCCAAGACTAGCTCAGACTCTCAATCTTCACTCAGGAGACAGTGTCTCAAAACCTAACCAAACCAAACCAAGCAAGCACACAAAAAGCAACAGAAAGGAAAGTCAAGCTTTTCTTAGCCATTTCTGTCTGGCTACAAACTTCAAATTAATCTTCGTTCCACTTTAATTTTGCAGTCCCTTCCTGTTTACAGCTTTCCTATTTATGTTAGCGGCTCTGAGTCTGAAGGGAATGTTTATGAACCGATGGAAAAGAGGAGGTTTAGGGATGGAGACGGTCCAGGTGGTGTGTGCGGTGACTGGGAATGCTGACCTCCTCCCTTCTGTGCTCTTCTGTGGCTTCTCTGACTTCAACTTCACCTCAAGTGTACTTCTCTCTGCCTGCTACTGCCTCTGAATCGTTTTCCTTCAACAGGGCACTCCCTTTCCCGGATATCAGCAATCCCCCTTCCTTCTACCTCACGGCCTTTCCTTGACTCTTCATAGTGAGCTATGCATTGCTTTCCCCCGTACATGTGAACGGACAAGCTCTGGGAAAGAGGGAGGCGTCTCGTGGTGTCGCTTCTCTGTAATCTCAGAATGCCTCATGCTGGGTCTTTGCCCGTTGACCTTTGTCACCTTCCAGTATTCTCTCTACTGTGCCCACTGCACAATGATTGAGTCATCCGTGGTTCCCAGTGTCCTCCTGGTGGCCTCCAGAGTCAGACAATGGGCACCTGATCAGCTGTCACGCCAGCTAAGGACCTTTGGCAAAGTCCCTTTCTTCTGCTAAACCTGTCCCCTCACTTATATGACAGAACAATCGTTGCCCCAGAGGCTGGTGGAATTTCATTATGTCCAGCAAGCTAAGCAAAGAGGAAGTACCCAGGCTCATTGTACTTGACATCATGATTCCACTCTATCATTAAACAGCTGCAAGGGACTCTGGGACCTTGGTCCCTTAGACCTCAGCCTGGACTTTACATAGGAAATGTAGACTGGAAAAGTATCAATCAAAGGTGATATGGGTTTCAAAACCGAAGGTGGCAATCTCATCAATTTGGGGTGGCAGGTCATTCATGCTACCTGAGACTTTCTTTGACTCCGGAAGCTGCCTGCCAACTGGTCTTCTCTATGTTTCTTCTGGTCCTACTGTGAGCACTGGGGCCCTGCTTGGATAAAAAATTCCAGTTCTTAGCCAGTCCTTGGGTCCCTCAGTTTTCTCAACTTTCATTTTACCCTCTGTAAATGAGGGTAGAGCTGTTAGTCATCTTGGCTCGAATTGTTTAGTAGCTGAAATGGGAACCAGATTCGAGGCTCCGACGGCCTCCACCGAGGCTGGAGGGCAAAGGGCAGGTGAGGTGGAGGAACCAAGGTCGGGAAATTTATGGCAGTCCGAGGTTTATGGTTTTGATATGGACTTATTAAGAACAATTTAGGGCTGAATGTTCTTCTCCAGCTCCCACCCCCACAGCCGTGTTGGCAGGAGTGGAGACAGGGCTTATTGCAACATCGTGAAAACATTTCCTGGTGCTCATGGGCTGAGGGAACGGACAGGGAGGCAGGAGTGGCCCCAGGACCGAGGAAGGACAGTTAATGGGTGCCCTTGAAGACAGAAAATGGAGTGATTAGTCTCTCCCCCAGAGACCTGTGTGAGACCAGTCTCCCTCACAACACTGTTCCCATCTTAGAGCTGGGGCTCACAGAAATGGAGTGACTGACCCTATACTGCGGGTGATTCACAAACTAGAATGGTTATGAGCCCCTTAGGAGGTCTACAAGTGTCACTGTAGCTGGGCGTCCCAAAGTCCCATCATCCCTGGATGCCCTGGGGTGCTGGGATAATGAGCTTTCCATGAGAATCAACCCAGATTTGTCCCATTGGTCAATATCAATGGCGAGATGCCTCCACTGTTTTAAGACGCTAACATGGTATTAGGAAAACATCTGGGAAGAGATGTTGACATCTCTCTTTCACATGCTGGCTCCAGCACACCCCCATGAGAATGTGAGGATGTGACCTGCAGTAACCTGACATGGGCCAGCTACCTAAGGGGAGAGGACCACTGGCTGTCGAGCCTCATACATGTCACTTGATTGTACTTGCTCTTACGACATCCTGGTGTCCATGTTTCTGAAAGGTTGAGGTGGCCCAAAAAGGAGCTCCATCTTCGAGCCTCTGTCTATTCTTAAAAATCTCTCCGTTACCCTCTCCCTCATCACTTCCCTCTTAGGTGGGAGGACCCACTTTCACTCTCCCCATGAGCCTGATGCATAGAGCCAAGAAGCCAGGGTTGGGGCTGGGGAATGGATCAGTTGGTAAAGTGTTTATCTTGCAAGCACAGGAAGCCAAGTTAGATCTCCAGAAACCTTGTATAAAAGTTAGGTGTGAAATCACATGTTTTTAAAATATTTATTCAGTATGCATGGATGTGTCCCCCATATGCATGCTTCTGCCCCACATTTGTGTCTGGTGCCTCTGGAGGCTAGAAGAGGGAGTTGGATTCCCTGGACCTGGAGCTAAAGATGGTTGTGAGCCACCATGTGGGTGCTGGGAATTAAACCCTGCTCCTCTGGAAGAATAGTCAGTGTTCTTCACCTATGAGCCATCTCCCCGGCCCCTGGAAAATGCTTTAACTCCAAGGGATGAAGACAAACAGATCCTCAGGGTTTGCTGGCCACTAGCAGCCAAGTCAGTGAGCTCCATACCAGTGAGAGAGACCTTGCCTCTCTTCTTGTCTCCAGAAACAAGGTGGGTTATGTCCTTGAAGCAACACAGGGGGTCATTCTCTGTTCTCCCTGGGCATGAGCACACACATGCATACACATGTGTGTCCTTCTACATGCAAATACACACACACACATACACACAAACGTGGGGTGGAGGATTGGATTTCTATCACTGACTTTCATAGAAAACCACCTTTCTGAGCCTCAGTTTCCCTATCTACATTATGGGAGATTATCCATAAAGTTTAACCTCTTGACAGGAAGGGTTATTAAAAAGTAAGGGTTCTTGTTCACCACGAAGGCCCCAACTGTTCTATTTCTAACACTACGTGAAAAAAGACACACCAGTAAAAGGACTTAGAAAACATATGTACTATTTATTTTGTTTGATAAATTTTTGCTAAAACACAGGAGTAAGAACTGTTTTTGAGGGTTTTTTTCTTTTTTAACCCCTTGGGCAGTGACAGTGGGGACTTGGGGATCGTGTAGGACCCTGTGATGTTTGCATAACCACAGGAAGGTGCATATTGATCTGATGGGACAAAGCCTACTTCTGAATGTTTGGTGTGAAGTTCATGATTAGAATTTACCAGGGCCACAGAGAGTTCTAGCAAAGGCAAATGGTATAGTTATCACAAGAAATTGAGGATGTCCGCTTCTAATCCTCTCAGGGAAGCCTCCTGAATCCTGAAAATGTCTAGAACACCCTGAAGAAAAGATGCTGCTCTTGGGGAAAAACTGTGGCACTCACTCCTGTCCACCACCAGCTTATATTTAGTCCCATCATATCATATACTAGAGACAAAGCTCAGAAGAAAAAAACTGCAACATAGTATCCTCAGTTTATAATCAGAAGAGTAAGCTTTCCTTCATTTCATGCTTCCTGTTTTGTAATAAAGTTATTAGTGTGGAATGAATGGGTTTCTCCTTCAGAAAGGACTGATTGGGGCCGTGGCTGATCCCTGCCCCAGAAGACTGCTACTAAAGAAGGTCAACCTTATCTACTCCTCTCATGACATCACTGGGGATGGTGGGACAAAGTGGGAAAGTCAAGGACCAGAGGGAGTCCAGCTGTCCTGCCTTCATACAGGGCAGTCTGAGCAATCCATCTGGGGTCTCTCGGGGCACTGGAGTGAGAATGGCCATGGGAAGGCTTGAGGCTCTGAGCATGGAAAAGCCGCTCTTGAGACCCAGGACTTGGCTTGAGAGGTTGACTCAACCTGTCCTGACAGTCCTGGCCTGTGGATGTCCTTTATCTTTAAGCAGCTGTCCCCATTATTCCTCTGCACCTCTTTTCCAGAGGACCTGTCATTAAGGTTGGAATTTCTGGACACTGGGGTGCTAGCCCCGCCCACTCAGAAGGATCAGCCTTGATGGACCATAACTATCCATTCTCACAGCTCATTCCTTCCACTTAGCATACCTCCAGCCCAGGGGACATTCCTCTTGTTCCCATTGGTCAGTGGCATTTTGTAGGGGTTCTCTGCAAAGCCATCGAGAGTCAGCCAGGGGCGGAGTGCTGACTGCTGGGGATGAGTAGTTCCAGAATGTACCTTGAATGTAGCTCCTCAGGCAAGCCTGAAACCCAGGCTTTTTTGTCCCTCTCCTGCCCCTCACCCAAACTCTCTCAGCCTTGTCTGCCAGACTAGACTGGTCCCTCTTCCAGGAACCACTCCCTGCTACTCCTCACCCACACTTGAATAGATCAATGGAAAAAAAAGGAACAGGAGTCATGGATCAACTTTACTATTATCAGTAAATGGGATTCTTGACTTCCAGTGGACTTTAGAACAGTCTCTAGCTGGCCAGTTGTTGCGCAAGTAAGCTTCTGGGTTTGACACTGGTAAAAGATAAGGAACTCTCTGGATTCCGTGCTGGGAGAGACAAGTGCTTCCTGTGAGGCAGTTAAGATCCTCTCCTTATATCTTTCATGACAATGTCTAGGTTACAGGGAAGGTTCTATGAGATGGTGGCTGTCTAATGTCTTGTGACATCATCTGGAAGTATGGAAGCGCTTGGCCCTGGGAGAACTCTGATCCATCCCTTTATCTCATCCCCAGGCTCTAGAATGGCCTCCTCAAATCCTAACTCTGCAGGATACTGTATTCTTCTTCTGACAGCCCCACACTGGAGCTACCCCTGACCTCAGTTTGGCATTCAATGGTCCTCAGCGTGTGCCCTGCCACAACTCCATGGGAACTGATTTCTTCGTTGCCTCCTTCCCATACTATTTTACCTACCTGTGGGTCTTTGTCCAGGCTGTTCTCCAATAAACTGGTCTGTGTCATCTGCTGTACTAGCTAGAAGCCTACCTTTCCTGTCAAGGGACAGATGCAAAGCTTGCCTCTTTCTAGATGCTTTCCCAGTGATGGCCACCCATTCTCCGCATTCTGTTGTAATCGACACCCTTGGGTGGTTCTCTACTGTAGAAAGTCATAGGGCTTATCGCTCCAAAGTTATAGCCTAGTGCTAGAGGCAAGAATCTTAGTGATGTTGGCAGAGGAGGGATGGTGACTCCTACCCTCTGCCTCACCCAGGTCAGTGCTTACAGAAGATTCTCAGAATGAATGGGGAAATGGTTGCCATGGCTTCCTCGGCCTCCAGAGAGATGGCTTTGGAGAAGTCAGATGGCAGAGGAAGGTAGCAATAGAGAACAGTAGCGGGTCACCTGAGGTTGACACAGCAGGAGAGGAATACTGTAAGGCAAACTGACTCAGCCTCAGAAGGTTTGTTTCCAGGCCCCCTGTCCAGCACCAGGAAGGAAGAGGCCCCAGCTGGGAGAGAAGGGAGTTGTTTTTAAACAAGGTCCTGCAACATCTGCAGACAGTCATCCTTCAGGGGTGAAGAAGTTCAGGGAAGAAGATATGGAGGAAGATGAAGACGGTGACTTCAACTTGAGAGGTGTCCAGGCAGTGGAAGACATTCCTCGACACCAGCGTCTCCTCAAGCAAAGCCCCGCCCTCCAGATGCGGGGTCAGGGGTGGCAATTTATACAACCCTCAGCGCATGTGTTTCCATAGCTGCTCTGGGACTGGTCCCTCTTGTCACATCTTCTTTGCTGTGACTAAGTTACACCCAGGTGCTCTCTGAGGGTGTGAGCCAGCAGAATCCCCGACCCCCAGAGACTTGCTAGATGGCTTCTTGCTTGGTGATCGTTGGCTGGGGAATGGCGGAGGGGGGCTTGACGATGGTGGTGATGGCTCCTGGCAGGAGCTTGTAGGATTCAGATCCCGAGCCACTTGGTGGTGATGGCTGTGGAGTCTCGGGGGTGGCTGAAAGGAGAACGAAATAAAAGTGACTCAAAAATCCAGCTGTTGTGGGGATAACGGAAGAGCTCAGGGAAAGCTCTTCCAGCAGCTGAGGTAATTTCATAAAATAAGATGAATGCAATCTCTAAGGTGGTTCTGGCTCAAACTTTTAGGAGTCCCAGCCCTTAAGGTCTGTGTTTCATGAGGCCCTACTGCCCATCTGGCCGCCATTTAACATGGACACTCAGGCTGCTTGTTCCAGACGAGGGCCCAGGTGTGACTGTTCCCCCAAAGCAATAATATATGTGGTGAAAATATTCTGCTTTGGTAGAAAGGGCAGCAACTGAGGCCCAGAGCTAAGAGGGCCAAACATGGCATTTCCCCAATATTTAGCAGAAGAGTAATACAAAGGCAAAGGCTTCTCATCACAGGTTGGGTGAGTAACTTCCACCCAACTGGCTGCGTTCATTTGGTAGCTGGCTTTCCCACAGCCAAACTCAGTGAAATCTCTTTCACCCCAGGGGATAACCTCATCTCACTGATGATCCTGATCTTTGAAGAGCTAAGTCCTGCTTAGTTGCCAATCTCATTCAGCGGCCCAAAGGATGATCTCATCCATCTGGCCAGTCCTATTTCATGGAACACTTTCACCTAATAGGTGGAATTCTCAGCCAACAGATATTTTCCCAATGGTCCCTCACCTGGTGGCTTGCTTTATACAGTAGACATCATCAATCACCTCATCAAAGACACAGTCCCACTGAATAAACAGCTTTAGTCATCAAGAACCTGACCCCTTCACTTCCCTACTCGGAAAAACAGAGAACTATGCTCCTGGTTCCCACTTCTAAGTGCCATCTTCTCCTGCCTTCTTTCTTAGACCCCCCTCCTTACCCCTTGCAGGGTAGACCCCAGGTTGCCCACCTGCCTGCCCCCTGGGTCGGGGCCACTCACACATCTGTCCATTGCTGAGGTGAGAGGGCATCGTGTTGGCAACTATGACATTGGTGCCCATGTGTTCTTGCATCAGGTGAGGGTGCAGGGGGTGGTGGGCATGGGGTGCATCACTGGCAGACCCTGGAGACAAAGAGGAGGGCATTAGTCTTGGAGAAGGACCACAGCCTTGAAACACCATTTTCCCATTTCACATTTCAAATGTGGCAGGCAGTCTGCTCATTAAGACCAACAGTGCCTCTTGGGCACTCATTCCTGGGTTGGTAAGGCAGAAATAACCAGGCGAGTCTGTGGGCTTCGCAACTCAAATGAAAGCAGGCACTACTCAGTTTATGTACAAAGAGTAGTCTTGTTGGTTGTATAGTAAGATTATCATTAATTGCTGGGCCCCTCTCATGTGTGAGTACAGGCTTAAAGCACGTTCTCTTCTGTACATAATTTTAATTTCCTGTTAGTTCTGGAGAGTGGACACCGTTATCATCCATTCTACAGATGAGACAGCAGTATCCAGGGAGGTTATCTCACCCAAAGCAGATCGAAGCTCCTAACCCTGACAGCCACGGCACCTGACCCACAACACTCCCCGCCCCTCTTCCCCGGGGTCATGGTGAGAAGCAGGTGAGTCGCTGCCTGACAGTGGTTCTCACTGTGGGAGACATTTGACAATTTCTGGAGACAATTGTTTATTGTGATTCCTGGAGAAATTCTCCTCATATCTCACAGGCAGAGGACAGACAGGCAGCTAAGCAACACCTGGGGTGTCTCCCCTCAAAAAGGAGTCACACCTCTCCCAAATAACCAACGCTGCTGAGGCAGACAGCCTTGACTTCCCCCTTGGGGTCACTATGCACCCCAGTACTTCCCAAGCTTCCAGTTCCAGCTTTTTCTGCTGACTGTAGCCCACTTGGAAAGAGTTCTTTAGACTTATTGAGGGGTTAGAACTGACCCCCCACTTCTCTTTAAGGGGCACTGTCTTTAATCATCCTTTAGTTCAGCTGGGATACCATGGTCTGTGGTTAAGGCCGTCGACTCGCAGCCAAGCTCAGCTCCCTCTGTCCGACTCCCCTTCGTGGTGAATGTTATAAGGGGTCTGTCTGTCATGTCTCTGATTCATCACATTCCCATGCTCCCACTGCTCACTCTGTGACACCCTCCCAACCTGGTTTCCATCCTCCGAGCTTCTGATACTGCTCTCAACAAAAGGACTGCATGCTGCAACTCTTCCCTCCCTAGTCCTTCCCCTCCCCTTCCCTTCCCTCCCCTCCCCTCCCTTCCCTTCCCTCCCCTCCCCTCCCTTCCCTCCCCTCCCCTTCCCTTCCCTCCCCTCCCCTCCCTTCCCTCCCCTCCCCTTCCCTCCCCGTCCCTCCCCTCCCCTCCCCTCCCGTCCCTTCCCTCCCCTCCCCTTCCCTTCCCTCCCCTCCCCTCCCTTCCCTTCCCTCCCCTTCCCTCCCCTTCCCTTCCCTTTCCTTTTTTTCTCTTAGCTGCCCCCACCATAGTTTAATCCTGTCCTCCTGAAAACATGGCTTTTCTTGGATTTTATGGTTTTCCTGCTTTTTTCCCATGCCTCTACCTGTGTGTTTTGTTTGTTTGTTTGTTTGTTTTTTGACTAAAGACCTCCTTGACACATCTTCCTCTGTCTCCTAAATGCTAGAAAGCCCACAGATGCCTTGCCTCTATTGCTGAGCCATCTGATGTATGTACTCATGGTCTTGGTAACCCAGCTTGGATTTCCAGTGCTCTTGCTGTGTGTCAATCCAGAATGGACCTGGGTTATGTGACCAGCACCCTAGACCCAGATTTAAGTATTTCTCCATTTTCCTTGTCAGTGAATCATTCCGCCTTTGTCTCCACCGCTAAGAGCACAAGCGCAGCCTTGACCCTTTACTCTGTCCTCTCTGCCACTGCCCACGTCAGCATCGGCTGCATCCAGATGGTCTCCCTCTCTCTGCCTGCTCTGTTCCCACAGTCCAAACCGTCATCATCTCAGACGATGGGATAGAGTAATATTCCTAGCGGTTTTCTCTGTCCTCTGCTCCCTGAAATTCATTATTGACTGCTAAGCTAGACTGGCTTACTTACAACTTTAGTTTAATTTTAGGTCTCTTTACAAAAGTAGTAGAGAGAATAAAATACAATTTCCTCCTTTTTCCTTCCTTCCTTCCTTCCTTCCTCCCTCCCTCTCTCCCTCCCTCCCTTCCTTCCTTTCTCTCATTCTTTCCTTCCAAAGTCTCCCTATATTTTCCAGGTTGCCTCACAAACTCATGATCCTCCTGCCTCAGTCTCCCTGTTGCTGAGAGTCTGCTCAGATTTGCTCCTAGATAAAATCTCAGTGTTTCTGATGCTGGTCCATCAAGCCTTGTTTAGGAGTTGGCTTCTAGTGACTTTCCACCTGCATCGCTTCCAGCTATCCCAACTCACACATGCGTGCTCTCACTTACCTCAGAGCCTGGAAAACATGACTCGTGCTTAGAAGGTTTTCCAAGATTTTAAAATACAGCATTTTTTTACCCATCAGTCTTAGACACCACTTCAGGGAGGCATCTCTTGGTCGACTCATCTAAAGGCCCCCGTGTGACCTGTCTATTTTCTAATTTTTTAAAATTATCTACTTGGTTATGGCCTATTTCCATGACCTCCTCCCCCACCTTACAACCGAGACTGGCTGACCCATTTTAGACCCTCAGCGTCTGAACAGATGGACCTCCTTCCTTCTCTCCGGTTTCCTTCCCTGATGAGAAACCGAGGTCCGACAGATGAGGAAGATCATCCAAGCCTCCCACTGAGGAAGCAGTAGGGTCTGGAGGTCAGCGGGTTCAGATACAGCTGGAGCCTGGGTCCCTAAGAGACGCGGCGCTACAGACCTCCAAAGAGCAGCTCCCCGGTGTTACAGACCTCCGAGCAGCATCTCCTGTAGCAGGTTGTCAATCTTGGCCATGCCGAAGAGCTTGATGAACTGGATCTGCTCGATCATCTGCCAGGTGATGCTCTGCAGAGTGGGCAACAGCAGCAGCAGCTCTCCGAAGCGGCCCCGAGAGTCGTACTGCCGGTCGTTGATGTAGTCTTCCAGGCTCACCTGCACCTGCGACCGCAGCCGCTTGATCTTGCCTGGGTCACTCAGTCCCTTGGCATCTGCAACGGGAGGGGCGGCCAGGGAAGACCAAATGCCTCCTAACTTCTCAGCCCAAATTGGACGGCATATGGACCTTGGAACATGGGGTGCTTTAACCAGAGCCGGGACAAGAATTTAGGGTCCTCAATAGCCATCTTACTCTAGAACCAAGTGCAGTTTCCTAGAACCAGGCAGAGAAAGATGCAAAGTCCGGGATAGCATCTCATAACCTCGTTTCTCTGTTAAATGTTTTGTACGCCGTGCTAGGAATCAAACCCAGCATCTGGCACACACTAGACGAGAGCTCAACTATGGAGAGTCCCAGCTTCTTCTTGACTTGGGCAAAGGGAATAAGGAAGACTTGGGCAGCTCATGCAGCCAGTTGCTGGAAGAGCCAGGATGTGAACTTGGGGCTCCGGGCTTACAGATGAGGTCCCACCATCTAGACCCCGCACTTGTCCCATCAAGAGAGTCCCTCTCCCTTGCCTGCTGCCACCTATCACCTGAGAACTCAGCTGAGGTTTCAGCTCCTCCAGCAGAAAGACATCCCAATCACACTTGACATCTTTTTTTTCTCATGCAGTCAATCATCTTTTATGGAGTGCCTGTCCTGTACCAGCCTCACCTAGGTCCCCTACCCTCGGCCAAGCTGCCGACTCTGCCTTCGGGCCAGGATGTCATACCTGTTGCTGAGCAATAGCCACCTGCTCAGGCCCAAGCTTTGCACTGCAGGGTTAGAACTAGACCCTTACTCTCTGGGGGATGGGGAGTTGCAAGTGGAAAGCCAGACCATGAGTTGGAAAGACACATATCAATCAACAGCCTGAAATTCAAGTCTGTGTTCTGTTAGTTCCTAGCTGTGTGGCCTTACTTCAATTAGTCTCTCTGCGCCTTCATCTTCTTCTTGCTAGAAAACGGGGTGACGATGGCTCTTATCTCACAGGTAACATGTTAAGATAATCTGCATGAGATGTTTGAAACTGTGCACCTGGGAGCCCTCCATAAATGGCAGTCATTTTCCTCTTGGCTGCTTTTATTGCTAGAGGCCATCTCTGTGGAATCAGGGGCCAGCACCAAGGACAGCGCCTCGTGCCCAACAGGTCCGCACTGCAGCAGGTAAAAGGGCACCCACAAGCCTCAGCCACTGAGAAACAAAAGCAGACCTTGCACAGACTCTACTGCAGACATCCTGTGCAAACTCAGGGATGAGAGTCAGCTCAGTCATCAGGGAGAGGACAGAGAGAGCCGTAAAGAAGGGCATCCAGCATCCTCATTCCAACAAGTGACGAGCAGAAGATGCTGACCATAGCTGACTGGACAAGAACACCACTGAAAATTTCAGAAGTAATCAACAGAGACTGAGGAGCCACAATAATGGCGCCCTGGGAGGATGGGAGAAGGAATGCTCAGGATGGTGAACCAGAAGGAAGATGGGGAAAGTAAAAGCCAGGCCTTTGTAGTTGATGTCCTGCGAAGTCCTTCCTCCCTGGGTCTGCCTCATCTACTCAACAGGGTTGATGTAAAGTACTTCCGGTTGTCATGACAACACAAGAGACTGTGATTCCAACAGGAGTGAGACAGCAAGTCTGAGGGTGTGAAGGTCAGGTCAGGAGGTGTGGATGATACCTGGGTCAAAGAAGATGATGGCTTTGAGGCAGGCATATTCGTTGTCGTCGATCTGCAGCTCTTGGAAGGGCAGGACCAGCTCATCGAGGATGCGGATGGACACACGGCTCATCTCCGCAAGTTCTGGACAGTGCCGAGGGACGATGTAGTCATTGCCTGAATGGGTAGAGGGGAGAGGATGGGACCATCACCTTGGTTGACCCCCCATCCCCCTCATTATGGTTTGCAATTAAGAGTATGCCAGGTACTCCCGCGGGAGAGTTACTAGGTCGGTGTCCCCATTTTACAGATCAGAAATCTGAGGCAGGTGTGAGGAAGGTGATTGCCTAGAGTCTTGGACAAGCTAAGAACTTGGCTTCTTCAGGGGCCTTTCATGTCCCCCAAACTCCTTTCACCTGAATAACTCGAGATGAAGGAAACAACACCAAGGCCTGCTTAGGAGGCTCTAAGGAGTCAAGGTCAAGGGCCAGATTCTGGAATGGGGTCACCTCATCTGAATGGCTCTGTCGCTTCGCTGGGCATGCTTAGCTGACATATCTGGTTTGTTTGTCCCTCAGTGTCCTTACTTATAAAAATAGGAATTTCTAATAAATGTCTAGGGGTGGTGTATTGTAACATTTGTCTGGCCATTTGCGTAGTCTGGCATCTAGGGGATGTTACACAAGCATTACAAATTAGAAGTATGTCCTGGCCGAGCAGTGGTGGCACATGCCTTTAATCCTAGCACTTGGGAGGCAGAGGCAGGCAGATTTCTGAGTTCGAGGCCGGCCTGGTCTGCAGAATGAGTTCCGGGACAGCCAGGGCTACACAGAGAAATTCTGTCTCAAAAAACTAAAAAAAAATAAAAAATAAAAAAAAAATAAAAAAAAAGAAAGAAAAGAAAACGAAAAAAAGAAAAAAAAAATAGAAGTATGTCCTGAAGGCTTAGGTGACACAGGTAGGGAGGAGGGGCTGTACCATTCCTGGCTACCTTTTGTTTCAGCTCCCGAAAGAGCTTTGAAATGTATTCTCGATTTTGGAGACAACACACTGCTCTCTAACTTGAAGCTAGGAGAAACCCTCCCTTGCCCCTGTATTTTCTGCATCTGAATTGGGAGCCATCTGAGAGCTGAGTCTTCTGGAGTCTTGTACTTTGGTCAAAGCCTAAGAACGGGGCTGGGTGACACTCATTTTAATTTCGCTGTAGTGGTGTGGGTGGCCACGTGTTCTGCCACTGTGCTACACCTCCAGGCTCCTCTTAAACGCTTTCTTTCTTTCTTTCTTTTTTTTTTTTTTTGGTTTTTCGAGACAGGGTTTCTCTGTGTAGCCTTGGCTGTCCTGGAACTCACTTTGTAGACCAGGCTGGCCTTGAACTCGGAAATCCTCCTGCCTCTGCCTCCCAAGTGCTGGGATTAAAGGCGTGCACCACCACTGCCCGGCTTAAACGTTTTCTTAAATTGCTTTTTACTTATTTATTTTTGGGGAGTAGTCTGCGTGTCACAATGTGCTCTCAGAGGTCAATGCACAATCTCAGTTATTGGTTCTCTCTTCCCACACGTGGGTCCCCTAGGCTTGAATTCAGGTGTAAGTCTTGGCGAGAGGTCCTTACCACCTGAACCATCTCGCCAGCCCAGGGTATTACTAGTGTGTTCTCAACTGACCGTTACTAGATTTTTTTTAAAAGTCATTTGTTATTTTAGTAGAAGATAATAAGGTTATGATATGTTTCTCAGGTATGAACTCCTTAGTCCACTCAGGCACGTCTTGACCTTGCAAGTCTCCTGCCTCAGCTTCCTTAGGAGTGGGGATTACCAACTTACGACAGTATATCTAGTTTGGGATAGTTTTGATCTGCCTGCCTGGTCCTTGTGTGTTACTATGGAGATACTCTTCCCTCACGGATGCACCAAGCTAGCTTCCACTTCTCCAGCTCTGACTGGGATGCAACCCTCCTCACCTAGGAGCAGCACATCCTTGAACACCATGGACCTCTTGGTGGCTCCAAGCAGCAGGTGCTCACCGGCATGGGCTCTAAGCAGCGCCACCTGTAAGAAACAAGGCGTAAAGTCCAGCATCTGTGCCCCAGGTGGGCTGCTCGGAGTCAAGTCAGTGGCCTCCACAAGTCAGCTCAGTGTTCCCTCCGCCTTACTTACCCGAACTCTGAAGAGCACATCATAAAACTCTGCCTTCCTCTCGTGACTCATGAAATGAGACGTATAGAGAGTATTCTACAGGGAACAGGAAGGTGGAGGTATGTGCTGTCCAAAGTAGGGGACCTCCTGTTTCCTCTGCTCTTGAACCTGTAGG
Organism: Tokudaia tokunoshimensis; assembly: GCA_036184795.1. Lineage (NCBI taxonomy): Eukaryota > Metazoa > Chordata > Mammalia > Rodentia > Muridae > Tokudaia > Tokudaia tokunoshimensis. The sequence goes on along the minus strand of BTHU01000004.1, from coordinate 137,927,313 downwards.
CCTCTATCTTTGGGCAAGAGACTGTGTCCTGGCTTCATTAGGGTGTAGCCACTCCTAGTGTGCATGCCTCAGACCAGAGACCCCAAAGACCCTTAACTTGCCCCAGATATTTTAAAGCTGTGGGTTCCAAGTTCCTACCAGTGTACCAGCTTCAGGGAACTGTGAAGGGTGCTTTAGGGAAACTCGTAGTCTTGGGGTCAACCCAAAGTGACTCTGACTCTACATTGTATGAGCTGGACCTGAGAAACAACAAGCTTTCCACTTGGTTCCAAAACTCCATAAAATTTAAAAAGTCACCACTACTTTGAAAGATATCCACAGAGCCTGTACTCCTGACACTGGAAGATTCAGTGATACTCAGAGAATTTACATGAGCTTCCATGTGGATGTCAGTTCTTAAAATGTGCTCACGCCAAGTATAGGATTGGCAGATGATCCATCGCCAGGATCCATCTTGGTGTGGCAGTGTGTAGAGATGGAAGTTCGAGGTCAAGTCCAGCCTCCTTTCAGGACATCGCCTGTGCCTTAGAGCCATTGGCCTTAGTGCTTGTGTGATAACCAGAGAATAGCAACAGGATGGTGCCCCTGGGGGTATGTGTGCTCCGCAGGAGGTCACAGGTAGCAAGGCATGCTGGGAGGGTCAGATGCTTCTGTGCTCTTTTAAAAGGAGGTGTGTGTGTGTGTGTGTATGTGTGTGTGTGTGTGTGTGTGTGTGTGTGTGTGTGTGTGTGTAGGTCAGAGAACAACAATTCTCTCCGTCCACCCTGTGAGCCCTGGGAATCAGCCTTAGCAGTAAGCACCTTTCCCAGTTGAATGATCTCATCATTTTTCCTAGACACTCTATTAGACAGTATGGGAGCACAACGGTCTCTGAGCTCATAGAACTGTCAGGCTGCGAGAGCGAGGAGCGGCGAATGATAAACTAGGAATTTGGGGGGGGGTTCGTGCTGCAATGGGAAGAAGGGGAAAGGGGGGAGAAAAAGAGAGGGAGGGAGGGCGCAAGGGAGGGACCCAGAGTACTGAGACAGAGAGGCTGCGTTGGAGGGATCAGCGTAAGCCTCTCCGAAGCTGTGACTTGCTGTGCAGACCAGAGGATCCTCACAACACAGCAAATACAGACCTTTATTGAAACAAGCGAATTAAAGAAGGAGGGGAAGGAAAGGATGACTGAGGCAGTGACAGATGACTGAGGTAGCACCCTGACTTCCTCACCAGATCCAGTTCCTCCTGAACCCACTCGTTACGACCCTTTTCCACTCCACCATGGCGGAACCCATGAGAGAAACCAAAGACGAGAGGGAATGGGGGAGCTGCGCGATGCGACTGTTTTCCATGAACAGTAGGAAGGGATACAGAAGATGCTAACCACTGAGTGCATGTGGGCCAGTAGGCTCTGTGTGCTCTGGGCCCACAGAACAGAGGACCAAGTCAAACCTCAGCCTGGTGGCCGATGTGCTCTGAGCTTTAGGCCAATCGCTTTGTCTCTTTAGGCCTTGTTCTTCTAAATCCAGGAGATGGCTACCTAGTATAACAAGATAGTCTCTAGAGCAATGGAAGTATGGATCCTTTGGAAGGCCATGACCTCAAATATCCTAGGTGGCCTCATCCATGTAGGCAAGATGGGCTTCTTATGTCCCATGAATAGGTTCCCAGGTCCAACCCTCAGACATGGCAGCTTTGGGGTATGGGCAGGCAAGGGGGCGTTAATGATTGGCCCATGTTACTGGCCACCCATCACTGCCTTCAGAGAATGCTCTGAACCCCAGCCAGGGAGGTTTGGGTGGGAAATAGAGGTTAACAATTGCTCAGCTTGGGGGTATCTTGTTGTCCTGCTAAGTTCCTGGGAAGGAACACCGGGGGATTAAACATTAATTCAGGCTCTCCAGCAGAAGGATAGGGGCTGAAGCATGAGGAGGAGTGGGAGAAGGCATGGACAGCTTGGACATGATCCCCGGCTGTCAGCTCTCCAAAAGAGAGCTGTATCCAGGGCCCAGCCTCGGGGGACAGCAAGGAGCAACCAAGACAGTGTTGATCTAGAGGGTCCGTGGCTTTCTTATAGGTGTTCATAGAGGCTGGGGAGCCTGGCTTCTGCACAGAGGAGCAACTGTGAGGCCGAGAGATTTCCCTGAAGCTTTAAGAGACTGTAATGCAGCCAGGCGTGGTGGCACACATCTTAAATCTCAGCGCTCAGGAGGCAGAGGCAGGTGGATCTCTGTGGGTTTAAGGACAGTCTGGTCTACAGAGTGAGTCCCAGGACAGCCAAGGCTACATAGTGAGACCTCGCCTCAGAACAACAATCCCGCTCTCCCAAAACAAGAAACAAGGCAAGGCAATGTCAGACTCCTGTGCAAAGAGTGCGTTTTTTCAATGTTGGGAAGGCAATCTCTCTCTTTTCCCAAAGCAGCGAAGTTGTCTGTGGAGGTCAATGGGATGTGTATGTGTGTAGCTAGAGCCATTGTATGAGGCTTTTTGGAAACTTATCCATCCAAAGACTCACCCTGCTCCCTATCCCTCTTTCCCCTGCATGGACCCATTTCAATAGTCCAGAGAAGGTGCCTTCAAATATAAAATGCTGACTTAAACCATCTTGAGGGAGAACACGAGACGTCGCACTGGGGAGGGCAGTGGAGGTCCAGCTGAAACGCTGTTGATGCATCCGGACTTTCCAAACAGAAACAACACTCAGAAGAGATAACTCCCACTTGACAGATAAGATCCCTGAGCCTTGGAGAGTAGTAATTTGCCCCAAGTCACACAGGGAACTGGTCTTAAAACCAGAGCTTATGCCAGATCTCCTGAGCCCCGGCCTCAGGTCCCTGTCAACACCTCCAGGAGAGCAGAATGATGTGGAGCTTGGACTTTGGAGTTTCCCTGGCTGGTTCTAATCCCTGTTATGTTGGTTGCTGACTGTGTGACCTTGAGTAATTTACTTAACCTCTCTGTGCCCCAGTTTCCTCACCTGGAAGATGGGAAACATTCCTACTTCGTAGTCCTTAGGGGGATTGAGTTAATATTTGTAGAGTAACTTAAGCAGTCCTGAGTACACGTGAGTGTTTCATTGAATAAAATCAAACCAGCTCATGGCTACGTCTGTGGGGCTCAGTTGGACCCTGATGGCCCAGTGCCCACCACTGCTCTCAGTATGTGTGCCCTTACCTGGTCGTCCAGAAGAAGTTCGCAGAAGGCCGGGATGTACTTGGCCCACTCGACCAGAACCAGCAACTGCTCCTTCATGGACTCACACACGTCTGTGATGCTGGCGATCTTCTTTGCCCGAATGTCACCATTGATCCCAGAGATGGGAGAGGTGATCTGTGGGAGACAGGGAAATGCCGGGGGTGGCGGGTTTTCCCCGCACTTCCTGTCCCTTACAGAGAGCCCACACCCTAGGAGCTCTCCTTGTCTAGTGGCAGCTAGACTGTGCCTACTGTCAATCAGTAGGGACGCTCTGAGCAAAGGGACAAGAAGCAGGGAGCACTCTGTTTGGAGCATCGCCAGCTGCCTGATCTGCCCCATCTCATTCAGCTCCTGAGTCCCAGGAATCCCCTGGCTGTAGAAGAGGAAGAGGGTCCCACCCTCATCTCATATATGAGGTCACCATGGCCCAGAGAGGCACTGTGACTTGCCTGAGGTCACACAGCCAGTGGTTGGCTGGGGCCATCTGCCACCTTGTTGCAATGGTTACTTCTATCTGGTAGAACTATTCTTGAGCCCTCCAGGAGATCAGTTTGTGTGGCCTACAAACGTGGGCACGGGGATGAACTAGACAGTGCCCCAGGATGCCAGACCTAGGTTTGAATTTAATCTGCCACAAACCAGTGTGTGGCACTGGGTTTGGTTTTCCTTCTGTGGTACCTGGAGCCCTGTCCCTGTGACCCTCCAGGAGCTGGTTGGAGGAGACAGAAGTAGAAGTGAATTTCCCCTAGAAGGGAGCCCAGGGAATAAAGAGGATTCCTTGGTACCTGCTGGGACAGGACTTCTGCCTGCAGGAGCGCGTTAATGGAGGGCAGGCTGCTGTCCTCATAGCTTGACCTCCTCGTGCTGATCCGGTCCCGCTCATTTTGGACGGCTATGAGGAGGAGGCAGAGAGAGGTAAGGAGGAATGCTGAGCAGAAGGAGGATGTCCCATGACTGTTAAGGAGTGGGGAGATGTGAGAGGAGAGGGTTTAACCTGAACTGGCACCTCCAGAGTGCTGCAGAGGGCGTTTATCGTGCGAGCATGTGTGTGCATATGTGCATGTGCGTGTGCATGTGTGTGTGTGTGTGTGTGTGTGTGTGTGTGTGTGTGTGTGTGTGGTGTGTGTGTGCATGTGTGTGTGGTGTGTGCATGTGCGTGTGTGTGTGTGCGCATGTGTGTGTGGTGTGTGTGTGCATGTGTGTGTGTGTGTGTGCGTGTGCATGTGCGCGTGTGCGTGTGCGTGTGTGTGTGTGTGTGTGTGTGTGTGCGTTTCAGGCTTGGTGGCCAATGTTCTTACTGAGTCACTTTGCCTGTCACATGTAGGATTTTCTAACTTAGCTTGCAAAGATGGCAGACACAAAAACTTCCCCTGGCCTCAAAGACAACAAGAAGGCTGAAGGAATGACCAACCATTGCCAGGGACAGGTGAGTGACAGCTCAATGGACAGACCACAGCCTGAGTGGCACAGAGAGAACCTGCCACCATCCCAACCCACAATCCCTGCTTGCAAGCCCTTTGGTCTCTTCCCTTCCAAATAAGCAGACCTCATCCCCTGGTGACACAGCATGACCCGGAAGCACCAGGCAGAAGTCCTAGGTTGGGTCTTGGAGGCCCAGCTGCCTTGGTGGACTAACTGCTGGGAGGAATCCTGCTCTCCAGCCTGGGAGAATGAGAGGAAGCAGACTCTTTCCAGCCTCACCAGGAACTCTCCAGAATCCAGGAATCTATGGCCTTGTTTCACAGACCTCAGGCCCACCATCCACCCTTAGCCAATATAGGCCTAAGTTCCTCACTGTCACTAGTCCTCTGGAGTTTCGGGGCCTCACTCTGGAAGGAAGAAGGAGGGACGGTGGGACCTCTGCCTCCCCTTCTTTCGGAGGCTTCTCCCAACGGCCTGCTCCTTGTGTTGCCTTCTATCTTAGGAGCTGGCGGGCAGTGTCTTCCCTGCACAGACCGTCCTGGTTCACAAGGACTGCTGTGATGATTAGCACACAGAAGACCCTGCTCTTCCCCTGAAGGCTCCACTACTCTCCACTGGGTTAGACCAGGCTCTTCTAGAGGTCCTGAGATCCAAGGCTCCTAGATTTATCTTTTGGGGGTGAGCTGCTTTTGGGGTACCCCTAAACACATTCAGGTCACACATCATGTACTGCTCAGAATGGCTGTCTCATCATTCATCATAGTCCTTAGGACTCTGCCCCATCCCCCACCTCCCTGTCGCTACTTCTCTGTCACTTTTCCTGACTCTCCCTACATCTGGATATCCACACAGGTGACCCGTGTGCTCAGGGCCGCCCCAGCCATTCCTGATGCCTGGAATCCCCTTTGCCTTCACCCTCAGGGGCTGGAGAAATGGCTCAGTGGTTAAGAACATGTTCTGCTTTTGTGGAAGACCTGAGTTTGGTTCCCAGAATTCATATTGAGTGACTTACAACTGCTCTGCTGGTGTCTGCACTCATGTGTGTATGTGCGTACAATTAAATATAAAGCAGATCTTTTTAAAAACTGTCACCTCAGGTGCTTTTGCAACCACCTTTGACACAGTCTTGTGCCCCAGGTTCTGCCCTCTTTTTCCTGTTTCAAACTTCCCCAAGATATCTGTTATAGCACTACTTGGTGAAGTCTCTGTTACCTAACTCCTAAGCTCCAACGAGACCTTCCTCCCTCTTGTTCACTGTCAGTCTGGCCCCTACAGTACACCCCAGCACACAGTAGGTATGCAGTAAATACATGTAGAGTGACAGATGTCAGTGGATGAGACTGCACATGACTTCAAGGCCCACTCCCATTCCACCCTCCAACTTCCTCTTGATTTCAGAATGTTGAAATCCAGAGGCAGACATGGTGGTTCATGTCTGTAATCCCAGTGTTTGGGAGGCCGAGGCAATGACAGTTTGGGTTACACATGCTGGGGCCCGGAAGGATGGCTCAGTTGACGAGAGACTGTACCCCTCTTACAGAGGATGTGAGTTTGGTTCCCAGCACCCACATCACGCAGCTCACAACTCCAGCTCTAGGAAATCTAATGGCCTCTTCTGCCTTCTGTGTGTGCCTGCACACACACACACACACACACACACACACACACACACACACACACACAGAGAGAGAGAGCCCAATAACGATAATTAATAATAATAAACCTAGAAAAGAAACGGTAAGATCTTGTCTTGAAAACCCAGAGACGGAAAAATCAGTCAGGGTAAGACAGAGACCCTGAGGTGTAGAAGTTCCTTCATGGTACTGGTTGTACCAGCTTACCACACCCCTCCCTGGCAGCCCAGCCTGCCCTGTCGCCTGCCCCCACTGGGCGCTGCGGGGTGGCGGGCGGAATGAAAGACCGCTGTCAGCAGCTGTGGATAGAGATCCTCAAGGTTAGCCGGCCCTTATCAGTACCCTCAAGCTCAGTCACGGAATGATGTTTTCCTAATGTTTGCGCAGTATTAGCAGGGTCGGGGACCTAATGTAACTTCCATTGAATATTAACCGACAGGACGGGAGGTGGAGAGAATGTGAGTCTGTCTTCCTAGAGAGCCCTGGGTGGGCCCTGGGGGCTCAACTGGACTTGTGAGGAAGGTCCTCCAGGGTGGGCTAAACCCCTCCTGTACCTCTTGCTTGTGGTCTCTGCCCTGGTTTTCTGCTGCCAGCAGCGGACCTTTTGACCTGGGCCTGGGAGCCAAGACGGGGCAGCTGTCCCTCTCCCTGACTTCAGTCACAGGACAGAATTTTCCATCAGCTCTTTTCTTGTTCGCTAACATCCAAGACTCTCCCACTCTCAGTCTGCCTCCTCCAGGGAAGCCCCTTGTGGCCTCTGTGGCATGTCCTCTGTCTAGGACTCACGGAGCCGTGAGCTCTCCAGTGCCTTGACAGAGGTTTCAGTCACCAAGAACAGAATGTGCCACCCCAAAAGGATCTTTCCAAATTTCAGTCCAGGGAGCTTGAAGGCTCGGTTCTGACAGCCTCGAGTGAACCAGGTAGATCTTCCTTTACTAGCCCTAGCTGCTCTGTAAGCCTTGTTTCCAGTTCACTTTTTGGTCCCTGAGAACTTTAGGATGTCCAGTCCGTAAGGCCATGTGCAGGAGATGTTGACAGGAAAATAAATGAAAACATGTCCCCAGTCACCTGGTCAGTGACTTTGAGATCTTTCCATCAAGCTGAGGAAGGGTTTTGGGGACAGTCAGATCTAGCAATAGCCTCGCTAGTGCTTGCCCAAGGCATCTCCCAATGCTTTGCTCTCCTGGCCTACTTGCACCTCACAATCTCTCAACAGTGCACAGGTTCGTGTACACAAACACACACACACACACACACACACACACACACACACACACACACACACATGAGTGTTTACTAGCCAGCACTGTCTGCCAGTGACTCAGTGGTTCTTCTGTCCCCCTGGCAGAAGGTTTATTTCCCAGCCCAAAGAAGCAAGCAGTTTGTTTCAAGGCTGAACTATGGCTGGATGGGGTAGGACTTCTCTCAGGAGCTAGGATCTAGGATTGCTAGACTTTGTGGATCGACTGGAAAAGTAGAACCCAGAGGGGCTGGAAGCCTCCCTCAATTTCCCTCTAGAAACTCTGTCTAGCCAGACACATGACCGCATGCAGACTTACTAGCTAGCCCATTGGGCTACCTGGTTTTCTCTCACCTGCTGGTAATTCTACAGGAGAGACTCATTCTCAAACACAATGCTTATGGGTAATCATCGAGTGCCTATTATCCTGGGGAGCTGGATAACAGAATCACCAGCTATGAGAACGGTACAAAAGGAAGCCCTTAGGCTGGAATCCCTCATCTTGTCTCCGATGTTCACACATATACCACATTCCCCCTCCACAAAAGAGTCGTCAAAGAGAAGACAAGGTTAGCCAGGGAGCCGAGTGCCCATGGGAAGGGGAAGGGGAAGGGGAAGGGGGAGGAGGCACAGGCCCCTAGAGAAGCAGAGGCCTGTAAGAACCCTTCTGAGGGACAGGAAGGAAGAATGCTCTCAGGATGGAGGGCAGACACTGGGCAGGGAGGCTGTTGCCTTTAGCTTGCCTTCTGTCTCAGCCCAGCATGAGCTGGGTCCCAGGTTCTTGATTCAGAGAGGGGGACAGGGGGAAAGAGGAGGGAGGGAGGGAGGGAGGGAGAGGGAAAGGGAGAGGGAGAGGGAGAGGGAGAAGGAGAGGGAGAGAATGTGTGTATGTGAGCATGTGTGTGTGTCTGACAGTCTGGCCAGAGAACAGTGGGAACCAAAAGAACACGCTAGTTGGGAAAACTAAGTTGAGAGAAGAAAGGGAAGAGGTTTGAAAATGAACTCATTGTTTAGAAAAAAAATGTTTAAAGTTTATTTTTTTATTTCTGAGCTTGAGAAAAAATAAGTCTTTTTTTCCTTTTCTTCTTTCCTTCCTTCCTTTTCTTCCTTCCTTCCTTTCTTTCTTTCTCTCTCTCTCTCTCTCTCTCTCTCTCTCTCTTTCTTTCTTTCTTTCTTTCTTTCTTTCTTTCTTTCTTTCTTTCTTTCTTTCTGCTCTCTCTCTCTCTCTCTTTCTTTTTTATTTTCCCCGAAGGCTGGAGTGGCCCAGGACCCTTCATGTTTGTCAGACAATGACTCTATGCCACGTTCCAGCTCTGGTCCCTGAAAAATGTCATAAAGGAGGCCTGGGGGGGGCACAGTGTAGGCAGCACTCAGGAGCCCACACAGCATGAAGCTGGAGCTGGGACCTCTGCTCTTCCAGTAACCGCCATGGATGGCGACCTCAGCAAGGTGACTAACCGTTGTGGTCCTCAGTTTCTTCTGCCATGAGAGGGGGACAGTATTCATTCCAGGCTCTCAGAGAGACCACGGGAGTAAAATGACCCATGACACAGGGAAGAGCCAGCTCCTTGTCTGATGCAGGAGTTGGCCAGGGCTGACTTAGAGGACACTGTGTCAGGTAATTAATTCCATTTCCACCACCCAGGCTGGAGTAGATGCCTCAGGCCACTGTTAGGAGAGGGAAATTTCTAGAGATGACCTGACACCCAGCAATGAGGACTAAGGAGATTGTGGTTCTTGTCTTTGGACAGGAAGCTCAAAACGGGGCCCTCTGTTTATATTTGTGAAGTCTGGATGGCAGGCCCTTGAGTGTTTGCTGTGCTGTGTTCTATGATTTTCCCTAATGCTTATGGTATCCATTAGAAAGGGCGCCCATCTTGGCCGCCTCATGGTAGCACAGGAAGACCTGGTGGCAGTTGCTGGGAGCTGAGGTGAGTGAGTGGGAGCTTTATCTCTGAATCTTTCTCAAGACCAAGCCCAGCCGCTCCCTGTGGTCAGATCTCCAGGCCCTCCCTCCTCTCAGCCATTAGCCAGTCATCCCAGGGCCTGTCACAGAGTCATAAAGTATGGCTACAGTTGTAAATGCGGGGTTGGTTGGAGCCTGCGTGTGCAGGTGGGGCAGGGGTGTGGGGGGAGGGGCTGGGGCTCACCTTCCTTCTTCATACCAGCCCGGAAGCACTTCTTGAGCCTGCAGTAACGACACTGGTTCCTCTTATCTTTGTCCACCACGCATTGTCGGCTAAACCTGGAGAGGACGTTGGATGGTTGGATGGAGGAGAAAATGGCCTCTCCCCTCTTAGGACAGAATCAGGACCCGGCTGTCAGTCAACCACCATTCTCCCTGCTCCATGTTTGCACCCCAGAAGTGCTAATGCTAACCAGAAGCCAGAGGGGTCTGTGGACTGTCGGAAAGTCCATTTATGGGGGAAGGGGCTGGATTTCAACACTGACTCCAGCATTCATTGGCTTCAGGCAACTTCTTAGCCCTCCAAGACATAGCCTTCCCTGTCTACAAAACAAGGATAATAATTGTTACCACGTCAGAAGGTCATTGGCAGGTGGATATATATATATATATATATATATATATAGAGAGAGAGAGAGAGAGAGAGAGAGAACAGGCTTGTCACGGGGCAATGACTCAGTCAACTGCATCTAGTATTTTATTGTTGTTATCCAAAATGAGAGATGCTTTTTGAAAGATGAATTTTCATAATCTTGGGGGCCTATTGGGATAGATAGAAATAGAGCGAGTGCCTTGTAAGAACCTAGAAAAGAAGCAGGTTGGCGGACTGGTCCTATCCTCTCTAAGGTTGTTAGGCAGTTGCTAAAGTAGCTGCTCACATCTGAATCCACAGATGCTAAGAAACCAGAGTGTACTTGAATGTCTAGAAGGGCAGATGTCTCAAGATGGACCCTCAGAAGACATGAATCCCAATATACCCATGTCCCAGATGAGAAAGTTAAGGCCTGCGCTGACTCCTCACCTGCAGGAGTACATGTGGTTCTTCCTCACGCTCCTCCTGAAGAACCCCTTGCAGCCGTCACAGCTCGAGGCTCCGTAGTGTTTGCCTGTGGCCCGATCGCCACAGATGGCACACAGGGCGCTGACACCCAGGCTGTTGGATGAATTGAGGTTGGTGCCTTCAGATGGGGATGTGTCTGCACCAAAAGAGAGTGAATGAGGATCCAGGATGGGAAGAGAGTAAAACAAACCAAAACCAAGCCTGAGACTCACAACAGGCTATGTCAACCCCGTCCTGGTCCTCTCAGTGTCTGGTGGCTTTTGGAGTCTCAGTTTCTGGTCTATAAATCAGAACTGGACTGCTGATCTCCTGGGGAGCCTGCAAGGACTGGTTTCAGCTTCCCCAGGAAGGGGTGGCAACCTCACCACCACAGTCATTTACAGACTCCTAGTTAGAAGCTATGGGGACAGTGAGTACCCAGCCACTTTGTCATCGGTAGAACTGGACCAGGGGGACCTGAGTTTAGCCTTCAGACTCCACAGACCTTCTCAAAGAGTGGAAAGATATATGCAAAGCACATTCTTTCTTTGCCTCTGGAGTGGGTGCTGACAGAGCTGCCACAGCTGGGCAGATGTGAGACCCTCTTACCACAGACCAGAAGCCATCTCCCCATCGGAGTGAGCGGAGGACAGACTCAAAACCTCTGGCAAAGGAGAGTTTAACTTGTGTGCCAAAAATCCTGGGCATCTGGACTGGTACTCCAACCTACCTCAGGCCTTGAACCAGCTCCTTTCCTAGCCTCAGTCTCCCCAACTGCAAAGGGATCAGTTTAACTGGTTCAACTGGTTTTAGAAATATATGTATATATATTTTAACATACACACACACATACACACACACACACACCATATATCAAAAGATTGCACTTTTTCTAAAAACAAATCTTCCACCACATATAAACTCTTTAGAAAATCTCATCACTGGGGAGGTAAAGGCAGGAGGATTAAGAAAGAGTTCAAGGCTAGACTCAGCTAAACAGTAAGTTCCAAGTCAGTCTGGGGGTACCTGAGACCTTGTCTCAAAAAAGAAAGGAAGGAAGAGAGAGAGAGAGAGAGAGAGAGAGAGAGAGAGAGAGAGAGAGAGAGAGAGAGAGAGAGAACAAAACAAATCACCCTTCAGAGATGATAAACTCTAAAATTATTCCTCCCGAAACAAAAGCCCGTGCATGTGTGCAACACACACACACACACACACACACACACACACACACACAGAACTGCAAAGGGCTGTGTGATGTGCCGAAGCAGGGACTCTGGAGCTTCGTAGCATCGGATCAAATCCCCCTTGGCCTTGTGGCACTGGGTTATTTCTTGTCGTTGCTCCCGCCCCTCCCCCACTTGTCAGACAGAGCATCATCATCTCCAGGAGCTGCCCGTAGTCAGTTAGTCAGTCAGCCGGAAGTGCTTGGCATACAATAAGTTCTAGAACTGTCTGTGAATTAAACACGTCTCCGCAGAAGAGAACTCGCCCAGCAGGCATCTTGCGGCTGTTCCTCATTTCTGCTGTCTTCTGGCTGAACCGTTCCTAGGACATCTGTGTGCTCAGAGTGGAGCCCCCTCCGGCTGGTGAATTATTCCCAAGGCGGGGATAATTGTTAAGCTTCATTGGCTCTTTCTCCCTCGTCTTCTCTTTCCTTGACCCCCAGGGAGAGCTGAGCCCGCAACTTGGGCAGAGGCCGGCAAGGTGTCCCCTTCCTTGCTGCGTAGCATGGGCCCCCTGAGGTCAGCAGGCCACTTCCATTTCTCAGTTAAGAACACTGAGGCTCAAAGAGAGCATCCAGTATCATTACATTGCTGCCAGGCAGAGGGGCTGGGTTAGAATCCTGTGCTCTAGCCATGTCACCCATGCCTGGGGATCTTTGGGGACTTTAGAAACAAGACCCTTCTGCTGTTTGTGAATGGGGACGGAATATGGGAACAGATATCTTTAACACCTTCTAGCCATTAGCTCAGGATGGACCCCAATCACTTTGGAGGACAAGCTCCTATAACCTCAACTCTCTGTGAACTCCAGAAGGGCCTACGGACCCTTCCGACATACATTGAGTCCTGGAGACCATCCGTGTAGGAGCCAGGATCAAGCAAGCACAAGGAAAGTCCTTGTAAACCTTACACGCTGTTCTACCTGTCCACATTTTACAGATGAAGAAACTGAGGCTGGGGAGGGAGGGTTTTTCCAGAACTGGGGGTAACTGATGTGTCTCCAGGACACTTAATCAAGGACTCAGCCTCGGGTTCAGGAGCATAGAACTCCTAGATACTGAAGGGGCTGTGTGGTGGCCAGGAGTGTGACAGCAAGTACTGTCCCTGTGGGGGTCACGTGCTACCATCTCCGGACAGAAGCCACTTGTTTGCCCTGAACACTTTCCTGAGTACCTCCTCTGAATCACCAACAGCCAGCAACACTGGGAGTAAAGGAACCCATTTCCATACCACACAAGAGACAAAGAAGGAGGTAATGTGCCCAAGGTCACATGGTTCTTGGCAAGAGATACTACGGGCGAGCTGCGGGGGTGGGGGTGGGGCGGTGAGGATGGGAAGGAGACTGACCATGGACAGAGCCAACACGACTGCCTCCTCCTTCTAGCTAGATTAAGAGCACACACAGCTTTCCAGACCTAAGCCTTGAAACCCCGAAAGCTGCTGTACAATAAGAGTCACAGATGGGAAGTGATGGCAGGCCAGCCTGAACCAGGTGCCATCTCCCCAGTGCTAGCCTGGAACCTAGTCCTGTCCCTTCCAGAAGCTTCCCATCCTCCAGGATACCTGCTTTCTCAACCCTCTGGCAAAGGGAACACCCTCCACCCCACAGACATTCTCAGTGATATTGGAACAGATGTTTGAACGATGGTGACACAGGGACAATAGACACAAACACACATGCCGCTGCTGTGAATTCCAAGTTTTGGTGTATAGTTACAGTAAAGACTCTCACAACATAACCCTGGTATTTTAGAAGACTGGATCAAGGGACCTCAAGTTCCAGGCTATCCTGGGAGTACGTTTTAGGTTTCAGGCCAGCTCAGGAACACATACACTCCGTATCAAAAAACAAAAACCAAACAAGCAAACAAAACCAAGCTGGATCTGGCGGGCACACGCCTTTAATCTTAGCATTTGGGAGGCAGAGACAGGTGGAACTCTGTGAGTTTGAGGATAGCCTGGTCTATGTGGTGAGTTTCAGGACAGCTAGAGCTATGTAGAGACCCTGTCTCAAACAAACAAAGCCCTGTCAAATGACGCCACACAATCTTGTACACCAGAGAGCGGTGTCCAGTAGCACAGGGGTTGTATGCACATGTATAAAGGCAAAATGCCATCCAGGGCCACCAGGCAGAAGGCAGAGGATATGTTCACATTTACAAGTGTGTTATGTCTGTCACCCACATTTACAGACACCATACATACACACATATATCCAAGTAAAACAAAATGAAACAAAACAAACAAACAAAACCAATCCAAAAACCAAAACCCAAATGGTCCTGGAGACAGAACTACAGACCATTCGATACATACAGATGAAGCCAGGACACAAACTCAAAAAGGGGAATAGACACGTAGTTGTATTGCCTTCCCCATGCTACTCACACACTTACAAGGACACCGAGGACCATACATGCAAACACATACTGCTGTGTTGGCCTTTTAGATAGGAAACCCGAAAATCCTACTTTTCTCCTGAACTCTAGTTTCCCAAAGTCTGAAATATAGCCATGCCTCCTGTCACAATCTCTAGAGACAAGACAGACCATTCGTTGCTTGCACATTAAAGGGCCCAGGGGCCTGAAGATGGGGCCATGTTGGATTGGATTTCTGCAGCCACCCAGAGGAAGCTCACCAGCACCGCCCCATTTCCTTAACATAGTAAGCAGGGCAGCGTAAGACTCTGGGACCTAAGTAGGGAGGATTCGGGGAATTTTTCTGTTGGAAATCCACCTCTGCAGGCCTCGGTCACCCAGAATGCCTCTGGCCACAGTATGAAGGCCCACTTGCTTCACCTGGCAACACCTGTACGAGTATAGGACCAACCTACAGTTTTCTGCATTTCCCCTCCCATCCCAAAGTCCAGTGCCAAAGATCCGCTCCATACCTGGGCACGACTGCCCCCACCTACCATTGCCCATGGTCAACACCTGCACATTTTCAAACTCCAGGGTGGTGTAGGCTGGGTCCAGGGCAGCACTGTAGTCAGCCATGTCCATGTCGGCAAGGGTTTTAGAGAGTCGCATTCTCCCCTACCCACGCCTCAGCCCCCTGTCCTGCCCTGCCCAGGATGCCACCCAAGCCCCTGGGCTGAGCCCCAGCCCCCCGTCCCCGCCCTCCTCCTGCCTCCTCCCAGGTCCCTTCTCTGCCTTCTTCTGTTTCAAACTGTCCTCTGGGAGACTCAGCCTGGCGTCCTGGCCTAGCCTCTGCAGAGGGTGGAGGCTCTGTGGGGAGGGGTAGGAGTTAATGGTTAATCACCCCCGTTGCTGGGTAGGCTGGGCGGAGCCACAAGGATTTAGCTGTTTGTTGGTTTCTGACTGACACCTGGGGTGCTAATTTCAACTGTTGGGCCCCCCCGCTCATTAATATTCAGTTACCAATCTTCCAAGGCAGGCACCGAACAGGACCAGCATTTGTTGGACCCTCGCCTCAGCAGCCCCCAAGTCCTGCCAAGTTGGACATACCAGCTGACATGCTTAGACACCCACAAGTCTACCGCTATGAAGCTCTAAGCCAACCGCTTCCCAAATCATTGACTTCCATCCTCAATTTGAGATTAAGCTGTCCTGGGTCGCTTGAACTGGAAACCTAAACTCCAAGCTCACACTTGGGTCTTTCAGATCTTTGCTGAAGAGGATTCTTCTGGTTCCCTTCTGGTTTGTCACCTGCCTCGGGAACCACTGGGACTCACTTTCAGGTCCCTTCCCTGGCCCCTGATATCTCCTGGTTGCTCCATCTGAACCGTGAATGGTTCCCTGTCACACCAAATGCTTCCACAGTGCCCACCCCTCCCAGGACAGGCACAGACAACATCTGTAGCCCGTAGACTTGGGCTTAGGCTCAGGCACCTGTCACCTGCTGATTGTGACTCTGAGTAAATGATTCTCCTTCCAAGCCTCAGTTTCCATCTCATAGAATGCATGGGGCAATCTGAAAGGGAAGCTTGGGTAATGCGTAAGATATCAAAATAACTGTCAAGGTGCGCTGGTTAATGCCTCACCCCCAAGCCATCATTTTGTTCTGCTATGTAGCTCAGGTTGGGCTCAAACTCTTGACACTCCTGCCTCAGCCTTCCAAGAGCTGGAACTAACAGGAATGTGCCGCCATGCTCAACTAATTCCTCTTCTCATTTTGGGGTCCCCTCTCCCTTTTGCCTCCCTGTTTCTTTCTGTCCACCTCTTCCCTTTGGGGTGGGAGTCTCTGCATGGCTCAACACTCATTCTATCCTTTTAAAGGATTTTTTCTTCTTTAAATTAGAAATAGACTATCTGTATGAGTGTTTTGCCTGCATGTATGTCTGTGCACCACATGCATGCCTGGTGCCTGTGGAGGCCAGAAGAGGGTGTTGGATCCCCTGGGACTGGAGTTACAGACAGTTGTGAATTGCCATGTGGGTGCTGGGAATTAAACCCTGGTCCTCTGGGAGAGCAGTCAGTGCTCTTAACCACTGAGCCATCTCTCAGCCCTGCCCCTACCTTTTTTAGCTTTTAAAACCCCTTTTCTTTTCTTTTTTTTCTTTTTTAAAGAGTTTATTTATTTTATGTATATGAGTACACTGTAACTGTCTTCAAACACACCAGAAGAGGGCGTCAGATCCCATTACAGGTGGTTGTGGGCCACCATGTGGTTGCTGGGAATTGAACTCAGGACCTCTGGAAGAGCAGTCAGTGCTCTTAACTGCTGAGCCATCTCTCCAGTCCTTTTCTATAAATGTTTGTTTCATTGTCTACCTCCTTTTTGAGGTTTGACTCTGCACCTGGGGCACCTGTCCCTTTGTGCAGTTCCCCTCTGTGTTCTCTCTGCTGACACTTTTGAGTCTCCAACTAGCTGGGGAAAGAAAGTCACAGATGGCTGAGTGTGAGGGCAGGAGCTTGGGAACTTCAGGGCCTGTCTTGCTCAGCTAGTTGAAAGAGCAGTTCAGAGGGCGTGGTAATACAGAGCAAGGATGAGAAACAGAGTCTGCTTTGGAATGAGTGAATGAACCAGAAAAGTGAGTGGCTAGGAGACCAGGTGAATTACTGAGTGAATGACTGAAACTCATGAATATGTAAAAGAAAGAATGAATGAATGAGTGAATAAGTGACTGACTGACTGACTGAATGAATGAATGAGCAAGTGAATGAGTGAGTGAATGAATGAATGGTCAAGTGAATGAGCAAGTGAATGAATGGATGAGCAAGTGAGCGAATGAATGAATGAGTGAATGAATGGAGTGAGTGAATAAATGAATGGATGTGTGGATGAGCCCTAGCACCATAGTGATAGCATCAGAAGCCCTGTTTCTGCCCTCCTTCCCTTTAGTATGTCCCTTCCATCTTGTACCTAAAGACAAGATGATGGAAGAGAATGTGGGATGCAATCGTGGGAAAGAAAGATATTAGACTCAGGGGCAAGTGCCCTGGGTTTAGAAACTCTCTCTGGGGCCCACAGGATGGCTCAACAGGTAATGCCTTCTCCTTGCAAGCTTGGTGATCTGAGTTTGACCAGGCATGCCCTGCTTCTGTCATGGACACTCGATTAAAAACAAAGGATTTCTATCATTCTTCAAATGGACTTGTGGTTCACGGTTCTTCTCTGAGGAAAGATCCTAGGCTCACCCTTCGTTTCTTGGCTGAAGGGGAAGGAAAGATTGGAGTTTGCAGCCCACACCTTAAGATCCCCAAAAGGTCTGAGGTTGACTTCGGACCCTTTCAGGCCCTTTCTAGCTCCACTTAGCAAAGGGCTGGGTTGGGTGGAAAGGGACAGCATGTGACAGGCCACCCACAGCCACTCCACAGCATTTAGCAGATCTGTCCTACATGCAGCTTGCTCCCTGGGAAAGACACAGTTCCATGATCCTCCAAGCAGAAGGCGATCGTTAGCCAGTCAGAGTTTTATTAGGGCAGCAACCCGATGAGTGTTTTTATGGATGACAATGTAGATTCCACTAAACACAGTCTGTGGTCAACTAGGGTTGGCCAGGACACAACACCTATAGACAGAGCTATCAAGAGGGAAAGAGAGCTTGCACGAGAAGAGCTGCTAGGTACACAAACCATGGCACACATGGCGTGTTGTGTGCTCCACACCCCTGTCCCACCCTGTCACATCTCACCCACAGCAACCCACCCATTCACGGATCATAAACTGCATAACTGTCTCATTCATAATTTCCTCCACCTTCAGCTGACTCCGAGCGGTACCCTCCTTGGCCTACATGTGTCACACTAGTGCGCCCTAAAGGTCTGGAGTTTGGGACAAGTGGTTTTGAATCTAGTGTCTGTAAAATGGGCCTAACCTGTGGGGTTTGTTGTTTCGATGACAATTAAGTGAAATCACGCTGTCACCTAGCTGTTCCTGCTCATTGCCTCTATAGATCATGGAGTCCAACATATGTGGGCCAAGAATCTCTGTTGTCAGGGCTGGAGAGATGGCTCATTTAGTAAGAGCATCGACTGCTTTTCCGAAGGTCCTGAGTTCAAATCCCAGCACCTACATGGTGGCTCACAACCATCCATAACGAGATCTGACGCCCTCTTCTGGTGTCTGAAGACAGCCACAGTGTTCTTAAATAAATAAATAAATAAATAAATCTTAAAAAACAAAAGAATCTCTGCTGTCTCAGATACTGTTTTTGTGAGCTGTTTCTGCATCAAGAGAATGGGGTAGATCCTTCCCACAGAAGAGTGGGTGTGATTGGTACGTAATCAGGATGTCAGTCAGTCCTCCAGACCCACAGGTTCTACATTCAAGGCCTGACACTTTGGATGGAAAATATTAGGGGAAAATGTGTCTGAGCCGGATGCACAGTGGACCCTTAAGGCAGAGAAGACCAGTAGTTAAGGCCAGTCTGGAATATATAAAACTGTGTTTCAACAACAACAACAAAAATGGCTGGAGAGATGGCTTGGCATGTGCTTGCCTTACAAAATGGCTGACGTGCGGTAGGAGAGTACCAACTTCTAAGCACAGTCCTCTGACCTCAGCAAGATTATGCCCAACCTCCTACATCTCTGTCTGTGCCCATCCTCTGCCCACTTTTCTATCTCTGTGTCCACCCCATCCCACCCCCATCTCTCTCTCCCCACAAATAATAAATAGCTTCCTATTTCAAAACAATAAAAAGGTTCTGGGGAGATGTCTCAGTGGGTGCTTGCCACACAAGCACGAGGACCTGAGTTCAAATCCTCAGCACCCACGTGAAAAACTCGGCATGGCTTATATGTTTCTGATCTCAGTAACAAGAGGCAGAGATAGGAGGATTTCAAGGCTCACAACCTAACCAAGCAGTGCGCTCCGGGTTCATTGAGAAACCCTGTCCATAAGGAACGTGGAAAGTGGAAGAGGAGGACACAGATGTCAGATCCACATACAGACTTACACATGTGTGCTCAACCTACACATACACATATGCACACAACCGAATAAGCTAAACCACAACATACGAACACACATGATACCAGTATTATTTCTGACCTCAGCATGCTCAAATCCAGTTATGTATTTATTCAAGATGGGATTTACTGTGTTACCCAACCTGGCCTTGAGTTCCCTCTGCCTCAGTCTCCTGAGAACTGGAACACAGGCAAGCACCACTTGCCTGGCCATTATACAGTACATTCCCACGACTTCTTAACAACATTCATCTAACAACAAGACAGCACTCCCACGGCGGCATACATAATCTGAAGTTGACTAAAAATACAGCAGACCGTATATGGGTCGTATGCAAATGCAGCAGTCACACCTACCAAGTACCTGTGAATTTGGCTGTCTGAGGAGGGTGGGGGGGGGACCTCCCTTACGGATGCCCAGAGATACAGTGCACGACAGCAGTGATTACTATCACTGGTTGGTGTCTCTTGGCTCCGCTGGCCATGTGATCTTTGGGCATTAGGACCCCTAGTCTGGGGAACACCTAGGTAGGGCATTTCCCAGTCTCGATACCATTGGTGTGAAACTTGTTCCGTCTCTCTATCCTTTCTCGTTGAGCTGTCAAGCCCCAGCTCAAGGGGTAGCAGCCTCTGAAAGAGGCGAATTCAGAGCTCGCCTGGAGACCCAACTTCTTCATCTTGCAAATGGAAATGAAGCTTGAGCAGGGAGGAGGATGGTCCAAGAGGTGGGCTGGGAGCTCACATCCCTGCCGTGAGCAGAGGTTTAGGGCCCTGCCACATTGGGTCATCTCCTTCTCCCTCGCTCATTCTTTCTGAGACTGGGTCACAGGTAGCCTAGCTATCTATGTAGCTAAGAATGACTTTAATTTCTGATCCTCCTGCTTCTGACTGCTGGGATGGCAGGTGTGTGCCCACCATGTCTGGTTCCCAGAGTTACCCCCAGGGCTTCACGAATGCTAGCTAGGTCCTGTACTGACTGAGCTACATCCTCAGCCCCTCCACCAAACTGCAATACTAGCATTTTGCTATGGAAGCACGTTTTCCGCCTCATGATAAGAATCCGCCCGCCACTCTTCTCATTTTTTTCTGAGGCTCGGGGTGTCCTCACTTTATAAGACCAAATGGAGACTCAACGAGGTAAAGTACATTTGCTTGAAAGCCATGATGCGTGTAACAGAAGAGCCCGCCATTTGGACCGAGGCTGACTATGGGATCGCGAGGGTCCCGCCCACTGTGTTGCCCCATGCCTGGGGTCACTGGAATAACTACAGAATCCTGGAGGTTGGGTCTGGCTCCAGCTGGTTTCCCTATCTCGGTAGAGCAGGGGTGCTGTCATGAACCTTAGTCGCCTCGGCCCTGTGTCTGACCACGTGCAGGTCTAGAGGCATTTTACAGACCTCCAGCCACCTGGGGCCACCTGGCGCCTTGACCTCTCCTCCCGGAGCTCACCTCACCTCTATCTCTTCTCCTTCCTCCCCGATCTACCACCCAGGGTGCAGCGCAGGGGAAACCTGCACTTATCAAGACAAAGAACAAAAGTCATGGAGGCAAGAAGCCAAGCGTCATGTCTACTCTGGGGTAGGGCCTTCAGCTTCGCCCCTTTGAAATTTCAAATTCCAGTTTGTGGACAAAGTCCTAACTATCTCACAATATAGGTCCCCAACCGCTGACCAAACTCCAGTCCAAGCAGCCACCTGGCCTGAGACTGGCCTGGCTTTGCCGTTTCCTTTGGCAGCTCCCAAGACCTGAGGATAGAAGTCGCTGGGCAACTGGCACCTTCCAGGCTACCCTGCATCTCCCATGAGGCTTACAACCCAGGGACCTCCTGTTCCTATCTGAGAGGACCACCTCTTCCTGAAGCTGGAACCTGACACTTGTTGGTGCCAACAACTGAAACCAGGTGGGTACCCTCTCTGGTCCTTTCTGTTCCTTTTCGAGTTCCTATCCCTTCTCCATCCCACCATGTCTAAGTCCCATCTGGACCCCCTGGAAATTCAGACTGGAAAAGACATCTTCCTAAGCTACCCATAGGGCAGATGGAGACCCTGAATTCCTCAAGCAATCGGTATTTGCTGCAGGTTGGGAGTTAGACCAAAGACCTGAGACCTCCTCTCACCCAGCCCAGAGGGGAGAAGGGACTTGCTTCAAGCTAATTAGTGGTGGCATGTGAATGCTGTCTTAAAGGGGACCCCATCACTCTCCTACCCCACAGACTGTGGGTGACTGCATGTTGCTTCACTCAATGACTGCTGACCACTGACTTGTTCATTGACCACAGTACCTTAGAGAGGAAGATGAGGGAACTGGGGGCTGAAGGCCAGCGGTTTTAGAAGGAAACATTTATGTGGTTAACTGATAACTGGGCCCCATCCCTGGGGCCTCCAGTAGCCTCTTCCTCCCTCCCTGTCCTCAGTGTGATTGAGATGAACTTACCTGTCTGCTAATCATTGCTGGGCCTGTTGGTCTTGCTTTAAAAAATTAACTGGGCATGAGTTTGCGATTTGCCTCACCCCTAACCCTGAAAAGGCCCTGGGTGGGCAGGAGGCCTCCTGGGTTATGCAAGAGGCCATTGGCCTCTCCACACATGTCCAGCAGCCTGTGTTGCGCCCTCCGGAGGGGAGACTTTGCTCAAGAGTCAACAGCCTGCATGTGCCCTGCCCCAGGGTCTGAATCTATTTGCTCTGTTACCACAGGGAGATAAAGGTAGCTGGAAACATCCCGAAGGGGGAGAAGTAAGGGCTTGTAGCTCCAATGTCCAAGCCAGGGAATCTTAGGGGAGATGCAAAAGAAGACTTTTGAAACTGGGTCCTGGGGTTCCCAGGAGCCCACAGAAGGGGGGGGTCACATGATGCCTTCATAGGTGAGATCTTAGTAGTTCATTTTCAAACTGGGAAAGTGCTGGCCCAGACCTAGCAGACGGGAGATGGAGGCAAAGGGGGGGATGCGGCCTGCCCAAGAACAGGCTATACTAGACAGTCTGGGTATGCTAGGACAGGGATGACAGGTCTTTTCCTTTGCTGAACAGATCTCTGAGAGACACCAGAGGCCCAAGTTAGGGGATGTCATCTGTGTCCTGTAGGCCTCTGAGTAGTCCCAGCAGCAGGAACGTGCGGTAGGGGCACCTCCTAACCTTAACTATATCCTATCTCTGGAAGCATCTGGCCCTTAGAGACACACAGAAGCCGGAGCCCTATTCCAGACCCTCTGGATCCTTCAGCTTCAGTTTCTTCCCTATAAGTTGAGAAAACAGCCTAAGTTCTAATTTTCCCATGAGGATGAATGGCACCAGAGATGTAGGTAACGCGTGGACGTCTGTGTCAGGAGCGTTGCTCCTGAATCCTCACACTACTCTGATGCTGGGTGTTGTTAAGACAGCTGGCCCAGAGAGGTTGAGTTCTGGACCCAAGCTCACACAGTTGATAGGAAATAAGTTTTTGGACTCAAATCCAACCTAACTCCAGAACCTGTATTCCTGGTCCCGAGGTTACCCCATCCTTTCAAGACTTCCCCCAGACATAGTAAATGCTCAGGAGAAGCTGGCAGTATAGGCATGGAAGCAGCTCTGGGCAGACAGCAGTGTATTGTGGGAGGTTCTGACAGGAAAACTTAGGAGGTTTGGTGAGTGGATGGCCTGGGGAACGTTCGGGGTAGAAGCCAGGATTTGGGTCCCGTGGGCGATGTTTCCTGAGGTCTGTTTGCCTACAGCCAGGTGGCTTATGACATCTGAGCTGACATTGCCACCGTCCTGTTTGTGTTCTGTGAGGGTGACCTTGGCCTGTGTGGGGCCTGAGGGGTGATGGGGTGATGGGAAGTCCCTGTCACCCCAAGTCCCAGTCTTGGGAATGTGGAATGAGTCTGCTATTCAGAAGTCCTCCTTAATCCCCCTGACTCCTGTTTGGAGGAGCCCCAGGGGATTTGTCAGATGTCATCAGGGTAAAGTATTTAGGAGTTCGGAGACAGGCCAGGATCATTGTGTATAGTTACACAGGTCACTCATTGCACAAATATTCCAGTCCAGGAGGCTGCGATGGGGGATGGTGCAGGGGGTGGAAATCCAGTCCTTGTTCCAAAGCCCCAGGGCCTGATATGTCCAAAAGGGATACAGTTTCTTATTTGAGCAAACAGTGGTTCCATGTAAACCACTGAATACCTTGTCCCAGCTTTGGTTTTAGCCATGCGCGGCCCTTGGAAAGGCCATTTCCCTCTTTGGTCTTCGTTTCTCATTTGGAAAACCAGGCTGAAGGTTCATTCTAGGTAACGCCAAATGGAACCACTCGAGATTGTAAAAGGTGTTCACATCCCAGTTTTTAAAGGACTTGTGCTGGGAGCATAGATTGTTGGTAGAATGCTTGCCTAGCATGTGACAGGCCCTGGCCAGCCCCCGGCTCCACACAGGAAACAACAAGGGAGAGATAAAACAGTGATTCCCAAGCCCTGTCACAAACCAACAGGCAACTCTTGGGGTTGGATAGCCAGGCAGGCAAGGTAGCACACATCTGTAATCACAGCAGGAGAACTGGGAATTCCAGGCCAACCTGGGCTATATCTTGGTGAGAGGAAGGCCAGCCTGGGCTTATGTAGTCACACTCTATCTCAAAACAAAAATCTTGGAATGGGAGGCACAGTGCTAAGTGTTGGAGGTTTCCAGAGAAATCTGGTGGATGGCCACAATTCTGAACCTCTATGGGGTCAGGGAAGGCTGGAAACATGTTAATGTGGTGGATCCAGGTTTGACTGTGGACAAGTCAAACTTTTCGGGAGGCTCAGCTTCCCCATCTGTTAGGTGGGTCAGTGATCACTTCCTCTCAAAGTCAGAATGCTGCTGATTCATGGGTGATGTTTGCACCATACCTGGCTCTAGCTCCAGTTTGTGGACGGCTCCAATTCCAGGCACTGAGGGCTGTTGCTGTTATTATTGGCAGCAGCATATTGGCTCCCAGGTCAAGGATGAAAAGACCTGGAACTAATTCCTAGGACATGCGTTGTGATCTTTGCCACACACCTGTCGCTATGGAAGTATGTGTACTTATTATTATTATTAATTA
The DNA here is from genome assembly GCA_036184795.1 of Tokudaia tokunoshimensis. NCBI lineage: Eukaryota > Metazoa > Chordata > Mammalia > Rodentia > Muridae > Tokudaia > Tokudaia tokunoshimensis. The sequence continues at coordinate 137,903,191 of BTHU01000004.1, read as the reverse complement.
TTATTATTATTATTTACTGTTTTGCCTCATTTGTTTAAGCCTTTCATCTTAAATTCTTGCTACAGTGCTGTGTTTCAAAATAAAATATAAGACGGTACCTGTTGAGACTCACTTCCCCTGACTCTGTCTATCACCGCTCCCAGATTCTGCACCATCTGGGGCCATTTCTTACTTTTTCTTGTCTTCCCAGCGTTACAGGAACCTTGTATGTGTATGTCCAGGACCTGTGCGCTCCGGGGTTGTCACGCAGCTTCCTGCACTGTCTTGCACTTTGCTTTTCTCATTTTCTGTGGTAGTCAGTACGTTATCTGACGCCATTAGGGCAAGCCTTGGCTAAGGAAGACCCAGATCAGCCAGGGAGCCTTGGTTTCCCCGGGAGTCAAGTCTCAGATTTTTATTTTTCCATAGGGTTTTGTACATGTAGTTTAGGCTGGCCTTAAACTCGATAGCTAGTGGAGAGTGACCTTGAACTTCTGGTCCTCCTGCCTATACTTTCTAAAGACTAGGATTCCAGGTGTGAACCATCACATCCGATATTTATTCAGTGCTAGACACAGAGCACAGAGCTTCATGCACGGCAGGCAAGCAAACACTCTACCAACTGTGTCCCCAGCCCCTGGGGTTCAAATTTCCCTCCTGGTTGCTGAATTGCCAGGGCATTTTTGGGTCTGAAATCCCCAGACAGGCTAAAGGGTGAGCAAGGTGTCAAAACAGGGACCCAGAGACTAACTGTCCCCCGGGTGGCATAGTCAGTGCTCTGTGGCCAAGCCCTCCAGCCCCGTGGAGATTGTCTAGAACTCTCTGCCAGCCTCAGGGTGAGTAGGTATAGGGCTGAGAAGGTCAGGAGGGGAAAGCAGTGAGGAGGGAAGAAAGCAGGGCCAATCAGACAGGCGGGTTTGGCTTGGTTTGGTTTTTTTTCAACAATGCTCTTTTTAGATCGCCCTGAGGTCCCCTCTGAATTCTTCACCTGCTTCAGTTTACTGACTTTAAGTAGCTCACTTTCCACTCTCTGCCTCAGTTTCCCCAACTGCAAAATGAAGACGAGATGGCTGCTCAGCCTTAGAGTACCCTCTGAAGAGTCTTTGGGGATCTAGACGGTATTTTGATCAAATGTCTCCATCCATCAGGACCCTTGTCCTTCTGGGCTGGAATGGAGACTGGGACTAAAGATCTCCACACGCCCTGAATTCTAAGCTTCTCCCTGAGTCCCTGCTCTCTCTTCTACCTCCCTGGGCTTCCTTCTGGACAGGCGTGAGCTCAAGCGCATACCTGGTGGGCCTTGCGGGAACCGCTGGCCCCTATCCGACATCCTCCTCCAAGTCCTATGGGGTCACGCACGGTGGGCAACCTCTTCATCCTTGAGCCACTGCCTGCTTCCACTCTGGCACCCAAGACCCTGTGAGGGCTGCTGGCGAGTTAATCCCTTAATACTGGTCACAATGAGATTTCAGGGACATTGGGAGGTAGTCACCATGGAGACCAAAGACCTTTCCAGGACCCATGGAGTAATCAGCCACAGGCCTCAAAGAGGGGCCTGAAGGCCCAACCTAGATAGGCGTGAGAAGTGCAGAGGCTGTGCTTGGGGACCTGCTAAGACTTCTTGCTGTTTCTTAATGATCTCCTGCTAAGCTGGGAGCCAACCACACTGGTGGAGAGAGTCCTGTCTCTCGCTTGAGCCCCAGGTTCCTTGCTCTCCTTTTGGGGCCCTGGTCACCAGCACAGTAGCCTTTCTGGAAGAGTTCAAGGCTCCCTTCTGAGTCTGTCAGACTTGAGCTTGAAGCTCTACTTTCCCCTTCCAGACTAGGCACTTCACTTTCTGGGCCTCAGTTTCCCCATTTATGAGTACAGTAAAGCCCCACCTGGCATCACACGGGGGTCTGGTGGTGAATAGAGACACCCAGTAAGTATGGATGACAGTCTGATGACACTGCACACTCCCTCCCCAGCCACCCGCCGAGGCCCAGCCCTGCTCTCTGACGGATCTCTCCACGTCTCATATTGGTTTTCTTTCTCCAGGAAAGTCTTGGTGAACTGGGCAGGCTTGGGGACTCCTCCTCTGTCCTTCGCTTTACACACACTATATTTACCATAGTGTCTATCATGCTGACTGGCTCCTCCTTCGGACTGCCTGCCTACCATGGTTTTTCAGGGACCCAACTGGTGCTTAAAGTAAATGCATTGGCTGAATAGGCGAGTGGAGAATTGAAGGAATTTACCATCCGAGCATTCAGTTTTACCAGCACCGTTACTGTGGAGGCTGGAGACTGAGCAAGTAAGGCAGTGGGGGAGAGCCTTCCCTTACAGGACTGTAGTTAACAGTGAAAATAAAAACATCCAGGGAAATTGTAACTTCAGACAACCCCCTTGTACTTTGTAGCATAAGTATATCCCAAATAATGCATGAGACATACTCACACTTAAAAAAATAAGGGATAGCTCAGTGGATAAAGGCATCTGTCCCCTAACCTGACTCTGGTGGCCTAGGAACCCACCCCCGGCGAGTTGTCACAGGAGCCTGTGACCACTTACACACCCTCACACTCACAATAATTAAAAAAATAAAAATAAAAGGTTAAGGAAGGCTGTGGTTTATCCCAAGTCCAATTGTAACTGAGAACTGAAGCTGTGTCTGAAAACCTCGTTCTCAGCCTGGCATGTCAGGCAGTAAGAGAGGTGAATTAAAAAGGGAAGTAAAATTTAAATAGTGAGCAACTGCCCAGAACAAGGAGAGAAGAGGACAGCACCTGCTGATCAGGTGGCCCGGCCTCTGGATAGGGTGGCCCTCTCGGGCGAGGAGACAATTTTACATCCCTGTGAGGCGTTCTTAGGAAAAACTTAATGTGCGTGGTACTTTGTGAGGGACAGGCAGGGGGCTGCTGGCTGCTGAGTCACTTGCTAGACTGTGCATTTCTGCACCTTGGATCTGGGCCTTCGCAATCCTGCGTAAACCCGTGGTCCCACCCCCCCCAGGTCAGCCAATGTCCTCGGCGGGGCCGAGAGCCAGAGGAAAGAGGCCAAAGGAGCTGCGCAGAGAAGCGTGGCCACCTAACAGAACTCAGCGTCCTGATCTCCTCTTCTGGCCCATCCCTGTCGCGTCCCGCGATTGCAGCAGGGCGCAGGGCGCAGGGCGCAGGGCGCAGGGCGACAGAAACCCCGCTCTGCAAATTTTCCCCTGACCCCCATCCCGCAGAGCGATTAGGCCTTCGAGGGCTCCTCCTAGTGTCCAATGTGGGAACTGGCGCTCAGAGACTCAATTCACATAAGTCCCAGGAAGCCGCACCATAATCACCTCAGTCCGCTGTCACTGCACCAACCAGAATGCAAGATTTTTTTTTTTTAAAAAATCTATTCTCCATTTCCAACTTTCATGAGAGTTCGGGTTCCAACCCCAGTAGCCAGTGTGTGAGCACCTTTGAGGAAGTTCCCAGGCTTTGTGCTGGCATCAAACGGAAACCTTTATTTGCACTCATCGTAATTTAGAATGGTATTCATAACATTAAATACCACTCCCTCATCATAAAAGTTGATATGGAAGCTATAGAGAAGGCTCAGTGGTTAACAGCGCTTACTTGCAGAGGACACTAGCTAGGTTCCCAGCACCTATGGGGGTAGTTCACAACAGTACCTCCAGTTCCAAGGGATCTGATGCCCTGTTCTGGCCTCCATGGCGCCTACACACACACACACACACGCACACACACACACACGCACACGCACACACACCACATACACATGGCACAAATAAACTCACACAAACATTCGCATATTCACATACCACACGCACACATACACACACATGCGTGCCAACATTTAAATAAAAATAAATAAAAGCTAGCATGGAGATATGAGTGAAATCATCTCTGTTAATTAGACTCATATTAAACACACTGGAAGCTTCATCCAATAGGATGGCCTGTTCTGTTCCTAAGTTCTTAACATCACCACCACCACCACCACCACCATCATCATCACCACCACATGGCATATCCACCTTCATTTTCATCAAAAATCTTAGTTTGTACTCTCTCTGACAGAAGCTAGAATGTTTCCTCCTGCTCCACTACAGTCGACTTGGGCACAGTCACCATGTTATCTGGAAGCCAGCAGACATCGGTGCACGACTCTTCTCTGCCCACTCTGGCTCCCGTGCCAACTACTCTTTACCCAGAGCTGGGCCGTGATCATGCGCAAACATACCTTGCCTCCAATCTCTTCCCTCATTAAATTTTACAGTGTTCTGGCCTCTCAGCCTGATGACCTGAATTCAATCCCCAGGACACACATGGTGGAAGGAGAGAAGCAACTCCTGTCCTTTGACCTCCACACGATCACTGTAGAACACTCTTCCCAATACATACATACATACATACGGAAGAGAATGCCATTAAGTGCCATTTATAAAGCTCATAAGACTCCTGCCACAGAGATGTTACTGCTGTACTCCCACATCTCCAACCTCGTCTCCTTCCTCCCTTTCTCCTTCCTGTCTCAGGGCCTTTGCACATGCCCTTTCTGTTAGCTATTGCTGCCACGCCCTGGGGTGAGAGTAGATCTTCAGCTCCAGACTGGCCGCTTCCTCAACTTGCATTCTCTGTCTCTGTCCTGTCTTCCTAGCATGTCAACTTGAGATGGCCGTGTGTTCAGCTCCTTGTAGATAATCTACTGATATTTCTCCAGCCCCCATTGTGGAGATACCCGCTGGCTGCATTCCTCATAGTATACCTCAAACCTTGACCAGGTTCCAATGGAACAAAGAAGAGACAACGAATGGGAATTTGGTAGCGTGCTGAAGAGGCCTCTGAGGAGAAATTGTTGGGGATGCGGACCGTGAGCTCATCGTGAATGTGCTGGCCTCTCAGCCTGGTGACCTGGATACAATCCCCAGGATCCACATGGTGGAAGGAGAGAAGTGACCCCTGCCCTTTGACCTCCACATGATCACTGTAGAACACCCTTCCCCAGACATGCTTAAGGAAAAGAATGTCAGTAAGTGCCTAGTGCATAGTAGACAATTAGTGAAGAGAATTCTGTACGACAGTAGAGGTTTGTTTGTTTGTTTGTTTGTTTGTTTGTTTGTTTTTGGAGAGTGAAGTAAATAGTCTGACAATCATAAATGATTTAGTCGGGGCACTGTGATAATGCTTTGAAACCCCAGCGCTTAGAAAGCGGAGGCAGGAGGATGAGGGATTCAAGGCAATCCTTGGCTATGTAGTGAGTTTAAGTGTAGCCTTGCACTAAATGAAACCATGTCAACAAAGAAAAGAAGAAAAAAAGAGTTCATCAAGGGACCAACGACGTGGATCGGTGAAGAAAGATGCCTGCCCCGGGGACTCAACTAGCAGAAAGACAGGGCTGACTCTCACTAGTTATCTCTGAGCTCCACACTGCCGCGCTTGCCCACATGCGTGCATATGCTCACACAAATAATACACGAAATAAAAAGGTGGGGTACAGCAGATGCTCCTCAGGGCAAGGTGCTCGATGACTTCAGTTCGATCCCTGGGAAGGAGGGAAATTGTTTCCTGATGTTCTCTGACCTCCGCATGCACACTGAGGGCATGCATGTGCACATGTGCCTGTACATATTGATAAATAAATTAATAAACTATTTATTTTACAAATAAAAATGGCGGGTTTTTAAAAAATTATTTAAAGAGGAAAACTCCTCCAGCAGCCTCCTGAGGATTGAAGCCTCCTGTTCCGCAGGACTTTCATCCGTGGCCCCTCCCCTTCTCTTCACCCCCTTTCCAGATACCCATCCCTGCTCCTTGCTCCGATGTCCCTTCAAAACAAACCCTAGTCCCAGCTCAACTCCCTTCAGAGACCACATTAAGTCTGGCCGGTTAATGAAGAAACGGCACCCTTCCAACAGTCGTGAGGTATTTGTTCAGGGAGAGACTGCCAGCCTCATCTTCCTTCGCTAGGAACAGGGCCTTGAAGACCACGTGCAGGCCATTGGTGGGTAAGGACAGGCAAATCGGAGGGCCCTGGCTCAACCCATTTCTCTGGACCAGTCTGCTTCTAGTCTATCCGGGGCTATTCACATTGGGTCTACTTTCCTTTCAGGCAGGGGGTAGCTTCATAGTTGCTCTGTTCTCTGGATGTGACAGTGACACTTGTCTTGGCCAGTGAGATGAGAGGAAAAGCAAACTGTGCCAGGCCAGCCCCAGTCCGAAGCCTTGCGACTAGGTACTTCTTTCCAGAATCAAGGATGCTTACAGTCACTATGGTGAAGAGCGCCCTCTGCTGACCAAGGAGGGACATGCACTGTACGGGACCTAGACCTCGCTAATGGAACCAGTCTTGAGGGTGTTTTGTCACAGAACCACATACCTAATCAGATGGGATAGATTTCCCAAAACATCTCAGGTTTTCCCAAGAGCACTATTGCTTTTATCCTATCTGAAAACCACCTCTAATGTTACCTACATGCAATCAATCTCTCTCGCTCTACCACCACACTGCAACCCCAGGCAAGTGTCTTGTTTTCTTACTTGAGAACAGTAAATGTGTAGGCTATGGGCAATGGTGGGGATTGTTGGTGCTCCTATAGATAAAGGGCTACAACTGTACCTGGCACACTGTGAGTGCTACAAAGATGTCAGCTGCAAAACAAAGACCCTATGAAGATCCAAACACCATCTGGCCACAGTAGCACACACCTGTGATCCCAGCACCAGGGTAGCCGAGTCAAGAGGGTCAGGAGTTCAAAGCTAGGCTGAGCTGCCAAGGGAGGCAGGCATGGACCACTTGAGACTGACTTAAAGCAAAGAAACATAACACAACCGTGACCCAAATGTCTTTGAAAAGCAGTATGAACCCCACCTTTTCCACAGGTTAAACATATATCCCAGGGATGGCGTGGATAGGTGACATACCCCAGCCCTTGGTTTTACTTGGAGATAGTTACTCCAGCTCTATGTCAAATGTCACTCATGAGAACCCCGTGCCCAGGTCAGAAGAGCCAACAACATCCCTCCCCTGCACACTGTCCTGAAGTGACCATATATGGACGCTGGCATTGGGCTTTAATGTTAGGAGGGACACTTAGGACAGGACAGGCTGCAAAAGCTGTGCCCTTTGCAGAGCGACTGAAGGAGTGGAGAGACCTGGGCTGGGTGTTATCAGCAGCAGAGAGGCAGTTCAGTCGAGTGCTCGGGGCTGTAGCCTTTGAACTGTCTGATCCTGGGCAAGTTACAAGCTCTTCAGATCTTATTTGCTTCTCCTATGAGATAGGACTCAACAATAGGGCCTCTTTATAGAGTGCTTTGTGAAGCAAACATGATAAGCCTTCTACCACCTGGCATGCAGGTGCCTGGCATGCAGCTATGTTTGGGTTCAAAACAGGTCTGAGGCTGTAGCTCATTAGACAGCTTACCCAGCACATGAAAAATCCCATCTTATTCCAGAAATGCAAATCAAGTTATTGCTTGGGAAATAAGAATTCACTGTTAGCCCAACAGTGAACATGCCTTTAATCCCAGCACTCGGAAGGCAAAAGCAGGGGGATCTCTGAGTTCGAGGCTAGCTAGGACAGCCGGTGCTACAAAGAGAAACCTTGTCTTAAAAAACAAAACAAAGCAAGAACAAAAAAAAGGGAAAGAGAAGAAAAAGAAAAAAGGAATCTGCTGGTTCTATGATCCCAACGAGCGAGCCAGAATCAATAGATGGGACAAAAACGTGGGCCCGGAATAAAGACCTTGCTATGTGATACGATTGCCCTACCAGGGGCAATCCTGATGGATCCAGATGTTAGCTTCTTGTCACTGGGGGTCTCGAACACAAGCCTGGGAACCACAATGTCAAGGAAGATGGGTTGTGGAGTCCAGAAGCAAATTCTCCCAAGGAGCAAATATCTCAGATGAAGTACAACCAAACTCCAGCACAGTGGGGACACTGGGTCTCCACAGGTAAAAGAATGAGGCTGACATGCTGGACCTAGTGGAGTCAGCATTTTGAAGGCAGAAGAAGAAAGATCTGAGGTTCAAGATCATTCCGGAACACAGGGACTTCTCTAGTTGAGTCAAGAGAGCTTCATAGTACCTGTGGACTCCTCACAGTTTCAGACCAGGATGCGCTAGAAATGGCCAGTCCTAATACAGATGACCTCAGTCTGCATTCAGTTCCCACCGTGAGACCCATGAAGGACCGCCGGTCAAGGAGGCATGAGGGTGTACTTCGCTCTAGGAGGTCTTTCCCCTTTCCTTAACAGATGTATGGTCGTTCTCTTCTCTGGTCTGCATTTCTTGTTCTTCTGAGACAATGAGCCCAGATGCCACAGGCTCAGGACAACTTTGGCAACCAGGACCATCCAGTGCCCTAGGTCCCCAGGATCATCCAGCACCCTAGGTCCCTGGGTTAAGCTTTACGAAGAGCCAAGAAAGGTTCCATGGTTTCCAAAGAACCCACATCAAAAGGATGCTGTCAACAGAGTAGAAAGGTAGTCTCAAAAAAAAAAAAACAAATAACAAGAACACAGCCTCTTTCATCAAATAGTGTAAGAGAAGCCTCGTGTGATGCTTTCTGCCCACAGTCCCATCACTTGGGAAGATCTGGCGAGAAGATTGTCTTGAGATTGAGGTCAGTCTAGGCTACATAGAGTTCCAGGCCAGCCTTGGCTAGAGAGAGTTTGCAAGGATGTAGGGACATGAAAATCTCTGGGCACTAATGTTGAGAATATAAAGTAGCGTAGGTTACCTCTGTGGAAAGGGGTATGTTTCTCAAACATGACCATAATATAAGTTGTCCATATCCACTCTCCCTCCATTACCCTTCCTACCCCACTCCACTTCCCACTACACCTTTTCTTTTTCTTAACTACTTTCTTATTTGTGTGTGTGTGTGTGTGTGTGTGTGTGTGTGTGTGTGTGTGTGTGTGTGACCCAGTGAAATCATTAGGGTTATTTACAGAAGTCTGAGCACCTTACCTGGGGACATACTACGGAAGAAAATGTCTCTCTGTCCCTCATCAACCAACTTAACTCCAAATACATCCTTACAGAGAGGTGAGACCTCAGAAGCTCCTCCTCCTGTGTATCCCATTCTCAGACTGGCCTCGAATGCGCTGTATAGGCAAGGATAACCTTGAATCCCTCATTGTCCAGCTTCCGTCTCCGAGTTTACAAGTGCATTCTTGTACAGTACGGCAGGTCAAATGTTATGGCTGAAGAAGATCGATTAGCTAGGCACCCATCTTGGTAGTTACCAGACCCTGGAAGTTCCCAGTAACCCTGACTCAGTGACCCTCCCCAACTCAAAAATGTAAATCCACGACTATCCATTTGTAATGATATGACTAGCTGCTTTTTCTGCTTCTGTAACTTCCTTATGCAGATACCCAAAGATTGTTTTGAGTTGCCTTAATCACTTAATTTGGCAGAACAGAACAGCTTTTGCTGGCTTGTATAGTTATTGAAGGTCTCTGTGTGTGGTTTTCCCCTTTAAAAGTCCTTCCCCATACCCCTCCATTACTGGAGCCTCAAATTTGGCTCAGAGATTGTTTATCCTGCTAGCAGTTAATCAATAAATCTTTTAATTATAATTGGATTGCCTATGGTCTTTTTTCCAGGGGTCACAGATTCCTTAACACAAGCCTGGGGCTTCATTTATGCTAGGCAGATGTTCTACCAGCTAGCCGACCCCACACCTCCAGACCCAAATTTTACTGATACTGATATATATATATATCTGAAATGGTCCCTATGTAGCCCAGGCTGTCTTCAAACTGATTGTATAGCTAAGGATGACTTTGAACTTTGGGTGATGGTTGGATTGATGTCAATTTGAGAAGGGAACCTCAATTGAGGAATTGTTTTATCGCTGTAAGAGATGTGGAAAAACCCATCCCATAAGTGGGCGCTCTTTCTGGGAGTATCCCAGATAAGAAGGGTGTAGCAGAGGAAGAGCCTTTGCTTGCCTGGCCTCGGGCTCTCTTAGCCTTCCCTCTTGCCAAATTAACTTTCCTGGTTGTTGAAGTTGCTGATTCCTTCAGGGACACCAAAATCAGCATTTCTATAAATTCACCGTGACTAAGGATCTGCCGCTCTCCGGGAACCCTTCAGGGTTTGGCACTAAATAGAGACTGTTGAGGCTCCCAGCCTCAGAGACTGAGCAACTAGGGGATTCTGGGCCTCTTTAGTGTGAGACAGCCACTGTGGAGCACCCTGACGGTGGAGGCACCCCACCTCTAGGACATAGCAACTCCCAGGGTCTCAGCCCCTTGGGTGTATTATTTCTATGTAAACTGATTTAAACAATTACACATATAATTTTCTCCTGTCAGTTCTGCTCCGCTAGAGACTACTGACTAATAATCGACTCCAGATCCTCCTGCCTCCAGCTCCTACGTGCTGGAATTGCAGACACATACTTCCATGTCCAACCTCATCCATCCCCTTTCAAGAATGTTGAAAATATGGTTACTGAGCCTAGAAGGTGTGTGGTCCACGTGGCACAAACCTAGACATGACTGGGAAGAGGGAGTCTTAATTGAGAAACTGCCTCTCTTGCTTGTTGGCAAGTGTGTGGGGCAGCGCTTTGAGTAAGGATGGATGTGGGAGGGCCCAGCTCAGTGTGGTTGGTGCCGCCCCTGGGCAGTTACCTAAATTATAAGAAGAAGCAGGCTAAGCAAGCCATGGGGAGCAAAGCAGTGAGTATACTGTACCCCACCATGGCTCCTGTCTCGGCACCTGCCTCTAGGTCCCTCCTTCAGTTCCTGCCCCGACTTCCCTCAGTGATGGAGTCTGGTCTGTGTGTTATAAGATGAAATAAATCCTTTCCACCTCAAGTCGCTTTGATCACAGCGTCCAGTTAGAGCAATTGGAACCAACTAAGACAGGCGAATCTGCATATACTTGAAAACAGAAAAAATTGCGGCATTATAAACCAGTCAATAAGACTAAGGTTAGACCCACTGCTCATCCACGTGACAAAAAGGTATAATGATGTCTGTAAGGGCTTGAACGTGCCCCCAGGGGTCCAGGTATTGGAAACCTAATCACCAAATATCTATGTTAATGATATTTTTGAGGAATAGCCTCAGAAAGCTAGTTAGCATTTGATAAGGTCATGAAGATAAGGTCCTTAGGAGAAGCCTCTAGCACAGACTACCCAGCTCAGAACCGCAGGCCAATTCAACAACAGTTCTTAGGTTGGACGTGGTAGCTCACAGTTCTAGCATTTGGGAGGTAATGGAAGCTTAAGGCCAACCTGGATTATCTAGACAGACCTGTCTCAAAGAGACAGACAAAGCAAAATGTCAACAGTGACCACAAGGTGGCAAGACAGCTCAGCGGGTAAAGATGCTGGCTGCCAGGCCTGATGATCTGAGTTCAACCAACCCACGGGGTAGAGGAAGAAAACCAATTCCCAACCGATTCCCACAAGTTGTCCTTTGGTCTTTGCGTGTTCCTTGACATGCAAGTGTGTCCCTCACTCCACACACATAAGATAGATAGATAGATAGATAGATAGATAGATAGATAGATAGATAGATAGATTTTTTTTAGGCTTTTAAATTTTATTTTATTGCATATTTCGTGTGGATGTGTCTGGAGGTCAGAAGAGGCCCTGGGAACTGAGTCCTAGCCTCAAATGCTCTCAGCCACAGAGCCATCTCTCTGGCCCCTGTAAATTTTTATTGTTTTATGTGTATGAATGTTTTACCTGCATATGTGTCTGTATACCATGTATGCCTGATACTTATAGAGGTCAGACTAGGGTATCAGGTCCATGAACCTGGATTATAACAGACATAAATAGGTCCAGTGTCTTAGTCAGGGTTTCTATTCCTGCACAAACATCATGACCAAGAAGCAAGTTGGGGAGGAAAGGGTTTATTCAGCTTACACTTCCACATTGCTGTTTATCACCAAAGGAGGTCAGGACTGGAACTCAAGCAGGTCAGGAAGCAGGAGCTGATGCAGAGGCCATGGAGGGATGTTACTTACTGGCTTGCTTCTCCTGGCTTGCTCAGTTTGCTTTCTTATAGAACCCAAGAGATGGTACCACCCACAAAGGGGCCTCCCGCCCCTTGATCACTAATTGAGAAAATACCCCACAGCTGGATCTCATGGAGGCATTTTCTCAACTGAAGCTCCTTTCTCTGTGATAACACCAGCCTGGGTCAGATTGACACAAAACCAGCCTGTCCAGTCCAGTAAGATAACTCAGAAGCTAAAAACACTTACACGTGTCCCCAAGACCCTGGGGCCCATGGGAGAGAATCAACTCCTGAGGATTATTACAGGACATCCACACTTGTGTTGTGACACATGTGTGCTTATACGCACACACACATGCACACACACATAGGCACACACACTCACACATCACTAGTAATAATAATATCAATAAAATAATAAGACAAACATAACTAAAGGAACACATGGTCACACAGTAGATTTGCGAAGAGTGAGAGGTGGATATATCTCCTTGTTCACAAAATATTACCTTCAGGGCATTCCTCCACATTTTAAACAGTTTACACTTAGGGAAAGGAAGGGCAACTTGGGGGAGGGTTGATCTTCATGTGCGTCAGCAATTGACAATTCAGAAATATAATCTTGTTTGAGACAGAGTCTCATGTAGCCAAGACTGGCCTCAGACTCATGACATACCCAAGGATGACCTTGAATTCTTGGGTCTCCTGTCTCCACCTCCCAATTACTGGCATTACAGAGGTGTGAGATCATACATGACCTCATTTTTAAAACCCTACTATTTAAAATGTCTAGAAAATTGGGTTGGGTCTGTTGCTCAATTGGTGGAGGGTTTGCCTAGCACACATGAATGAGGCCATGAATTCTATTTCAGCCTTACAGAAGCCAGGGATGGTAGTAAGGCAGCAAGCATAGGCGAGAGACTGACTTGGTCCACCATTTTGGTTTGGAGTTGTACACACTCCCTCTTGTAATAATGCACTTGGCAGTTCCTTCACTTGTACGGACTATGCACACACACTCCTCTCTAAGAAATGCATCCAGTGCCGGGCGGTGGTGGCGCACGCCTTTAATCCCAGCACTTGGGAGGCAGAGGCAGGAGGATTTCTGAGTTCGAGGCCAGCCTGGTCTACAAAGTGAGTTCCAGGACAGCCAGGGCTACACAGAGAAACCCTGTCTCGAAAAACCAAAAAAAAAAAAAAAAAAAAAAAGAAATGCATCTAGCAACCTTGGAACACCTGTGGGTCCCCAACTGTATCAGGTTACATGGACCCCTATGTCTGCATACGTTTTCCCACCCCTGGTAACATTGAGACTTAGACAGTTTCTGTGCAAGTGCATTCCCAGCACATTGGGGGGAGAAGGACTGATCTGGCCTGAAGTAGCTTTGGGTACATGACGGAAGGCAAACACTGTCTTCTGTTAATCTCTGATGGAGAGCTCTCCACTCATCATCTCATCTCTGAATAGTTGGGTGGCATATGATTACAACAAGGTGCATTATGGGAAGGGCCATGCAAAGCATGGAAATGATTACATAACCTAATCCATCAATCAAATAGAGACCCGCCCAAGTGTACCCGTTAGGAACAAGCTCCTCCTCCTTCTCCCAAACCCCATAAAGGATGCCCGGAACAATAAACACTCAGAACTATGGAGCGTTTTCACTCATGCAGCCCGCTGACAATCATGACAAACTTCTCCCTGGACAACCTACACTATTGCTTTGCTTCAAATAAAGTTACCTTCCTTCTTCTGCATATCTGTGTGACCCCTGGTTTTCAGCTATTTGTCTAAGAGGCAGGAAAGACCAGACCCAGACCCCGATCCGAGCTCACGGTAGCACATGACTGTATTCAGCACACAGGCTAGCATTTGGAAGGTGGGGATAGAAGGGTCAGAAGCTCAAGGTTATCCTCAGCTACACACTGAGTTCAAGGCCGCCCTGAGCTACATGAGACCTGAGAACAAGCAAGAGAGAAACCCAAAGTGAAACATCTAGAAATCTAGTTTTTAATCTACAATCATCTGTAATGGGATCTGATGCCCTCTTCTAGTGTTACTGAAGACAGTGACACTGTATTCAGAAAGAAAGAAAGAAAGAAAGAAAGAAGGAAAGAAAGAAAGAAAGAAAGAAAGAAGGAAAGAAAGAAAGAAAGAAAGAAAGAAAGAAAGAAAGAAAGAAGGAAAGAAAGAAAGAAAGAAAGAAAGATATTTTTTTAAAAAAAAATAGGTTTTAGGTATGTGGCAATATATCTAAAATAGCACGTCCCGGGAAAGCCAGGGGCAGAGAGCTGCATTGGTTTGCCAGGAACTCTGAGGGAGGGGATGAATTCACTCGGGTCTCTACACACTTCCCGCCGGACACATGACACATGTGTAAGGGGTTCTGAGTTCTCTGGTCCTGAAGTCCAAGTTTCTGCAGTGGGACATTTTTCACACGTCTGATAACAGGATCTTTCACGTTACAGTGGTATCGTGTGGTAAAGGGCAGATGACAGGTAACCTCAAAGGCTCCTCCAAGGTCTCACCAGCCATCATTCCAGCCTGGGCTCTGACATACTCCGACTGGCTGAGAGTGCAATATTAATAGGAAGGAGGGAGGGAGGGAGGGAGGGAGGGAGCGGGGGAAACAATGCTCTTCCTCTTACCTTAGTTAACTCTAAATTTTTATTTTTAGATCTCTCTGTCTCTGTCTCTGTCTCTGTGTCTCTGTCTCTATCTCTTACTGTTGCCAAGCAAAGGTCAGAGGCATCAGATTCCCCTAGTGCTGGAATTAAAGATAATAGTGAGGTTAGCTGGGCGGTGGTGGTGCACGCCTTTAATCCCAGTACTCAGGAGGCAGAGGCAGGAGGATTGCAGTGAATTAGAGGCCACCTGAACTACATACTAGGTTCCAAAACAGCAGGGCTACAGAATGAAGCCCTGTGTCAAATAAAGAAACCCACAAACTACAGGAGAGGAACTGAACCCAGACAAGGCAGATGCCTGAGGCAGGGGGCTAGAACTGACTCCTGGTTCCTAGGGTGCCCGTGGCTAAGCCCTGCAGGGGTCACCACAGCAGCTCCAGTTCCTTAGGCCCTGTCCAGCACAGGCCTTCCTCTGACGACTCAGCCTGACTACTCAGGATCTTTCTACCTTCTCAGCCTTTCTCAGACCTGTTCAAAGATCTCTGAGTGGTTCTCACAGGCCCTGCCTGAGTTGTGGTTGCTTCTGCTGCCTGGCCTGGGAAATCCTGGGGCCTTGGCAGTGTGGTGGCCAGTCTTGGCCAGTCCCACAACAGACACTTGTCAAACAGCAGCTGTCTGGGCAGAGGGAGGCATGTTTACCTAGGGCAGAACCTAGGCAGGGCCAGTGGCTTCCTTCCCACACCATGACCCCAGCCAGTTGCTCAGTACACAGACTCTTCTGTCCCTCCCCCCCAACCCCCCCGCATCTTTGTTTCCACAGTCTGCAAATGTAGATGGAGCACCTACTATGTGTTGTACACACGGTTTCAAACTTCACTGACATCTAAAAACAGGAATCAGGCCAGAAGGGTGGAGCGTACCTGTAATTCTAGCTGAGGGTTGAGGATCTGAAATTCAAGGCCATCCTGGACTACACAACAAGACTTTTTCTCAAAGGTAAATAAATAAAGCTAGGCTTGGTCATATGTATCTAGAATCCCATGCTTAACAGGCTGGAGATGGGAGGATTAGAGTTCAAAACCAGCTTCAGACAAAAACCTAGGCTACTTCAGAACTTGTTTCTAAATACATTTAAAAACAAAAATCTTTTTTAAAGAATGAGAAAATGAGGGTTAGAGAGATGGCTCAACGGTTAAGAGCACTGACTGCTCTTCCAGAGATCCTGAGTTCAAATCCCAGCAACTACATGGTGCCTCACAACCATCCTTAATGAGATCCGAAGACATCGACAGTGTACTTAGATATAATATAAATAAATCTTTAGGCCGGAGCGAGCGGGGTCAACCAGAGGAAGCAGAAGTCCTGAATTCAAATTCCCAGCAACCACATGAAGGCTCACAACCATCAGTCCACCTACAGTGTACTCATATACATAAAATAATAAATAAATCTTTTTTAAAAAAAGAATGAGAAAAAGAAAGAAAGAAAAACGAGTTGGAACGTCGGAACAAATGTGAGAAGGCCATGGGTAAAGACCAACCCTAGATAAGTCTTAGGCCTTCAAGGCTATACGCAGGTTCCTGCAGAACCCTATCGGGGCGTGGTGTTACATGGATAATTAAATCTCAGCTCTCTGTTGTGATCAGAAAGACTTCACAAGATCTGGGCTTGCCCTTGGGCTTTCGTTCCCCAAGGCTCTAAGCTCTTTCCAGCCACACTGACCTTCTTATCAACATCTGACTCTCACCCCGACTGCAGCCCACCCCGATCCAGTCCGGGACTCACCCATTCCCCATGCTGCTTCCTCGGCCAAGGATCCCTTCCCCTGGAACTCTTCCCATAATATGGATCACATCTCATATGACCTCCATTCAGAGGTCTTTTAACCATCAAATCTAAGACGATCTCTCCGTCCACCATCATCAATCCCATTCTCTCCTAAGGCTGTGAAATTATGTACTGTGGAATTACTTAGAGCTGTTAGCCCTACAGTCCTCACCACAGGGCAAGCGCCATCAGAGCAAGGTACTCCGCCTCTCCTTCCCTGTTGCGCCTCTGGTGGGGAATGGTGGTATTACAGATGTGCACAACCACCCCTCAGGGCGACTTTTTTTGTTTGGGGTTGTTGTTGTTGTTGTTGAGTCAGGGTGTCCCTGTCACCCAGGCTAACTACACCCTTGTAATCTTCCTGCCTCACTGTCTCAGGAGCTAGAATTGCAGATGTGAGCTACCCCCACCCAACTGCAACTTCACAGGCTTTAACGGAAGGAAGGCTCACTGATGTGGCTATAATTCACAGCAGCCATTGGGTGCCAGCCTTCTGGGCTTCATCTGAGTCAACCCCTATATAACACCGATGCTTTCCACACAGGACACTTCCTCAGTCCACAAACGAATCTGGAGAATCACAGAGGAATCCCCTCTGTCCTCAGACCTATCAGCTCACCCCATTCTGGAAACCAGGAGCCAAGGGTGATAAAGAAAATTTTACCCATTGCGGTAGGGCAATGGGGGGAAAAAGGCACCTTCCAAGGACTAAGTGTGTGTGTGTGTGTGTGTGTGTGTGTGAGATCAGCAGGGTGGTGGTCCCTGGATAACTGTGCAAAGGAAGTCCGTTCTCTGGCCTCGGTTGTCACGATCAGCTAGCTCCGCCCTCCTTCATTCATGCTGGGTTGGAGTTCAAGTCCCATCACTCAGGGGCTGTGTGATTTGGGTGAGTGATTTAACCTCTCTGACCCTGGCCATCTCGTCTGAGAAATAATATCATTACAGCACCTACCTCACTGGGTGGTTAAGAAGAATGAAAGAGTGGAGTATTACAAAGTGCTTTGAACAATAGGGAGTCCCGAAGGTGTCAAAGGAGCTGTGAGATAAACAGCTAGGAAATAAGCAACTAGGAAATGGGGGCTGAATGCAGCCTCCAGCATCTGTCAGCATCTGTCCTCCCCACAGCTCCTCACTCAGCTGCCTCACCCCTGCACTTTCTCTACCTGCAAACACTTCCTTGGTATTTTTCTTTCTTTGAAGATAACAGGTTAATCTTTGAAAAAGAATATAGGCCGGGCAGTGGCAGCACACGCCTTTAATCCCAGCACTTGTGAGGCAGACGCAGGCGAAATCTCTGAGGAAGGAGGAGGAGGAAGAGGAAGAGGAGGAGGAGGAGGAGGAGGGGGATATGGAACTTTAAAGAATATGGATGCTTCCTGAATTCCCATGTCATCCTTGCACAGAGGTCTTGCTGGTCTTCCCTGTAGTGGTCCAACTTCAGCGCATGTGTCCCTGAAGCAAGCAGGACTCAGGCTAATTTACAAGGGAACTTTTCTTTCTGCTTGTGTTTCTGAAGAGCAAGCAAACACAATTGAGGGGAGCAGCAGTAGCAGGGAGGGGACCCCAGTATGAGTCACCTGGGAGCTTTCTATTTATTTTGTGTGCGCAAGTGTATGTGTGGAGGTCTGAGGACAACTCCATCCCATGGATTTGGGGGTGGAGGGTGGGGTCAAACTCAGGTCACCAGGCTTGGCAGCAAGTGCCCTCACCTACTGAGCCCTCTCGCCAGCCCACACAGGAACTTTTCTATTGATGTCTTAATATGCCTGTTATAAATCTTCCTAACACGATATAAAGCAAATTCAGAAAGATTTAAAAATGTTTGTCCGTGTCCTGATACAAGCAGCCCTGTTCCCTGTGGACACCGTGAAAGCGGCGCTGTTTGGAAGCGTGGTCACAAACCTTTTTGAACATTCTGTCCTGTGGCTTTAAAACCTTTTGATTGCTGGCCTCTACTCAGAGCACACTATGCTATATGTACTTTTCTATACTGTGTAGACAGTGAAAACACAAACCTGGGGCCCACCTGCCTGAGTGCCTTTGGTCACTCTAGCTGAGTGGCCTGATTCATCTGTGCCTCCATTTCCTCATCTGTAAAATGGGCAACAACACCGATTACCTCACAGGGCCACTTTGAGAATTTTGAGCCTTCATTGGGATGCTATAGAAGTCTTTGTCTTGTGTTTTAGGACAGAGTCTCAAGTATTCTAGGGTGGCCCTGAACACACTATGTCTCAGGGGTTGGCTTTGAACTCAACTCTGATCCTTCTGAGCGTGAGGATTACAATTATGCATAGCTAGACCAGCATAATACAAGCATACACACCCTTCCAACGCGTGCCTCTTGGAACCTGTTACCTCTCCCTCCTTCATCCCTGTTTATTCCGTAACAGATAAAAAGATGTTTAACACGCAGCAGGCCCATTGCCCCTTGTGAGTGAAAAGCGCACTCTCTGTAGCTACAGGAATAACTGCAGTGGTTGAGATGCACATGGCCCTTTCCACGGGCTACTCAGGTAGCCCCTTCCAGCAACAATGCAGGCTACAGCGTTGGCTCAGTGGCACAACACTTGTCTAGCATGCGCCTCTACTCCTCTTCTCTCTACTCCTCTCCTCTCCTCTCCTCTCCTCTCCTCTCCTCTCCTCTCCTCTCCTCTCCTCTCCCCTCCCCTCACAGCCCCTCCCCTCACAGCCCCTCCTCTCCCTGATGACTCCTGCTAAACCCTTCTGGTCTGGATAAGTTACCAGAGATGAGAGGCCCCAGATCCTCTCCTCTAAGACCCCCTGCGTTCCTTCCTAGAGTTTTTGGTCCACATCAGGCTTCTCCTTCTTTGGTCCCTGTAGGCCTGTCCACTGCTCCAGCAAATAGAGCCAAGCTCTGAAACCACATTTTGCCTCCTGTGTTCCCAGTGGCTAGCAGAGTGTCTGGCATCCTCTTCCTCATTAACTAGTTGTTGAACACAGGAATGAAAGAGAGAGAGCGCACAGAGAAGTGATGGCTGTCCAGGGTTTACGGCGGAAGCAGGATGCATTCTGGGAACTCATTCCTTGCTTTGTTACATGGGAGGAAGTAAGGTAATAGCTTCCAAATCCCAGCTGACCAGGATGCCTAAAGTCACATACAGACATCAATAAAAAAATGACAGAAGCATTGATAATCCTAGGAGGCCCTCATCCTCCAGGTATAGAGTTTAAGAAAGTCTCCCTTGGGCTTGAGAGATGGCTTGGTGCACTTAATGTACGGTGCATAAGGGTTGGAGTTTGAGTCCAACTCAAGAGGTTCTAGGTCATTTTACCTGGTGCAAACAGTGCAATGGTGAATAACAGAGACCCCGCATCAAACAAGGTAGAAAGATTGCCACCCAAGATTGTCCCTTGACTCCTAAAATGATCTGTGGTTCTCAAGCACACACACACACACACACATGCATGTGTGGGAGTACACACAGGCACACATGCATGCACATATACATGCACACACAGGCACTCATGCATGCTCATACACATGCACATGCATTTGAAACAGAAAACAAAAGCTTCCCATGTGCAACCAGACTCGTGAACCTGAATCACAGAGGCCTCCACGTTAAGGTAAGGTAAAAAGGTGTGTGGAGGATGCTGGGAGAATGGTGGGAAAGACTATACTTTGGAAATGAAGAGTGGAAGCATCCATAGATACTGGACATGGCCCCATCATTGGCTAGCATCTGAGGTTCTATTTAATTTTGGGCCTATCACTCTTCAAAGTCACAAAACATGCTATAGTTTGTACCTGTCCTGCTTCATTGGCTCAACCCAAGGTTGACTTGATGGATAAAGGAATCTAAGCTGGACATAGTGCCTCATACCTGTTAGCACCCATGAGGCAGAAGCAGAATTTGCTGCAGTTTTAAAGACAGCCTTGGCTCTAGAGTGAATTCCAGGGTAGCCTGGGCTACAAAGTAAAATCCTAAACTGAGTGTGGCGATGCACACCTTCGAACCCTGCACTCCAGAGGCAGAAGCAAGTGGGTCTCTGTGAGTTGGAGACCAGCCTGGTCTACATATTGAGTCCAGGATGACTAGGACTACATAGTAAGATGAAATCTCCCACAAGATCCTGGAAGCGTCAGTCAGAGGGATGAAGGAAAGAGCCCATCTTTTCATGGCTTTGAGAAAGCCACTTACGCAGAGTACCTCTGACAATGGCCTCTGAGCCAAGATTGCTGCTGAAGGTCAAAAGATGGGGCTTTTGTCTCATGGAAAAAATGGGGCTCGTTTGACACTTAGAAACAGGTCTATTACCCTGTTGTCTAGTGGTTAAATGACTCCTCTCTCCTTACCTGTCCTGACCTAAGTGTTTTCAGGGGCTGCTATACTGCTCATTCTCCCCTCCCTCCCTCCCTCCCTCCCTCCCTCCCTCCCCCCTCCCTTCATCCATCTATCCCTCCATCCATCCATCTTCCCATTGATTCATCCATTCAGTTAACTTCCCCAAAGACACATAGAGCCCTACCCTATAGAAAGCTCTTATATAAATCTTGCAAATACAAGAAAAAAAAATCAGACTATACAGATTTAGCCCTCAAAGAGATCAGAGTAGTAGTGGAAATGATTACTACAAAGGGGACAAAGGAGTAATCAAGGTAATCAAAGACAGGAAATAAAACTGGGAGTCAGATTAGCACACAATGTGTGCAACCGAAGCATCTTAACCTCACAGTTGCCTAGAACGACTCCAAAGTCAGCTAGGAGCTAGAGCCTGGCACCTAAAGCTCACCAATCCATGAGTCCCAGTATTCTCCCCTGTCCCAGAATTACCCAGAGGCTATTCCTGATGCCACGTAACACACAGATGTGACATGTGTCCTGGGATACACCTGTTGAGAATCTAGAGACTTTTCAGTGGTCATGGCTGATGGAGAGGCATTTTTGGCCTCTGTTGAGTAGAGCAGCGTTCAGGGATGGTGCTGAACATCCCGCTGCAGCATGCGGGATAGCCCTCTGCGAAGGATATCCAGCCAACGAACGCGCCAATAGTGCGGAGGTCAGAAACCTGTAATAGAACAATGTGGACCAACGGTGTGCTGGGCCCAAGAGAGGAGCAAGGCTAAAGCAGTCTTAGCCTTCCGTTGCTTCCCACCTTGACTCCGAGCTTTCCCTAACTGAGGAAAGTGTGCTGGGAGATTTCCAGGGGAACTTAATTTTTTAAATTGAGAGATGTCAGTGAAAAAAAAAACAGAAAGGAGGGGACCCCCCAGTGTGCTGGGGCAAACTCTTCCAATCTCCTGCAGCCTCAGACCTCTAACAGACAACATGGTACCTGATGCCGGGCCACTTTGGTGCTAGACTGGAACAGACACAAAGTACAAAAGCCAATGAGAGGATGATATAAAGGACAGGCAGGACTCTCTGGCTGACCTCGAGGGTCACTGTCCTGATGGATTCATCCAACACATGCTTCCATGTGTCTGTCAATTGCGTGAAACTTTATAAGACAAACAAGACCAAGCAAGTCACCATTGTCCCCGACTTACTGAAGTTTAAGTCTAGTCAGGGAACAGATATTACAGTTCACATCTGCTCCAAGAGACGGTACGTGTGAGGTAAAATCAAGCACACTATGGACAGGCTGGACATGCAGAAGTCTTAGCACTCACGTGCTCCTTCGCTGATCTGCAGAACCCCTCCCTATCCTTCGCTGTCTCTGCTATTTCCAGCCTTCACCCAAGGACCAGCCTCTACTGTGCTAACCTCAGGAATGGCCACTGTTGTCCCCAAGAAAAGGTTTTGTTTTTTTTTTTTTCTTTTAAGTATTTATTTTTCTTTTTCTAGAGTTTTCTTTTCCTAGAGTTTCTTAGCAGGTTTCTCTAGTTCACTTTACAGATGGACTCTCAGAAGTTCTGGGAAGTTAGCAGTAGAGTATGAAGAAAGAGGGCAAAACTGGGATGCAAACCAAGACTTATTTTATCAAGAAATGGGATTCTTTAACCACCTTACACACACACACACACACACACACACACACACACACACACACACACATCCACTGTTCTGGGACAATTCTTTTTTTGTTAATGTTGTTGTTACAGGAGATACATATTATGACTCTGGCCATTGGAGCTGGCCTTTCTCTGACCAGTCACATATATGGCATGGCCAAGAGCATTGGCAACAACTGACTACATCATATCTCAAGTCAGATGTATATTTTTTAAAAATCCTGAGCCTTAGTTTTTTTTTGTTGTTCTTTTCCTCCTCGGAGATGACAATATTGTTTGTTTCGCGTAACTGTTGTGATCATTAAATGGGACAATAGATACAGACTATCCAGTCATACACACATGTATATATACATTCAACTATCCATCTACTCATATGTATATATATATACACATGCATACACATACACATACATATACATATACATTCAATCAATCATCCAACCATTCCTTTGTCCATACATCCATTTTAATTTAACTATCTAACCATACATCCAAACATCTGTCCATATAGCCATTTACCTACCCATTCATCCAGCTATCATATCACACACCCAACCATCCACCAACCATCCATTTATCCATGCATCCACCTATTTAACTACCCAACCATTGAATTGTTCATTTAGTCATCCACCTAACCGTCATCTATCCAACTATCCCTTGAACCATTCAACCATCTGTCCATTCATTCACCCATCATCCATCCACCCACTCGTCTAACCATCTATTCTTCCTTCCATCCAATTATTCATAAAATAATCCACCCATTCATCCAACCCTCCACCCATCTATTTGACCATATATACATTCATCCAATAATTCATCCTTCAACCATGCATTATCCATACATCCATTTATTTATCTATATAACCATCCAATTGTTCATATAGCAATTTACTCTACTAACCATTTATCCACTTATCCATCCAAACATCTATCCATTATCCATCTATCATTCTTTTTTTTAAAGATTTATTTATTTATTATATATAAGTACACTGTAGCTGTCTTCAGACACTCCAGAAGAGGGCGTCAGATCTTGTTACGGATGGCTGTGAGCCACCATGTGGTTGCTGTGATTTGAACTTAGGACCTTCGGAAGAGTAGTCAAGTGCTCTTAACTGCTGAGCCATCTCTCCAGCCCCCATCTATCATTCTTTATCTATCCTTCTATCTATACATACATTTAACTATCCATTCATACAAACATTTGTCTATACATACACTCATTCATTCAACCATCCATCCACCCACCCACCCATCTATGTTAGATACCAGCACTTGTTAAGTACTACAAAGGATCTGAAGAGAAGAGACATATGAACATCATCCTGGGAGACAAAGATGCTGTTGAGTGATGCTCTAACTACATTATCCTTTGGGAGGACTCTCTGGGGCTTCTTTTTCACCTCTAGCCTATGCTAATAGAAAGGCAGAAGCCATATGTTGCCCCCTTCCAGAGCCATTTCCTCTGGCCATAGGTTCAACCAAGTCTTTACAACTATGAATTAAAGTACATCCAGTCCTTTAACTATGCTCCTGTAATCTCTAATCCAGTGAGATCAACTCTGTTTTACAAGAGGAAGGAGGCTGAGAGGGGGAGGTGATTCTTCCAAGGTCACATTGATGATATATGGGATGGGTCCCAGGCCATTTGACTCTCACGTTTGGGTGTCCTCTGTGTCACCTTCTCCCATTTACTGGTAAGTCAAAGCAAAGACTCCAAGACAAGTCAGAAGACTAGTCTCTGACAAGTCACTGGCCATCTAGCCTCAGCTAAAAATGATATCAAGGAGCTGAAGACACAGCTCAGTGGGTAAAAGTACTTGCTGGCAAGGCTGATAACCCGATTTCAATCCCTGGGACCCACATGATGGAAGAAGAGGACTGACTGACTCCTCAGGGTGGTGCGCTGGCCTCTGTGAGCACATTAGGATGCAAGCATGTATGCACATAAATAATAAACAAATAAATGTATACTTTTTAATAAAAAGAATGCTGTTATGTAATATTTACTGAGTCCACACAGTCTGTGTTATGTCATGAGCCTTATTTACATCCTGCCCCCATGTGACGCCTTGTAGATCCACAACTCCAACTTTGTCTTCATGTCAAAACATGTGAAGGCACAGAAACATTAATTTCCTGGATGATGATCCCACAACAAGAAACAGAACCAACACGTGTAGCATTTCAGAGGCCAAGCTCTGTGTGTGTGTGTGTGTGTGTGTGCACGTGTAATTCAGCTCCACGAAACAGACCAAGTGATTATTTTTTAATCTAGCATGTGTCTCAAGAGGGGAAAACATCCTCTTGGATCTCCCTCCCCAGAAACAAAACCGTCACCAGTCTCTCTGCGTCCTCCCAAGGAATTTTCTATGCAAATACAAACCCATGTGTACATATGTAGGACTACATCCGTTTTGTTATCAGAAACATCCGTGGGTTTTTGCTGCAACTGAGACTTTCTATCTGTGCACACATCAGCGCCCCATTGTAAATTCTGATTTACATATTCCCATTTCAGTTAGCTGGTCACCGAAGCCTTTGTGGTCAGTGGATAGCAAGTTTTCCCAGCTTCACACACCCAATGCAAGATCACACCCAGTCCCCTTAGATGCTGCAGGATTATGATTTCAATTTCATCCCCAGAGAGGGATGGGGGAACCAACCCAACATGTTGTCCCTGAGGTCCCATCCCAGCTGGCTACATCAACAGGCTCAGCACGGCTTTCAGAGGATTTTGGACATCTGTTTGGGAATACTTCCTTTCTATAGAATTATGAAAAGATTCCCTGGCTGTAGGTTCTTAGAAAAGTCTTCCCCCTCAAAAAGAGCTAAGCCCTTGCTGCAGACTCCTGCAGCCCTTCCCGGCACTTCCCACACCCTTCCCAGCTCAAGCCATCCCCTGTCAGGGACCTGAGCAAGGCCCAGCATCCTCTGAGCTTCCAGCTATTCTAAAGGAACCCTTGGAAGGTCTTGGAGCCCATCGGAAACATATTGTCGTCCTGTAGCCTCCACAGCCCGTCTGTGATCACGCCCCGTCCAGCCATCCCCCAACCCCAGATATTGGCATTACTTACCATAAGGACTCGCCACTGGAGCCCCGAGGGGCGCGTTCACACTGACCATGACCAAGTGTACCCAGCTGAACACTGGGGGGCATGGAGGAGCTGGGGCCCACACACAGCAGCAAAGGGGCCACCCAGAGCCGGTCCACCAGGAAGGCAGTGAGCACAGCCAGCTGCCACCGCCCGGTTATCTTATTGATTCTTCTAATCACCCAAGGTGGGTGGATACGTTAAAGAGTAACCAGTCACTTAGGGAACCTGTGGCTGGGGATTGTGGCCTTTGTCATGGCAACAGCGACCTGGCTAGACCTGAGGTCCATTCAGGCCCAATCTTGGATTCTAGGGTTAGGGGAATCTAAAGTCAGATGTTGGGTACATAAGCCCTCCAACTTGAGAGAGGAGGCTAAGCAGCAGGGCCTAGGGAGTTGAGAGTCCATGATGGGTGGAGTTTTATGGCTCTGTCCTATGGGTGCGGTAAGTGCATGAAAAAGTGGGGAAGTTGAGGGAGGGGTAAAAGAGGGAAGGAGGGTGGAGAACTAAGTTTATTGCATTCCAGACTGGATGTTGGGAGTTGAACATAGGTATTGCTTGGATTAATTAAACCTTGAGATAAAGGCATTTAGGGGGGTTGAAAAGAGAACTCAGTGGTTAAAATCACGGGCTACTCTTTCTGAAGACCCTGGGTTTGATTACCAGCACCCACATGGTAACTCACAGCCATCTTTGACTCCAGTTCCAGGAAACCCAGTACCTTCTTTTGGCCTCCACAGACACCTGGCACACATGTGGTACACAGGCATACATGCAGGTAAAACACCCATACACATAATACACACAAATTAAAATAAATCCAAAGGTAAATAAAGAAAGAATATTGGTGCACAGAGAGATGCTTGCCTGGAGTCTCACACCGGGTGCAGAGAAAGATCTGGGGTCACCGTGCTGGGCCACCACTCCTCTCACTGCTCAACTGAGTACCTACTATGTGTGATGCTCTGGGTTAAACTCCAGTGACAGAAATGAGCCAAGCAGACGTCACCCTCTCTACATGGAACGTGTGGATTAATGGAAGAGATGAAACTTAATCACATTATCAGTCAAGGGTGGGTGCTATTTGAGGTGGACCAGCTAGTGGTACAGCCTTCTGCTGGCCCTGCTCTCCACCCTACGGGAAACCCACTGTGGGCCCCTGCAGTCTTGTCTGAATCTTCTCTCACTCACCTCCAAAACCAGCTAGTCTCTCTCTTAGCCTCTCCTTCCAGGGCATTCTCCAGCCACTTCCAGGAGACCCCCAGTTGTCACTGATGGGCCCAGCTCTCTGCTTCCCAAGTTTCCCCCCTATGCTGGTGCCTTCCTGCCTACATCTTATTTCTCATCCAGGTTAAATCTCCAAGACTGTTCTTTTAGCCTCTCTGCTTCTCTCGCAGGCCCCTTCCCTGTTCAAACTTGAAGCTAGGAAAGATCTGAAGATTTTGCTTTCTTCCTGTCTACGCCCAGCCAACCATTCAGCACATCTCCTTGTAGTACCCCAAATCCTCTCCTGGGTCTCCCTCCTCTCCTATTCCAGACTTCCCTTTCCTTGGACTTTTCCCATTGCCCTCCTCAACAGGAAGAGACTTGACCTTCCTCAGGGAAAGCAGAGTCAGGGTCAGAGCCCTATTAGTTAACTCTCAACCTGCCTTCTCACGGCCTTTCATCACAGGCGCTCTGTCTGCAGCCTCCTAACCTCTCCTCAGTTCACTTGCTTTCCTTTCCAGTGCTACCATTGGGGTTCAAGCCAATCTCAAGTTTTACCTCTATACCAAAATAGCCGTTGGCTCTTTCCCAGCATTCAGTGCGGCCCTCAACGAATCTGGTCCTCATCAATGTAGCCCTTGTGTTCTCCAGTGAAACCTGATGGTGTCATTCCAGTGATGGAATCTTGGATTGTTGGTGCCTTTTGTTTGTTTGGCTGGTTGGTTGGTTGGTTTTTGTTTTTTGAGACGGGGCCTCTACATAGTCTTGGCTGGCCTCGGATTTACTATGTAGACCAGGCTGTCTTTGAATTTATAGAGATCTGCCTGCCTATCTCCTGAGTGCTGGAATTAGGGAAAAGCATGTGCCATTGATTGGCTCCAGTGATAGGATCTTAATGTGCCCCTGATGGATTCCCTAGTAGTTAGTGTTTTTCATGGTTTTCCCCTCCATACCTCCTTGATGTGGGTTCTCTCTCTCTCTCTCTCTCTCTCTCTCTCTCTCTCTCTCTCTCTCACAGAGCATTCTTTCACATCTTGGCATTGCCAGACACCCTCTCCTCTAGCTCCCAGCCCTCACCTCTCTGGGACTCAGCCATCCCTTCATAAGAAGTAGATCCTTCATCCCAGGGAGATGGATCACTAGTTAAGGGCACTTGTTGCTTTGCAGAGGACCCAGGTTTGGTTCCAGCACATGGCAGCTCATTCCTGTTTATAACTCCAGTTCCAGGGGGTCTGACATTCTCTTCTGGCCTCTGTAGGTGCCAGGCTCAAAAGCTATGCACATATGTACATACATGTAGGCAGTCAACACACTCATACACATAAAATAAAAATAAATTGATAAAAACAAAAATCTGCTTTGACGTGGATAATGGGGGATGTATTTACATGTGTGAGCAGGATATATAGGAAATCTTGAAATTTCTCTGTAGCCAAGGATGACCCTGACCTTCTGTTTCTCCCACCTACATCTCCTGAGTGCTAGGGTCACAGGTAGAGGGTTTATGTGATGCTAGGGATAGAACCTAAGGCTTCCTGCATTCTAGGCAAGCATTCTGCCAGCTGAACTATGTCCCCAGCCCAGGAGGGGACATTTTAATATTGCCATCCCCAGGTAGGATTTTGATCTGCAATAACAAACTTGCAGCTGTATCCTTGGCTTTCTTCTTTCACTCACTTCCAGAATATGGAAACCAACGCTCACTCTTCCTCTTCTGCCAAGTGGAGTAGTAGTATCTACCCCTGTGTTGCTCTACTGTGCTCACCCCCTTTCCTGCTCCCAGGGGAGCCCTATCACCCTCACCCCTTATTCACCCAACTCAATTTTTTTTCTCTTGTTTTTTGACCCCCTAGAAGCTAAAGAGATCCAACAAGAGTCACTGCCCAGGATCGAAGGACTGTGTTGGTAGCAGTAAGCGGGGAGAGTGACAAGCACCAGTCAAGGCCTGGGGAGAAATGACCAGAGAAGACTCAGGATTCCTTAGAGGCTCTGGGGGAACGGGTGGGTTTTTTGTCCAGACTGGGCCCTTTCTTTGAATGGAGCCTTCTCTAGCCTAGAGGGAGTGGGCCCCAGCATGAGGGCAAGGTCTGAAGGGGGAGATTTTTTACTGTCCCTTGAGACAAAAGGACTTTTGTGTTTTATGATCTATGGGTGAGATGGGGTGGAGAGAGGGGAAATGGTTTATTGGAATGAAAATGACATTGCAAGGGAGAACGAGGGGGAAACCAGCCTGTAGATCCTCAGATGGAACAGAAGGGGGGGCGCGGGGAGGGGTAGAGAGAGGGCAGGGGTGGAGCCAGGATGACAGCGGAGCAGAAGGAGTGAGGGAAGACCAAGCAGGGCAGATGAATCGAGTGAAGATGGAGAGGGGCACATGGATCGAGGGAAGACAGGGAGAGCAATGGAGTGCAGGGGTGGAGCAATCAGAAGATAGACTGGGGCAGACGGAATGCTGTAGGGAAGAAAGGCAGAGGCAGAAATAGCTCCTTGGTCAACTTGTGGTCATATCTTTGGAGAGGTTCCAGGAAGGTCAAAGAAGTGTGAATTTAGCCCTGAGTGTC
Source organism: Tokudaia tokunoshimensis (assembly GCA_036184795.1). NCBI lineage: Eukaryota > Metazoa > Chordata > Mammalia > Rodentia > Muridae > Tokudaia > Tokudaia tokunoshimensis. The sequence goes on along the minus strand of BTHU01000004.1, from coordinate 137,873,944 downwards.
CTTAGTTTCCTAGGCTGGGAAACAAGCCTGAGCCCTGTGGTTGTTCTAGAAAATGTACCAAAGGTGGGGATAGGATGTGCACAAAATCTTAAAAAAATAAATAAATTAGGACTTATGCTATACAGCTGAGGGTGACCTTCAGCTGCTAAACTTCTCCACTCTACTTCCTGCCATGACAGGTGTGCACCGCCACAGAGGGCTTGTGTGGTGCTTCTCAGGCAAGTACTCTAACCTTGAGCTACAGGTTTCGACTGTTCAGTAAATGCCTTTCCCTAGTCTTGGGTTGGAAGGCTAAGAGTCACAAACTAAGCTTCTCTCTCTGTTCTCAGCAATCCTAGCCCGAGATCTTCAGACAAGTGAAAACTGCGGGTCTTGCCAGGCACAGCGAGCGGCACAAGCCTTTAATCCCGACACTCTGGAGGCAGAGGCAGGCAGATCTCTGAGTTCAAGGCCAAAGAAGTCAACACAGAGAAATGCAGTCTTGAAAAACAAAAACAAACCAACATGCATATCTCTATAGATATCTGAGAGAACAAAGATGATACTAAGGAAGGAAGAGGAGACTCCTTTAATACATACAGGAAATTAAGGAAAAGGAATTTATAAAGAGCCGTAGGGGCTGCCCAATTCCTGTTCTCCCTCTCAACTTTGGGGAGGAATCTTTCAAGGGTCAGGTCCAGCTAGGGGCAACATTGGGCCAGTTCAGACCCATGGGAGCCTGTTGGATTTGAGCCCAGAGAAGCACATGTTGCTGTTGCAGTTGCCTTGGTAACTGGGAGGACAGGCAGAACATGGCTTCCCAGTCTTGTAGGGTGCCTCCCCGATCCAGTTGCCCCTAAAAGAGAACAGACCCAAGGAAAACAGGGTTAGGAAATAGAAGAGTTTAGAGCAAATAACCTTCGCAGATTTCCATGTTTCAGCCCTGGGGGTGGGCTAGGTATGTGACCTTGAGCACGGCAACCTCTGTAAGCCTTGGTTTCTTTCTCTGCAAACCCAGCAGATCTCTCCTCCTTAGGGATGGCGCAGAGAAGAGCAAAAACAGCCCGGGCATGTGTGCAGCATGGCGCGTGGTAAATAGTGTCGTCATGTAAGGTTTGGTATTCTCTTGTTCCCCAAATCTCCCTGGAGACTAGGTGCTCTGAACTAGGATCTACCTCTCAAAAGACCACCACCTACCAGGAGAGGGAATAGGGACTCATTGTCTAATGGTTATAAAGTTTCCTAAGGGCTGATGAAAAAGGAAAAAGTTTAGAAGGGATGGGGATGTATGTGGCTCAGTTGGTAGAGATCTTGCCTAACATACACAAGGCCCTGGGTTCAGTTCCCAGCACCACATATAACAGGTGTGGAGGTACATGCTTATAATTCTAGCATTTGAAGGTGGGAGCAGGGGAATTAATTCAAGATCATTCTTAGCTAATTAATGAGTTAAAATCTGGTCTGGACAACATGAGACCTTGTCTCAACAGAATAATAGAGATAGCAAGATGGCTCAAAGGGTCAAAGCATTTTCTGCCAAGCCATGATCTGAGTTCAATCCCTAGGACCCATAAGGTGGAAGGAGAGAACCAACTCCACACATGCACTGTGTGGTGTGCACAACACCCCTACAAATGAATAAATGACTGTAAAATAAATAAATAAATAAATCACCAATGGTTACACAGAATTAAGATAACAGTTGTCACTGAGTCTTCGCTTAAAAGGCTCAAGGCTATCTTTTATGTTATATTTTACTACAACTTTTAAGTTTTTATTATTTATTTATTTAGTGTGTGTATGCGTGTGTCTCTGTCACATAAAATCAGCTATAGAGAGGAGATAAAGGAATCATATCCCTGTATTTCAATAAAATTTTATTTATAAAACAGACCATAAGCCGGGTTTGGCCGTGGACCACCATCCTCAGATTCCGGCCTTACAGAATCCCATCACCAGCCAAGAGCCCTAGCTAGAGGGCTGGCGGTGCAGCTCTGTAACCCTAGGTCTCAGGAGGCTGAGGCTGTGGGATTTATGAGTTTGAGGCCAGCTTGGACTATGAGGTAAGTTCCAAGATAGCATAGACCACATAAAGAGACCCTGTTTCAAAACCACAAAACGACAACAATGAAACAAAACAAAATTAAAATTAATTAATTAGTTAAAATGTAAATTTATGTATTTTATTTAAATATGCATTTAAAATAATTTAAAAATTAAAAATAATATGCATTTACATTTTTATTTTATTTAGATATGCATTTAAAATAACTTAAAAATAAAAAAAATTAAAGATTCCCTTCCCCCCCTTAAAGCATTGGGTTAGCATATGTGTTGCCTGTTTTATTTTTGTTTTTGAGACAGGGTGTCATGACTGGACCTCACTGTGTAGCCCAGGTGACCATTAACTCCTGACCCCCTGGCTTCTACCTTCCCTGTGCTGGGATAATGCCATGCACCACCAGGCCTGGTAATTGATCAGGAAAATCTGTACTTCCGATTTTACAACAGGTTTCATTAATTTATTCATTTATCCAGCAAGCTCTTCAGAATGTCCATGGATATCAGGATTAATGCCAGGTATTATATATAAACTGAACTTTTTAAAAGGACTCTTGGGAGCTAGTCATCCTCATTGAGAATTTGAGGCTAGCCTGAGCTACAAGAGAGCCTGGCATTTTGTTTTGTTTTGTTCTTTTAAAGTACTTTTAAAAGTGCCCTTAAACCTTTAGGAAGGTTGGGAGTGGAGAGGCCTTTATAGAATCAGAGCAGCTCCTTGGGTTTTTATCCATTTGAGGACAAGTTCTGCTTACAAAAAAAAAAATAGGTAAGGGCTAAACTGCGTTGCTGAGCTTTCTAATCCAGCACTGGGGAAACTGAGGCAGAATCTAATCTGCAAGTTTGAGGCCACTCTTAGCTAAGCATCAAGCTCCAGGCTTCATGGTGAAGTATTAGCATAGACATTTGTGGGGACAGATGGGCCAGTTCCTTCCCACCCCTGCCTTTTGGTTTTCCTCTCTCTGTCTCTCTGTCTCTGTCTCTGTCTCTCTCTCTCTCTCTCTCTCTCTCTCCCTCTCCCTCTCCCTCTCCCTCTCTCTCCCTCCTCTCTCCCCCTCCCCCCACCCCCGTTCGAAGAAGGATTACTGATTATTGGCTAAGGCTGTGACTAAATAGTAGAACACTGCCTAGCTTGTGCAAGCGCAGTCCCTGAACCAACCAACCAACCAACCAACCAACCAACCAACCAACCAACTAGTTAGCCAGCCAGCTAGCCAGCCAGCCAGCCAACCAACCAACCAACCAACCAACCAACCAGTCATCCAGCCAGCCAGCCAGTCAGCCAAACAAACAAACACAACCACCTTGTCCAGTGACTCTCTTAAATGTCCAAAACCACTATAGCATTGACTAGAAGGAACCCTGGGGCAGTACTTACTTAATGGCGTAGTTGCAGACCAGGTACACAGCCTGCTGCCAGGTGCTGCCCCACACACTGATGCTGCTACAGGTGTGAACAGCGCAGCCCAGCCGACTGGAGGATGCCCAGACCATCTGCAGGAGCACAGAGACAGGAGGCCTGAGACTTGACGGAGCCCTGCGCAGCGTGGCTACTGGCCCCCATTCCAGTTGAGTATATTATGTGAAGTCTTGGGGCCGGGGACAGGAGGACGGGGGAAGAGGCCATGTCTACAAACTAATGGGGTGGGGGATGGTTTGAGGCATTTACTCTGTAATGGAATGTCTCTCAAAATGAACATTTTACTGAAACCAACAGTTAGGACTATGTTTCACACTGATACGCAGTGAACTATGAGCACACAACACCGCTACGATGAGGTTAAACACAGCCTTTGACTCACACGCAACTTGAATCAGCGTTGCCTGCTGTGAGATTTTTGACTAAGTCTCGAATCCTCTCTGTACTTCTGGGTTTCATTAGGAAGATGGAGGTAATAATGCCTGTGAATTTTTTTTTTTGAGACAGTGCCTCACTATGTATCTTTGGCTAGCCTGGAATATGTAGACAAGGCTGAGCTCGAACTCACAGAGCTCTGCCTGCCTCTGCCTCCCAAGTGCTGGACCTAGTGCTGTGAGCCACCACACCCAGCTACTTTTATTTTTTTAAGAGAGTTGGAATGAGCTGAGCTGTAGTTCAGTCGTAGAACAAAACAGATAGTAGGAGTCTTTGGAAACAGAAAATACCCCCAAAATATTTCAAACAAAACAGTGGCAGAGTGTGATTCTGTAATGAGTTCCAGGCCCCCGAGAGCCCGTGTTTCAAATATAGTTTATCTCAATGCATTGTCTGCACAACTTTCCAGGAACGTATGCCTTACATAAAGGAAAGCACACATGGGAAATGGTGGGAGTATCTGCAGTCCCGGCACTCAGGAAGCTGAGACAGGAGGATGGAGAGTTAGAGACCAACTTAGGACAGGCAGTGACCCTGTCTATGAAAGGAGAAACAAAAGAAAGCCCACGAGGCCAGAATGAAAGTTCCCATCCTGCCTTCCCTTATTCTCTGTCTGTTTTGTAGTACTCTTGGCTGACAGGAAGGTACCTGGGTATAGTGGGAACAGACAGGACCACTGCAGAGCCAGGGGCACTGTGGGGTGCAATCCTTTGGAGCCGGGAATGAGTAATGGCGCTTTTCCTTAGACCAAGACTTCACAAGATCTACCACAGAACGGTACCTAGGGAGGCCAAGAACATTCAAGAAGGTGAGAGAGGATGGAAGAGTCACTCTGTCCTCAACTTGTGTGGTGAGTCACTTCATTTCTCCATCATGTTCCCCATCTGTAAAACACTAGAGTGTAGACCATCACACCTACCTCATGGTTCTGTTCTGAAGAGCTATGGAGATCTCACCTGTCCCTGGCACATAGTAAGTGCTCAATAAAGCTGTGCAAAGAGCCAGGTTGTAGTGGTGTCTCAGACAGAGCTCGTGATTTCAGGGAAGGAGAGGCATGCCAAATCATCACACCAACCCAGGAAGCTCTCTGCAGGCTAACGTACCTGAGGGGGTCTAAGGACTCTCTCCATCAGCTGGAGCTGACAACATGTCCCAAGCAGCTCTTTCTGGGACAGATTTTAGAAGCAGTCTAATGCTGTAGCTTGATGGTGTGCCGAACTAAACCACATGACATGAAACGTCCTGCCCAGTTCCCTCAAACTTACACAAGTATGATGTTCTTTTTGTTCCTGGGATTGCTTGGGGTGGGGGTGGGGTAGGGGGGAGGCTCTCTGATGACTTCTCTGAAGAGTCTCTCTGACCTCTCCTCACCATCCCTCTTGATGGCATCTGACGAACTCTTGCTGGCCTCGAACTCACAGAGATCGGCCTGCCTCTGCCTCTGCCTCTGCCTTCCAAGTGCTGGGATTAAAGGTGTTGCCACTCCAGCCGGCTCTCCCTAGCCCTCTTATTCTCATGCTTTTTAAAAAGACTACATTTTGGAGCTGGAGAGGTGGCTCAGGTCTTCCAGAAGATCCAAGTTCAGGGCACGAGAACACATGCGGCATACACATATACACGTAAGTGTAAAATGTGTTTAAAGATTTTATTTTTATTTTAAATTTGTGTGTGCGTGTGTGCATATGTGTGTGCATGTGCGTGTGTGTGTGTGTGTGTGTGTGTGTGTGTGTGTGTGTGCGCGCGCGCACACACACACGAGTTCAGTGTCCAGGGATGTCAAAAAAGAGTGTTGGATCCCTCGGAACTGAAGTTACAGGTAACTGTGAGCCGCCTGATTTGGGTTCTTCATAAAGCGGTGCTCACCCTTGACCACTGACTTAACCACTCTCCCTGAATAAGATGCACTCTCTGAAGGGAATTATATGTCAGCCTTCCCTTCCCAGACTGCCCACTGGTGTTCTCTCTTACTCTCCGTCGCTGTATTTAGCAGATAGGCATAAAGCCAAAAGAGCAGTAAGCGGACCGGGGAGCACTCGAGCTGGCAATGTGTGACAGGGCCCTTGTTCTTCAACTATGCTTTCTCTGGGAGCTCCAGAAGGGCCGACTGTCAGGCAGTTGGAGTGAGACGGGAAGAATTTCATAGCAGGAAAGGAGGGTGTGTGTGAGGCAGAGGGATGCCATGGTCATCATGATGAGCTCTGAGAGAGACCATTCATGGCTCCCAAGGCCTGGCCCTGCCTCCAACCAGCTGGTGACATGCCTAGGCGGAGACGCGCCCGATGGTATGAGGAGCTCAGTTAGGACCAACCTTGACCCCTGCTCGGGTTATGGCAAACTGGTAGGGTAGGGAAGGTCGTGATTTCCTAATGTCCCTAATTTGTTGAATAAAAATGTGCCATATGGGCATCTCTTAAATGTTTCTGTGTTTGTGTGGGCATGTGCAGACAGACGCCTGTGTTCCTGTAGGGCATGTGTGTCCATTTGGAGGCCAGAAGTCAACCCCAGGTATCATTTCTTAGATGCCATCTACCTTGTGTTCTGAGAGAGGGTCTCTCACTGGCCTAAAATTCAAGGATTAGGCTGGACTGCCTAGCCAGTGACCCTCCAGGGACCCTCCTGCCTCTATTTCCCCGGTGTCAGGATTGCAGAAACGCAACATTGAGCTCCGCTTTCTTACATGTGTTTTGAGAATTGAACACAGATCCTCTAGATGGCAAGACAAACACTTTAGCAGTTAGCAGCTGAGCCTCAACTCAGTCCTTGTAAATGTCTTTGAGAGTTGACTAGCTTATGAAGCCCACCTGTCTAGAAATAGCCTAGGTCAATGGGGACTCCCTGAGTTTTGGAATTTAGGCGTAACTTCTCAGGTCACACACGCCAGAACTCGGGCGCCCACATTCTGACTCAGAAGCTGGAACGTTGACGAAAGTCAGGCTAGCCGTTCAGTTTCATTGTCATTACTGGGCCCAATGTTCTCACCTCCCGCCTCTGTCCTAGCTCCACTCCCCAAAGCCCTCATCTCCTCATTGTGCATGTGAGTCTCCAAATCCAGCCTCACTCTCTGAAGTAGCATGAGCTTTCGTTTGTCTAGCCCATATTGCCCGTATCTCCTAACTAGAATGGGCTTCCATATATACGTTCAGAGCGTGTCTGCCTGGTTAATCCCATTATCCACCACTGTGCATAGCGCCTGGGCCAGAGTAGGTACCCAGTGTACATTTGTCCGGTGACTAAATGAAGAAAGGGCAGAGGTTCTCTCACCGGCCGGAGTGGATAGAGAGGTTCTGGCCCACGTACTTCATCAGCTGTGAGGGTCCGTGGGCCCAGATGCACTGGGTGGCCCAGGCTTCAGCGGACCTGGCCAGCTGCTCGTCCCAAACCTGAAGAAGAAAAGACCATGAATTTGCCCCAGGATAAGTAACCACCATGACCGGGTGCAGAGATGCCCATATACCTGGCCCTGTGCTTTCTCCATCACCTGAGACCAATGCACCCACTTTAGAGATCAGAAAACAGAGGCTCAGACAGACTCCCAGGTCAAGCACAAATCCTCAGCTGAGCCCAGGGCTGTCTGTGCTCAGGTCTCTGGCTCTGAGCCCACGTTTCTTTCTTTCTCACTAGACCTCAAACTGAAAGCCCTAAGCTCAGTTTGGAACCCGGGGGCATTTATTTAAAAGTTATCAGCTGTCTCTCCAAGTGACTGAGCCTGGGATGAAGAGGAACCGTAGAGTTTAAGTTCCCAGTATTTTCATTTAAAAACTCAACTCAAGACCTTTTTCCTTTGAAGTATGGAAACTTGCAAAGAACTAAGATTAAAAATAAAAGCAGAAGGTGGTGCTGCATACCTTTAATCCTAGCATTCCGGAGGCAGAGACAGGAAGATCCCTATACCTTGAGGCCAGTCTGGTCTACGTGACAAGCACAGGCCGGCCAAGGCTGCATAGCAGAGAGACACTTCCTTGAAAACAAGATATCAAAAGAAGGCAAAGTGGACCAACCTACATCTTTCATCACTCCTGGATCGTCCTCCAAGCCCCCTGTATCCGTCCCCAGCAGTCTCCAACCTGAAATGCTCTCTGTACACCCAGATATGTAGACACACAGATGCCTGTGTGCTCTGTTCTACACGCAATTCCTTTCACTTGACAAGGCAGGTCACCCTAGTGAGTATTCCATATCGATGCCTTTTAAATCCCCTCTTTATCCTTCTTCATAGTTATATAAGTTTTCAGTGTGGTAATTCTTTATAACTGGGAAAAAATATCTCTTCAAAAAAAAAATACTAACTTCCAGGGCTAGAAAGGTAGCTTATAGGGGAAGAACACATAGAGTTCTTTCAGAGAACCTGGGTTTGGCTCCAGCGCCCATATAACAACTTGCAACTGCCTATAATTCCAGTTCTAGAGACTGATATACCTTTTTGTTTTGTTTACATGAGGTTGAAGCAAGATAGGAAAACTTATGGAGACTTGGGGAAAGAGGAGAGCCCCTTCCCTTGGGACCTGGATAAAGTCTCCCACCAGCTGAGACTTAAGGACTCTTAACACAGCTAACAACATTTCCCACTGTTGACAAGATGTTGTCTCAAAGCAAAACAAGGGCTGGGGAGAGATGGTTCAGTGGTTAAGAGGACTGGCTATTCCTCCAGAGGACCCAGGGTCAGTTCCTAGCTCCCACCTAGAGGTTCAGAGCCATCAGTAACTCCAGTTCCAGGGGACCTGAGGCCGCCTTCTTGCCTCCCTGAATACCAGGCACCCATGTGGTTCACAGTCATACATGCAAGCAAAACCTTCACACACATAAAAATAAATAGATAAAATATTAATGAAAATCCCAAACCCAGTTTCCTCCTAACTCTGACTCCCTGTAATTCCCTCTGTTAGTATTTGTTCACTCAGCAAATATTGGACAATATTCCTTGGCACCGAGGACTCAGTCTAGCAAGGAAATGAGCTGTCAAACAAACATGACGCACCACAAGCCCAGGGCATGTGGGAATGTGGAAAGTGACCAGACCTTCTTGGCGCTTCGCTTGGAAGGCCTCAGGAGGGAGAGCTGCTTGGTCTCAACCTGTGGACATGAGCCATCAAGTGGACAAGAAATGGAGGTGCTGATGGAAGCCCGAAGGCCCCCTCCCCCCACCCTGTTCCCACCCCCCTTCCCAGTTGATGCTGCTGCACTGGTGACCTCCCCTATGTCCCTTGAGAGACTAGCCAGCTCCACCCCTGTGTTCTATACCACACACAATAAGTAAACACCTGTTGGGGCTAGTGCCACCAATATTGCTGGTGCTCAATTAAATGTGTCATTTGTTTGGGAACTGGGGGGCCTTCTGTGTGCCAGTTTCAATGTTAATAAATGAATGAGTAAGTCAGCAAACAAGTAGATGACGCCTCCCACCCCAACCCCTAGCTCCCTGCTATCTGGCTCCTGTCTGGTCCCTTCACAATTACCCCCTGATATTAGGGCTCTGAGTCTTGTTGTGGACTTTAGTTTCTTTTACCTATCCCCGTCCCTCAAACAGTAGGGCTTTTGAGGGAATAAACCTTGTTCTCTGAAGTACCCAGAAGGCTTAGCGCTGTATCTGGTACCAAGTAGGGGGCAGTACATAAAAGAACCCTGAGAGGGGCCCCATTTCCAGTTGTTAGGCAGGTGGGAGTCTATCAGCTATCTCTTTCCCTTAAGATGTCTCTGTGTGCTGGCAGCCTATCTCTCCAGGCTTTGGGGACAATGGTCCTGGGGAGGAGCTGAGATAGGAAGCTATTCCTCTTCCATGCTGAGGGTTTCGGCTTCTGGGAGACTGAGCTGAGAGACACTAGGACTGAGTCTTTGAAAAGACATCCCAGCCCAAGATACCCTGGTGCCTGCCTATCCTCCACAGAGGCTGGGAATGAATGGTCTGGGTGTGTCAAGCAACCCCCTCTGCTGAGAGACAATAGCCGGGAAAGCTCCTGTCTCTACCCCCTGCAAATTCCCAGTGTGGAGCAAAATTCTTGGATAGCATATTGTGTTATTGGAAACTCCCGCCTTAGCCACAGGCACACATGGCTTGCACTCCAGGCTGGGCGACCTTAGGCAAACCTGTTCTCTGACTCTTAATTCCTTCATTTGGAAAACAGACAAAATATAGTATTGAAGGAAGAGGGTTATGTGAAGGGCCCCAAGGTCCTCTACCGATAGTATTCCTCTCTCCCCATCCCCTACCCTAGCCCCATTCACTGAGGATTTATGCAAGGACCTTACTTTCTGCATCTGTAAAATGGGCCACTCATTTCACTATTTACTTGGGCCAGACAGACAGGCAGATGGTCTAGCTCTTCAAAGCCACTCTAGGCTGCAATGAACAATCTGGTCTTGGCTGGAAGGTGCACAGGGAAAGCTTGGGACTCACCATATACTCCATGTTGGCAGCGGGTGGGTGTACACTGGCCCGGATGTGGTTGTGATAATCCAGCAAGGCGCTCATGTCCCGGGCAGAGATGTGGCGCTTCCGGCGGTGCCGGGGCACTCCCAGGCCAGATAGGGGCCACACAGCTATGGTCTTGGGTTGACCCTGGACCAATGTGGTGTTGGGCATCCGTAAGGTACCCACTGTGTGACCCATCCAAAGGAGAAGGCCTGCAAGGCCCACGATGCTGGACAGAAGAGGCATAGCTGTCTGGAATGGTGTACCTGTCTGGTGCAGTTAGAGCTGCTGCCTAGAAGAGGTGGGTATGAGAAGGCCAAACCCTGAGAACTCTCCTTGAGCACTGCTCCTTGGGAACTTGGCAGAGGTCCTCCGACCCAGCTCTCGTCCCAATACTCAATTCTTCCTCCTTGCTCCCTGAACTCAGTGGGTTAGGTGATGAGAAATGTCCAGACAGTGGCTAATTCAGACTGGGCTCTAGAGTGGGAAGGTGCCACCACCTCAAAGTCAGGGCTCTTTTGCATCTTCCCAGGAGACAGACGGCCATCCCCTCTGGCCAAAGCCCTCTTTACCAATCCCATAATGTTAGGCTCAGTAGATGCCCACAGAAGCAGGACAGGCCCTTTTCTGAGTGCAGCGGTCTTGGGATGGACGGGGTGACATGGGAAAGTCAGATGGCAAAAGGTGACAGAGGCAGAGAGGACATCAGAGGTCAGTGAAAAAGACGAGGAGAGGCAAACAAAAGGAGATGGAGAAGGGAGATGCGAAAGAACCAGGAAGGAGGAGAAACAGAGTTATGATGAAAAGAAAATAGAAATAGAGGCAAAGGGAAATAGAATCCAGGAGAGGAGAGGAGAGGAGAGGAGAGGAGAGGAGAGGAGAGGAAATAGAATCCAGGAGAGGAGAGAAGGAGAAGGAGAAGGAAGGAGAGGCCAGGAAAGCTAGGGGAAACAAGGCATCAGTTTCGTTGGGGGCACATACCCAGAACAGGTGGCCCCAGGAGGTGGCAGGAGGTGGTGGAGAAGTCAGGGGACCTCTGCAAAGACTCTGGTAGTGCAGCGACTTTAACAGTTCTTGGGGAGTGATGGCCTCTGACGTCCCAGCCAGCAGCCCCCTCCTTCTCCAGCCTGCATATTGAGAGAGTGAGGCTCCGCCTGCCTCTTCTGTGGGCTTTCCTCTCCAGCTCTCTCCTTCTGGTCCCTTTGCCATCTGGAATGTGCAGGGGGTTATGGCTGAGCTGCCAGCTGGGTGGAAGATAGAGTAATAGGGGAGGGGTCCTGGAAGGAGAGGCCCATGCACCCAGGGAGAGCCCAGACCCAGGGGAAACCTCTACTAGCCAGACCCTTGTAGAATAAGGCAACAGGAGAGAGTTCCAATTGGAGAGATCCAATGGTGGTCCAGGTATGAGCATCTAATAGGTGCCACACCCTGGGATGACAGCTTTACACACACAAGCTCAGTCATTATTCAGAAGCAGGTGCCACAACCCCTCTCTGTACCATTCTGAAAAGGAGGACTCTGAACACCCTAGAGGTGAAGGAAAAAGGGCACATTCAATAGAGCATGGGTTCCAATCCAAGTCTGTTCCCCAGAGCCCTGTTAGCATGAGCAAATGATGTTCTGTTCTGTAGTCAAACAAAATACAGATGTCTGAGGTGAACCCCACTCTAATAGCATGGTGTGTGTATTCAACAAAGCACTCCAGACCCCTTCATTCTGCTCACTGCTAAACATCCATGAGCAGTTGATTTGCCGAAATGTTTTATCCTCACTCGTACAAATGAGAGAATAGAGACACCTGTCTCATCACCAACCTCATCAAATAGTTGTGAGAGCCAATGAGTCACTGTTTGTGGAGTTACAACGGCAGCTGGCAGGCGGTGTGTCTTCTGTGGGTGTGAGCATACATGTTCATACATGCTTATATATGAACTGTCTTATTTAACTGTCTACACCTGTATGTCACGTGTGTACCAGTCCAGTTGCACATACATAGGCATGCGGGCTTCTGTGTGCATGTACATCTAGGTGCCTGCATGAGCATACGTGTTACTATACACACATGCATGAATGCGAATCAATCCCCACTGGTCTCTGAATTGCTGGAGTCGTAGATTTGGCATTCATTTTCCTCCTCTTTGGTTGCTCATATTCTGAACAAATAACAAGCATTCCTTCCATACGAGGAGAGTCACACTTACAGAACGTGTGTAAGAGGAAAATGGATGACTCCCCCCCAAGGCTAGACTGGAGAGTTGGCTCAGTGGTTAAGAGTGCTTGTTATCATAAAGGACCTGGGTTCGACTCCCAGCACCCACAGGGAGGCTCACTACCTCTTAGGGCCCCAGGCACACATGTGATGTGCAGACACATATGCAGGCAAGCACACACACAAACAAAATAATAAAAATCTAAAAAAAGAAGTGGGGTTTGGTTTGGTTTGTTGGGTAAGTGGCAAGGTTGCATCCCCGCCCAGCTGGTGGTGCAGGAATGAACACTTGGGCTGGCCCACTCAACCTGGGTCTTCCTCCAGACACTGGAGATCCTAGCTCCAGGCCGCCACTCAGACCGCTCCTCCACAGCTCAGACAACATGGCTGCCAAAGCACACACTCTCCTGCTGCAGCAATGTCCCCAGCCACAGCGTCCCCAGCTCGGTTAAATGACCCACTGGAAACTAAAGGAGACTCTGGGAGGCTGGGACCCCTGACCTTACTTAGCAGGGCCTTCCCACCAAGGGGCAAGAAAGCAGACACAAACAGCCCTAGCTCTTGGAGACAGAGGACTGTCAAGTCAGGTCCAAACCTTGCTGGTTGCCCAACCTTGACCGCTCCCATGGGAAGTGTCTAAGCCTTGCTTTAGAGTTTAGCATCAATGGCTCCAGTATGCAGGGCGCGTTTGAGGCAGAGATGCATCTATTGTACAAATGGGTGCACTAAGGCCTTCTTTGCTCTAGACAAGGCTGATCCGTTTCCATGAGGCCCGTTTTCAGAAGAAAAATTAGCCAGGGTAAAGCAGGAAATAATTAGGGGCGGTCGAAATTAGGAGTTTTGGGTTATTATCTCTCAATGGCTTCTACTCCTGCTGGGTTCAGTTACTGCCTGCTTCTTGCCTTCTCAGGGCTCGGGCAAGTGAAGGGAAGTTCTTCCAGAGGCTTGTCTTTGAGGCTATATAGTTTGGTGAGTCACAGGGCAGGCTGAATCTAGATGGCCTGGGTTGCTGGTCCAGCCCCAAGGATTACTAGCTGTGTGACCACCAGCAAGCTACTCAATCATTCTGTGCCTCAGTTTCTTCATCTATAAAATGGAACGATAGGCCTGGAGAGAGGGCTCAGTGGCTCAGAGTGCTCACTGTTCTTTCGGAGGACGAGTTTGGTTCTCAGCATGCACAGTGAGTGGCTCACGACTGCTCCAGGGAGATCTCTTGGCTTCTCTGAGCCGCATGCATGTGAGAACACACAAACATAAAGACACACAGACACACACACACATACACATAGACACACACATACACACAGACACATACAGACACACACATACACACAGACACACACACATACACACACACATACACACACATACACACAGACACACATACACACACACACATACACAGACACACACATACACACAAACACAGACAGACACACACACATACACAGACACACACATACACACAAACACAGACACACACACACATATACACAGACACACACATACACACAGACACATACACACACATACACAGATACACAGACACAGACACACACACATACACAGACACACACATACACACAGACACACACAGGCACATATACACTTGAAGTAGAAGCAGGCTTTGAATTCAAGGCAATCCTGGGCTACAGAGTGAATTTCCAATCAGCTAGGGCTACAGAGTGTAAAAGTACTTTTTTATTCTCCTGTAAAATTACTGCTTCCTTCTGCTGACTTAGGTCTAGTCCTGGAAGCCTCTAGCCTCTGTACAATCTTATCTAGGCCTAGAATGTTTTCAGCCTCAGAGACTTACTGTTCAATAAGCTCACCCTTTCTTGTTCTTTCTGATCTCTGACTGGCTCAGCTCAGCTCTTCTGGCTCAAACTCCTCTCCAAGCTGACTGACTCAATCTGGCTTCTCTCTCTCTGCCTCTCCTGAATTGCTCTGCTTGACCTCACACTAACTCCAGCAATCTGTCCTAATCTTCCAGCTTCTTCCCATTCTCTGGCTCGTTCTGTCTTCCCTTGTGTCTAGCTTGTTCTCTCTTCAGTCTGTCTCTGTAAAACTCTCCTGGTAAAACTGCTTCTTCTATCTATCTCCTCTTTTCTCTATGGTGCTCTCTTAAGTAGCCACAGATGCTCTTAACCTCTCGACCATCTCCCTGACTCCCGCAGCTTTGAGATTTTTATTCTTTGACGACTTCATATGCACATATTATGTATTCTGGTCATTTCACCCCCATCACCCTCTCTTACCCCACTCACTCCCACTGAACCCCTTCTCTCAACAAGTCTCCCACCTACTTTTTAAACTATTTGTTTGTTTTTAAAGATTTATTTAATATTATATGTGAGTACACTGTAGCTGTCTTCAGACACACCAGAAGAGGGCATCAGATCCCATTACAGATGGTTGTGAGCCACCATGTGGTTGCTGGGAATTGAACTCAGGACCTCTGGAAGATCAGTCAGTGCTCTTAACCGCTGAGCCATCTTTCCAGCCCTTGCTTGTTTGTTTTATGTGTAATTTTGTCTGTGAGTTTGTCTGTTCTCCACGTGGGCTAGAGGAGGGTGTGGAAAGGCCTGGGACTGGAGTTATAGATGATTGTGAGCCACCTTGTGGGTGTAGGGAATTGAACCCAGTCACTCTGCGTACTGGCTAGTCCTGTGTCAACTTGTTACAAGCTAGAATCATCAGAGAGAGAACAGCTGAGGACATCTCGCCGTAAGATCAGTCTGTAGGCAAGCCTGTAGGGCATTTTCATAATTAGTGATTGATGTGGGACGGGACAGCCCCTGGGGCTGGTGGTCCTGGGTTCTTTAGGAGAGCAGGCAGAGCAAGCCATGAGGAGCAAGTCAGTAAGCAGCATCCCTCCATGGCCTCTGTCTGCATCAGCTCCTGCCTCCAGGTTCCAGCGAAGTTTTGTGTTCCAGTCCTAACTTTCTTTGATAATGAAGAGTGCGCTATAGAAGCATAAGCCAAATAAACCCTTCCCTTTCCAGGTTGCTTTTGGTCGTGGTGTTTCATCACAGCGACAGTCACCCTGACTGAGACACCTTAGAAGAGCAGACAATGCTCTTAGCCACTGAGCCATCTTTCCAGCCCTTCCCTCCCACTTCTATGTGTTTTGTTGTAACTCATGGAGTTAATTAAGGTCATACATACTATAGGTTTTTACATGGATAAGACGATATAGTACATCCCAGGCATGGTGGTATACATACCTGTAATCTTGGTATACTGTAGAGAGAGGCAGAGGGCTCAAGAATTCAAGGCCAGCACCAATTACAGTAAACTCTAAGGCCAGCCTGGGCTTCAATAGACCCTGTTTGAAAAAACAACAACAAAAAAGACACACTACTGACTAGCTATATGTCCAAAAGCACCAAAGCTATAAAGAGAAGCACACCAAAAAGTAATAATGTCAATTCTAGAAGACATTCTGAACGTTTTGGGGGTGGAATATAGAAGGGGCGTCTACATTTTGACTAGAATTAGTGGTTACAAAGCAGCTTAGCTCCCAATAACACCTTAGGCTACATGCCCTACAATTGATTTAACATCTTTTATATTTATTTATTTTGTGTGTCTGTTCTAATCTTCTGGCTGCTTCTCTATCACCATGTAGGTCCCAGGGATGAGCTTGGGCTGTCAGGGTGGATGGAAGGTGTCGGGTACACAGATACATCTTTGCTAGCCCCCACAGTTAGATTTCATGTTTTGTTTTGGAGACAGTCTCAAGTAGCTTAGGCTGCCTGTGAACTCAATATGTGGCTAAACACGTCCTTGGACTTCTGACCCAACTGCTTCTTGATACGAACCACCACTCAGGGCACGTTCAGTGCCGAGATAAAACCCAGGGCTCTGTGCATGGTGTGCTAGGTAAGCACTCTGCTAGCAAGCCAATGGGCTACATCCCCAGCCCATATTTAACTTTTTGTATTTGTGTTATTTTATAATTTAGAAAGCTGAACAATAACAATGACAGCCACATTTCCCACCTGTTGCTGCCTTCGCCATGTACAGGAATTTTAATCTTCTTTTAACAGTTGAAAACATAGCTTCAAAGAGGGAGGCAACCGCCTGAAGCACATAGCAAATACATTTGGACACCAAGATTTGACCTGAAGCCAGGCCTGTGTCCATGGAACAGCAGAACGGAGAGGTTACTGGTGACCGTCTCTGACCTAGGGAGGGGGGCTGGAGAGATTCACAGTAGCTCAGAGTAGCTGGTGACTTTGCAAATAAATATACATAAATAAAATCCCTCTGGGCCCCGCAGCCCCGCCCTGCACCCTCTCTCAGAGGACCTCTCACAGAAGCACAATGGTCTAAGTGCTGTGATTCTCAGCCTTCCTACTGCTGCAACAGCTCCTCATGTTGTGGTGACCCCCCGACCATAAAGTCATTTTCATTGCTACTTCATAACCATAATTTTGTTACTGTTAGAGATGGATTTTTTTTCTTTTGAGATACAGGTTCGTCAAAGGGGTCTTGACCCACCGTGGAGAAGGGCTGGTCTACCAGCCCTTTCAGCATCTAGAGCTCCATACGACCCACAGCCAGTCCTAGGCCCTCTTTGGAACTCTTTCCTCATCCTTATCTTTCCTCTTTCCTCATCTGGGAAATGGGAATGAGAAATAGGTGCTTCCAAGCTGGACCTACTGGCGAAAGTCTTGTAACCCTAGCTACTGTGGAGAGCCAGGCAGGGAGCCGGTATGCTCAAGGTCAGCCTTGAACTTAGTGAGATCCTATCTCAAAAAAGGGAAATGAGGGGCCTGTGAGATGGCTAGGTGGGTAAAGGGGCTTGCCACCAAACTGAGTAGCCTGAGTTTGAACCCTGTCCCTGAGACCTACAAAATAGAAGGAGAAAACCAACTCCCATAAGTTGTCTTCTGACCTAGCTCCCTTACACACACACACACACACACACACACACACACACACACACACACACAGTAAATAAGTAAATGTAATGTGTGTGTGTTTTAATGAAAATAGGACTGAGGATATAGGTCAGTGGTAGAATACTTGTCTAGTACATGAGAGGCCCTAGGCTCAGTACTGGGGAAAGAAAAAGGTGCTTTCTTAGTCGTGGTCGAAATCCAGTGAGAAAGGCACTGGTTAACAGAGGAAGCAGGGGCTGGTCAGTGTGAGCCACCGACAGAAACGTTCAAATGAATCCCCTGCGATCCCATGGATTGGCCTTCAGGATGGCACAGCCGATTGAGGGTTACAGAGATGAGAGCTTTGGGGGTGCAGAGAGGCAGGGGGGAATGGCAAGCTATTTTAACCTATTAGATAGCTAAATACATAGGATGTGATCTTTTTTTTTTTTTTTGGTTTTTCGAGACAGGGTTTCTCTGTGTAGCCCTGACTGTCCTCTGTAGACCAGGCTGGCCTTGAACTCAGAAATCTACCTGCCTCTGCCTCCCAAGTGCTGGGATTAAAGGCATGCACCACCACTGCCCGGTTTATAAAGACTTATTTATTTATTTATTATATGTAAGTATGCTGTAGATGTCTTCAGACTCCCCAAAAGAGGGCATCAGATCTCATTACGGATGGTTGTGAGCCACCATGAGGTTGCTGGGATTTGAACTCAGGACCTTTGGAAGAGCAATCAGTGCTCTTAACCGCTCAGGTTAATCAGTGCTCTCCAGCCCAGGATGTGATCTTTTATTTTGAAAAATGTGGTGGGATAATTTGATATAAATATATAAAATATAGTGATCAAATCAGAGTAATTAGCATCTCTATATTCTTGTTTATTAATTCCTTGTCTTTCCGGGCGGTGGCACCACTGCCCATCTGATAGCTCTTCTTACGATGACCGGATGTAATTCATGTCATGATCTGGGTAGCAGTTGGGCTGGCGACTACATGTAAAAGATTCACATAGTCATAGGTAAGACTGGGTTAAATTGTTATCCCTCAATACAACTTTACAGACTGGATAGGGCTTTGAAAATCTGTTTAAAAGAATTCTCTCTTGCATTGGCAAGAAGGCTCAGTAGACAAAGACACTTGCTGCAAGCTTGGCTACCTGAGTTCAGTCCACGAAACCCGTGAAGGAAAGAAGTGACTCCAGAAGGCTGTCCTCTGACCTCCACATGCAGGCCACGTATGTACATGTATGTGCCCCTGCTTTCAGTAAATAATATAAAAGAATAATAAAGTATTTTGTCAATAAGAATAGAATTAAAAATCCTAAGGAAATCCCAGGTTCATGCACTAGAACTGAAAGATGACTCAGTAGTTAAGAGTATTTACTGCTCTTGTAGAAGACCAGAATTTGGTTATAAGCATCTACATGGGGCAGCTCACAGCCACTGTAACTCTACCTCTAGGAGAACACATGTGTGCGTGCGCACGCGCACACACACACACACACACAGACACACACAGACACACACACACACACACACACACACACACACACACACACACACCCCTCTCGTGTGTGTCCCTAAAAAAATATTTTTTTAAAGAGAGGTGGTGGTACAGACCTTTAATCCTAGCACTTAGGAATCAAAAGCAAGAAGATCTCTGTGAGTTTATTGCCAGCCTAGTCTACATGGATAGCAGGTTGCCAGCTTTCCAGGGCTACCGAGTGAGAGGGTGTGGGGATGGGGAGACATTCTTATTCTCCTAACAAATACTTCCTAACCACATATAAATACCTTCGCCAACACACCGCCCAGAAAAACTTTAAAATCCTTTATTAATCTTAAGGAGTCGGGACTCAGGCAGGGAGAAAGAACGACCTCAGAGTGACTGGGTTCCACTGAAGCATTCCAAAAGGCCAGGCTAGGGAGGTGCTTGGGGATACTGAGACTGAGAGGGACCTGAAGAGTCCAAAAGCCGGTCTGCCTGCCGAGTTCAGCTGGAGACCTCTGTGCTTTGCCCTAGACCACAACTAAGCGCCAGGTTGAGGTTAGAAGTTTCCCTGAATTATGCAGGGAGGGCACTTTACAGGTTACTCCAAGGCCAAAGGTCTGATTTTCCACAGTCCCCAGAACCTTCCAGAGAAAGGTCCGGAGATGTCCCTATTTAAGAACAGCTCTGCTGAGAGACAGACAGTAGACTTTAGCCTGGTGTTCGCAGAGGCTCTGCTCTGGGGTGGTAGAGAGGAGAGCGGGATAGCAGAGTAGAGGAGGCCAGTTAGAGCCCCGCCATGGGTGTGGGAGACTGCAGGGCGAGGTGGCCATCAGCCCGGAGACCCAGGGATGCTCCCTAGCCCCTGCAATGCCACGCCCCTGCAGTCCGGGGTCAAGGCCATGCCCTCGGGGCTGGCGGCCACAGGACTAGGAAATTCTCGCCCTGGTCTGGGACAGCTGCATCAATCAAGCCAGGTGTGGCCGCGGAATGTGCTGTGTCGCCAGCCCAAGCAGTTGGAGCGGAAAAGCCCAGGCGTCAGCGCCCCCTGCCTGGCCACCAAGCCGCACATTCCTGCAAGGCCCACAGACACCGCCCAGCAGGACCCTAAGAATTCATCAGTGCTGGGTGGGTGGTGTAAGGGGGCAGGAACCGTGGGACCCTCCGGGCATAGCTGAGCCACAGACCATCTGTTAAATGGGGGTGATTACACTGCCTTCTTTGTCTTGCCAGTGCCTCTAAACATCCCCCAAAGACCACCATTATTTCAGAGGTGACTGTTTATTGAACCCCTACTAGATACTTGGCCCTGAACAAAATTAGATTTCACGTACTTCTCCAAGTGACACAGTAGACAAAATATGATTCTGCTTTGCTTCTCAGCAGGGAAACAGATGGACTTGTCAGAGGTAGGACAGGTGATGAACACAAGCTAGACTTGAACTCACATCTGTGTTTTTACCCAGTGCAATATATGATGTCCAAATACCGTTAGCTGTCACTTTGGTAAACTTTGCCTGTGGGACATACAGATTCTACTTTGAATCCCGGTTCTGCTAGCTGACTGTGTGACTTTGGCTATGTTTCTTAGCCTGTCTGTGCCTCCATGTTTGCATTTGTAGAAGGGAACATAAGGTTCCTGCCTGGGAGAAGGGGCATAGAGAAAGGGCATCCTTATGGGGAAGAGAACAGTCTAGAACAGCTTAACAGCAAGCCCAGTGCCTGGCACAGGCCTAGAGCCCAGGTATTTTATTCTACCTAGTTTCTTATTTTGTTATGGTTGTTATTGGTTGCTTATATATGTGTATGATTTTTTAGATTTATTTATTTTATGTATATGAATACACTATAGCTGTACAGATGGTTGTGAGTCTTCATGTGGTTGCTGGGAATTGAACTCAGAACCTCTGCTTGCTCTAGCCCCACTCGCTCCAGCCCAAAGATTTATTTATTATTATATGTAAGTACACTGTAGTTGTCTTCAGACACACCAGAAGAGGGCGTCAGATCTCCTTGCTGATGGTCATGAGCCACCATGTGGTTGCCGGAATTTGAACTCAGGACCTTCAGAAGAGCAGTCGGTGCTCTTAACCAGTGAGCCATCTCTCCAGCCCCAGATTTATTTATTTTTATATATGTGAGTACACTGTAGCTGTCTTCAGACACACCAGAAGAGGGCATCAGATCCCATGACAGATGACTGTGCACTACCATGTGGTTGCTGGGAATTGAACTCAGGACCTCTGGGAGAGCAGTCAGTGCTCTTAACCGCTGAGCCATCTCTCCAGCCTTTATATATGTGTTTTAGTGGTGAAATACAATAGCAGACAAGACTTCTGAGATATCAGTGTGGCGTTTAATGACTAGTTTTTCAAATACACCTATTTTTCAAATACACCTATGTGCCGACTCCACTCCAACTCACCCCAGGTGAAGAAACAATGTCTAAACCTCCAGCCCATCTCTAACCCCAATGCCTTCTCTTCTTACTCTGCAGGGAGCCACCATCCTGGTGTGAAGCTGATCGCTTTTTCATCTTACCAACCTCTTCCAGGCCAGGTCAGCTACCTCCTCCTAAGCCTGGGCCCTTGGCTGCCTGAATGACTGAGGTCTGTAGGAGGCCTCTCTCCAGGAGGTTGGGGGGTTGGGAGGCAGTCCACAAAGCTGCCTGGGGGTAGTGAGGACCCCATGTAATACCCCTCCCTCCTCTTCTCCCTGCAACCTGCTGATGAGCAAAGATGGGTCCCACACTTAGCGCCAGCCCTGTGGTCCCCATCCCTAAGTTTGTGTGTGTTGGAGGCACAGACAGAAGGTGCAGCTTTCTAGCTAGGAAGGCAGGAGATCTGCCCTCTGGCAGACACCGGCTTTATTCAGCTGCCACGCTCCAGGCTGTGGCTGGCTGTTCCCTTGGGTCAGAAAGAGCCAAGGCCAGGGGTGACTAATTTGGGAGACTTTGCAAAAGGAGTTCAGAAGGAAGGAATTGGTGCTAGGAGTGAGCGAGTGCTCATCTTGCTGCCCAGGGACTGTGGACAAAGAGAGCCTCCCAGCGGGAGAGTACACTTGGCTGTCTCTCTTGCTCCCAATCTGAATGAAGTACTTCACAGGCACCAGCCAACAAAAGGGCACAGCTGCTCACTCTTCCGGGAATGACCGTTTCCCACTACTCCTCTGGCTGACCACTGGCCATGCCCTTCCCTCTCTTCCAGGGCCTAAGCTGACCTCGCCAAACCCAACGTTTCATCTCAGCATCTTCCAGACTCTGGGGACCGCAGAGGAGTTTCCACGGCTATTCCTAATGGTGGGAACTCCTCGAGATGAAAGACATAATTATTCCATAGCTGTTATTTGGGGTTATTTATTTTCTATTCATAAAGAATCTATTTAAAGTTCAAAAATGATTTCCCTTTGCTCACTGCATTAGTAATGATTCTTTTAAAAGAGCTATCTATCTATCTATCTATCTATCTATCTATCTATCTATCTATCTATCTATCTATCTATCTAATTTATCTATCTATGTATCTATCATCTATAGGGGTATTTTGTCTGCATGTATGTCTGTATACCATATGCATGCCTGATGAGCATAAGGCCAGAAGAGGGCGTTGGAACCCCTGGACTGGAGTTACAGAGAGTTATGAGCTGCCATGTAGCTGCAGGGAATTGATCCTGTGATCAGTTCCTCTGAAAGAACAGCTGGTTCTCTAAACTGCTGAGCAAGTCTTTCTAGCTCTAGTAATGACTCTATACTCTGGATACAGCTCAGGGAAGAGTATTTACTAAGCATGAATAAGACCCCCATACCAGGGTCTGGAGAGATGGCTCAATGGTTAAGAGCACTGACTGCTCTTCCAGAGGTCCTGAGTTCAATTCCCAGCAACCACATGGTGCCTCACAACCATCTGTAATGGGATCTGATGCCCTCTTCTGGTGTGTCTGAAGATAGCCACATTGTGCTCACATACATAAAATAAATAAATCTTAAAAAAAAAAAGACCCCATACCAACAGTAATAATAATTACTGATTATTATCAGTAATAATTGATTGATTGATTCAGTAACACAATTGTTTAACTGCTTTGTAAACTCCAGATACCATTCTAGACACTGGGTTACACCAGTGGATGTAATAGAGAACTCTCTGGATCTAGCATCTAAGTAGGGGAGATAGAAAATAAACATAGGAATAAGTAAACTATAAATTATAGATTAAGAGCCAAGTGTTGTCATACTGACCTGTAATCCCAGTACTCAGGAAGCAGAGGCAGGGGCATCTGGAGTTCAAACTCATTCTCAGCTATATGAATGAATTCTAACCATCTTGAGCTACAAAAAAAGGAAAAAAAGACTTACCTTAAATAGAACCTTTTATGGAGACTCCCATTCCAGATACATATATTTTTTAAATTGTCATTTAACCAAGTAGCGTAAGCTGATTTATTTTAAAACAGGTCAAGGGAGTGTGACCGGGCAGGCAGAAGGACCTCCAGGTTTTTGTTTTTGTTTTTTTTTAAAGATTTAGTTATTATTTCTTATGTATATGAATACACTGTTGCTATCTTCAGACACACCAGAAGAGGGCATAGGATCCCATTACAGATGGTTGTGAGCCACCATGTGATTTCTGGGATTTGAACTCAGGACCTCTGGAAGAACAGTCAGTGCTCTTAACCGCTGAGTCACCTCTCCAGTCCCCCTCCAGGTTTAAAGATCGATTTTATTTGGTTAGTTGGGTTTTTGAGAGAAGGTCTCACTTCTGGAGCTCTCTGGCCTGGAACTCTGTGTAACCCAGGATGGCTGTGAACTTTGTGCAATCCTCCTGCTTCTGCTCTGAGGGCTGCACACCCTCAGAATAGTTATTCACACCAAGCTCTGTTCAAGGCAGGTGTGCTTTGAATCAGAAATGTCCCTGGGCGGTCTCCTTGCTGAAGGCACAGGTTCTAGGGGACCAACTTTTGGGAAATGAGTGTAATCTTAGGGCCCTGGCCTCAATGGGGTTGTAAATCCAAGAGAGATTCATCATTTGTAAACCATGTTGTCAAGAGGTAGAAGGCAGGGGGAGAGCCGGATTGGACGGTATAGGTCTGGGCTCCTCCATTTTCCACCTCTCCTCTCCCCTACCTCGGTGAGGTGAGCAGTTAGTCCCTGCCTTTCCTTCAAGTCTCCTTTTGCCTTGTCACATGCCTAAGAGCTACAGGTCACCTTCCACCTGTGAACCAAGCCTCTCAAACTGGAAACCAAAACAAGAGTTTGCTCCTTAGTTTGTATAGGATTTTATCAACGGATTGGGCCATTTTGAGACAGGGTCTCATGTTGCCTAGGGTGGTCAGCTGACCTTGAACTCCTAATCTGTCTGTCTCCACCTCCCAAAATGCTAGCTTTACAAGTATGCGCCACCATGCCAAGCTTCTCCATGGTTCTTTAGTAATTTTGAGATAGGGTTCCTCTGTGTAACAGCCCTAGCTGTCCCGAACTTTCTCTGAAGACCAGGCTGGCCTTGAACTCACAGAGATCCACCTGCCTTTGCCTCCAAGTGCTGAGACTAAAGGTATGTGCCACCACACCCTCCTCTTGTTCCTCTTGTTTTTGTTTTTGTTTTTTATGAATAACCAGTACTATTCACGTGAATTCATTTCTGGGCTTTCTTTATTTTTCTTTTTCAAAATAATAGCATTTTAATTAATTCTTCCATACAATGTATTTTGAACATATTCACCCTTTACTTCCCCAACTCCTCCCTGGTGTAACACCCACCTTCCCACCCCTTCCAATCTAATACCCTTATTTTAAAGAAAATAACCCATCGAGTTCGTTTTGTTCTTCTAATATGCTCAGGAGTGTGCGACCTTTCACTAGCGTGTGCTTGACCCACCCTTAAAGAAAACTGACTTCCTTCTCTAGAAGCCATCAGCTGTCAATAGTTTTCAGTTAGGAGTGGGAGCTTGTGTGCTCCTCCCCACTCCTTGCTAAAACTGGCTTGTCTTTTGGGTTTTTTTTTGTTTGGGTTTTGGTTTTCAAGACAGGGTTTCTCCATGTAGCTCTGATTGTCCTGGGACTCTGTAGACCAGGCTAGCCCCAAACTCAGAGCTCTTTTTTTTTCTGGTCAGAAGCCATCTAGGAAAGGCTGGGGCAAGAAGGTGCGAGTTTTCTGGAGAAGGCCCGCCATTTTGAATGGCTGAGATGGGTGCGTTCTGAGACGCAGTGTCCTAAGAGACTTCATCCCAGGATTGCTTCTTGCTGCTGATTTCCCTTTCTGTCAACATGTAGCCTAATGATTCCTAGGCATCAGCCCACCCTACTGGGCAGATCTCCTGCAGAATCAATATGAAGATGTACTTTCATGTAGTAATGCTGTGTAGACAAATGGATGATTTCATAATTCCTGATAATGATTTTATAGAACTCCTAAATTGATATAAGTTGTCTCAAGCTCCCTGTAGAATAAAAGCTGCAAATAGGTCTCTGTAAAACTTCATGTGTCACAGACTAATTGCACTAGGAAAAGAAAGCAGTCTTGGAACAGATTTATGATCAAGGAAAACATTCCTTCTAGGTAGGGAACGAGGATACTATCTAGTAACTAAAGGTCGTAAACTGGGAAAGGGCAATTTGTTACAGTGTAAAGACATACTAAATGCCAGGCAGTAGTGGCGCATACCTTTAATCCCAGCACTTGGGAGGCAGAGGCAGGCAGATTTCTTAGGCCAGCCTGGTCTACAGAGTGAGTTCCAGGACAGTCAGGGCTATATAGAGAAACCCTGTCTCGAAAAAGGAGAAAGAAAGAAAGAAAAAAAGAAAGAAAGAAAGAAAGAAAGAAAGAAAGAAAGAAAGAAAGAGAGAAAAAGAAAGAGAAAACCTTAATTACTAGGGCTCTTTCTCTCTGGCTTACAAGAGCCCCTTGCTGGCTAGGCAAGAGGTTCAGAGTTTGTTCGTAAACCAGGAAGGAAGGAAGGAAGGAAGGAAGGAGAGACATGCATACTGGATGAAGCTGAGGAAGCCTACACTGTGGTTTTATTGTAGTTCTTGGTTTTTATACTTTCTCATGGTAACTGATCACATGGTCTCTCAGCATTTTTATATTCCATACATTCATAGTAAGTTTAAGTCTTTCCGTTAGGACTCGTACCTGAGTAAACATTATCTGTCACTAGCTCCATAAGTTCATTATAAGTTTAAAGCAATAATTTTCATGTCATAAGTTAACATGGCTTTGTCAGGAGACAATTCATCTGCCTTGTGTCTCATTTTGAAGTCTTGTATAGACTAGTTTGTCATTTAGTCTGTCTTTTTTTGTTTGTTTGTTTGGTTTTTGGTTTTTTTGGGGGGCAGTCTCTTTGGTTTTTTGAGACAGGGTTTCTCTGTGTAGTCCTGGCTGTCCTGGAACTCACTCTGTAGACCAGGCTGGCCTCGAACTCAGAAATCCACCTGCCTCTGCCTCCCAAGTGCTAGGATCAAAGGTGTGTGCCACCACTGCCTGGCTTAAGGTTTGTTCTTAATCCCCTGGTGTTATCAGCAGTAGTTAATCACCAGAAATCAGCAGCTTTTGGCCATAGAATAGCAAAGAGTTAAAGAGAGAGTTAATAGCCAAATGTCATCAGCTATTGGCCCCAATCACTACCTTTTGCTGCCTTCCCTGGGTACCTGAACTGGATGTTAGGCTGGACCCTGGCCTGCCTGCCTCCCCTCCCTCCTTCCCCTTCCTTCCCCCTCCCTCCCTCCCTCCCTCCCTCTCTCTCTCTCTCTCTCTCTCTCTCTTTCTTTCTTTCTTTCTTTCTTTCTTTCTTTCTTTCTTTCTTTCTTTCTTTCTTTCTTTCTTTCTTTCTTTCTTTCTTTCTAGGGTCTCCTGTATTCCAGGGGAGCCTTGACTTGACTAGGTAACCAAAGATGACCTTGAATCTCTGATCTTCCTGCTTCTACCTCCAAGTACTAGGATTGCATGTTACCACATTTGACTATGTGGTGCTAGAGATGGAACTCAGGGTTTTGTGCGTGCAAACACTCTGACAACTGAGATCCATTCCAGTTCCTCATTTCTGTTCTGAAGGCCAATGTATATATTTTTATGGCAGTACCACGCTGTTTTAATTATTACTGCTTTATAATGTAGTTTGAAATCAGGTGGTATAAATAAACTTTCTTCTTTTGGCTCATGCCTGCCTTGGCTATTTTTGTCGTTATTATTCCATAGAAATTTTAGGATTAAAAGGCTAGAGAAATGTCTCAGCCATAAGAACACTTATTGTTCTTCCAGAGGACATGGGTTTGATCCCCAGCACCCACATACCATCTGTAACTCCAGTTCAGGAGATGTGATGACCTCTTCTAGACACTGGTGGTACCGGGCTTACACGCAATGTGCAGATGTACATAGTGGTAACACATACATAAGACATTTTAGGATTGTATTTCCAGCTTCTCTGAAATAAGACATTAAAGTTCTGATAGGAATTGTTTCGCATCTGTGGGTTGCTTAAAATGGTGTGCACATTTCAACAACATTAATTCTTCCCATATGTGAAGATGGGGTATCTTCCCACTTATTTGTACACAAACAATGCTTCTACACAAGTATTTATATATAAAAGACAAAGGTTGAAAATCAACCATAGGGTGGTACTACTGAGGTCCCTGGCAGAACTGGGTACTTGTTTCTCTCTCTCTCTCTCTCTCTCCCTCTCTCCTTTTCCATCCCCCCCCCCCCGCGCTCCATGTGTGCACATGTGAATCCATACAGAGGCCAGAGATCAATGAGTTAATGTTAGATATCTCGCTCAGTTGTTCTCCACCTTACTTTTTGAGGCAGGGTCTCTTGCTGATCCCAGAGTTCACTGATTCTGCTAAGATCACTGCTAGCAAATCCCAAGGATGCTCCTCTCTCTGTGTCTCCGGAGCTGGAATTACACAGGCACATCACCGTGCCTGGCTATTTCTGTGGGTGCTGGTGGTCTACTCAGAAGTCCCCTCACTCCCATGGTGAGCACTTTACCCACTGAGCCTTCTCCCCATCACCTGCTTGTAGTCTTCTATCTCCCTCTGGTGGGACAGGCAAGGGCATTGCACGTCAGTGTCCCTACATTTCAACTTCAGTGCTTCTCATGTACTATTGTAAAATAAACGGTGGGTCTCGACAAGCTTTTGTTTGTTTGCTTGTTTGGTTTCTGGTACTAGTGATTGAGCATAGGTCCTCATAACCCTGAAATTCTTCATCTAGACCAGGCTGCCCTCAAATTTGCAAGATTCCCCCGACCTCCTTCCAAGTACTAAGATTATAGGTGAGGCACACCAGGATGTTTTAAAAATTAAACTGAGTTGTGTCATTGAGGATAAAAAAAAAATCACAGCCTCTCACACATTATAGAAGCATGTTCTATCATGAACTGTCACAAATTTGTACTAAAACTATACATCTATTAACATATATAATTGCTTATATGCTGCATGTGTTTCTATGTGTGCAAACAGTGGTTTGCTGATAAATGTTTAATATAATGAGCTCTCCCAAAGAAAAAGATTTAAGTATATACATATATAGATTTATTATGAACCTTCTAAAACTAAAAACTAAATATAAAGGGTGGTGTACATAACTTACAGACAATAAAATATACAACATGGGGTTTTTTTGTTGTTGTTTTATTTCGTTTTGTTTTAGAAGAGTGTCAGTTATCTCAGGCTTGCCCTGAACTCACTATATGGCTGAGACTTTACCTCTGGTGTGCTGAGATCATAAACCACACAGTTTATGCAGTGCAAGGCACTGAACCCAGGACTTCAAGCATGCTAGTCAAGCACTCTACCAACTGAACCACAGCCCCAGCTCCCATGGTACTCTTCGTTGTAAATATAACTCACAGATACCTACAATGTTATTGATTTTACTGGACATTTGTTTCCACAGCCTACCTATGATTTAAGTTCAACCACACATTGACCAACCGAGTCATAGCTCAGTGAAGACACACACACTGACAAACCAAGTCATAGCTCAATGAAGATAGGCGATGACAGAACACAGGCCTTATTTGTGGCACTTGCCGATTTCCTTAGTATAAATATATCTGTTGTGGCTGGTTTCAAGCTTTCTGTGTGACATCCCAGGAGGGGGAAGAGAGCTCAGAGGAGCACCAGGGAGGCACCATAGACGCAGGTAGACTCAGGAGCATAGATAAGCCAGATTCGATGGTGCATGCCTGGAATCCTAGCACCCAGCAAGAAGACAGCACAGGTTCAAAACCAGCCCTTTCTATATAGTGAGTTCCAGGC
This sequence comes from Tokudaia tokunoshimensis, assembly GCA_036184795.1. Classification (NCBI taxonomy): domain Eukaryota; kingdom Metazoa; phylum Chordata; class Mammalia; order Rodentia; family Muridae; genus Tokudaia; species Tokudaia tokunoshimensis. Next base: position 137,844,792 of record BTHU01000004.1, on the reverse strand, counting down.
CAGCCAGGGCCATATAGTGAGATCTTGTTTCAAAATAGACAAGAACATAAATAATAATAAAACATAGTAAAATTATTAGAAAACAATGGGTTTGAATTTTTAACCTTGATTTAAAGTGTTAATCTGTAAAATACAGTGGCTAAGGGAGAACTCAGGGTTGGGAAGCCCTGATTTTGACACCTTGCATCATGGACTAGGAACTTAGCTAAGGGACAAAACTGACTGAGTCATGGATACCTGTCTCAAGAACTTAAGTAGAGCTGGGCATGGTGGCACATGACTTTAATGTCATTACTCAGGAGGCAAGGTGCAGAGGATCTCTGAGTTCGAGGCCACCCTGGTTATACAGAATGAGTTCCAAGCAGCCAGGACTACTCGGAGAAACCCTGTCTCAAAACAAAACAAAAGCAAGTAAGATTTAAATTCAGTAATTACTTTCCGAAGAAATTTCATCTCATAACCCTGTATCTGAACCGATATAAGGAAGTCCCAAACTAGCTCTTAAGAAAGGTGGGTCTCGCGGGCAGTGGTGGCGCACGCCTTTAATCCCAGCACTTGGGAGGCAGAGGCAGGTGGATTTCTGAGTTCGAGGCCAGCCTGGTCTACAAAGTGAGTTCCAGGACAGCCAGGGCTACACAGAGAAACCCTGTCTCGAAAAACCAAAAAAAAAAAAAAAAAAAAAGAAATGGTTAAAAAGAAAGGTGGGTCTCCCGTTTGTATCTTGCAGATAAAGAAAGCGAGAATCCCACAAACGTGAGGGGAGCAGCTTGCCCAGGCAAAGTTGCAGCCTGCACTGTCCTCAGCAGGTAGCTTGGGGGCAGTGAGCGGAAGCGGCGCAGGTAGATGCAGACCTGCACTCTGCAGAGACCCTCCATGGCCACTAGAGGGAGACGCGCCCCCCTTAGGGGGCGGAGCTTGAGAGAAGCACGCATGCGCCCAGCGGGATGTGGCGGTACCAGCTCGGTCGAAGGGCAAGACGGTGGCCGAGAAGGCTCCGGGAAGCGGACGGTGGCCGAGAAGGATCGGCATGGAGCACCTGGAGCGCTGTGCGTGGTTTCTCCGCGGGACGCTGGTGAGGGCGGCGGTGCGGCGCCACCTGCCCTGGGCGCTGGTGGCCGTCATGCTGGTGGGCTCGGTCCTCAAGGAGCTGTCCCCGCTGCCCGAGAGCTACCTCAGCAACAAGCGCAACGTCCTCAACGTGTGAGTGCATCAGGCTCCGGGGGCCCCCCGCGCCTCAAGAAGCCAGTTGGATGCTGGGATGGGCGAGTTATCGGGAGGGAGCCCTGTCTTGACAGCCGCGTCCGCGCGCGTGTCGCGACGCTGGGACCCTGGGAAAGCGAGTGACACTCGCGCCTAGTATTTGAGCATTCCGATAGGAGGATCGAGTTGGTGACGAGTGGGTTATAAGTGACAGTGGGTACACTGGAGCGGCTATTCCCCCACCCCCAGAGTTAGGCGCTCGCCCCTGTCCTGTTTGGGGAGATGTCACCTTCCTCCTGCTGGCTAGTCAGACACCCCTCTCCTAACCACTGTGGCAAAAATCCCACCGAAGTCTTAAAGACCACCTCTAGACCCACCTACCACCCCGAGAGCTTTCGCCCTCCCGGCCCTCTCAACAGTTGGTAGAAGCGTGAAACCTTTCGCACTGGTGACCTTTCTCCTGGATCTCCTTGGACTTTCTCAGTACTCTAAAGTGCATGGCAGTTACCCAGGAAAACAACCCCAGCCGACCTCTTTGGGTTACGTCTCTCTAACTGCACTCATTTCTTTCCTAGTCCTTTAAAAACACTTATATCACAAGTGTATATCACAACACTCCGCTGGAGCAATACAGGGACTTTGGAAGCTGAAATTGCTCCTTCCATGTGAGCTTAATGCTTCAGACTAGTGTCTCCAGCTTGCGGAGAATCTGCCTTCTTCTCTCTCTTGTTAATCTCCTGCAAACCCGGTTTTCTCTTTTGGGCAGCTGGGTCGGGTTTCTGGCTTTAACAAGGCTTTCCTTGTCAAGCCTATGAAGGTTTCAGTGATGGGCTCTTTGATGGTGTCTGAGAAACTTCTGGAACCTAGGGAAGAAGCATCCTGTCGTTGACCCACCTTCATCCTTACCCACTCGTAGTGGCTGGTCTAAGAATAGAGAGTAAGGGTGGTAGATGTTCCAGATCTCTTATGTGTGTGTTTTCTGCCCAGATCCCCCAGGTCACCCACCTTTGGTGAGCATAGAGGAGGCAGGCATGGCAGGCATTGTTTTATCTGGCCTAATGAACCAGGAGCCCAGCAGCCTGGCACACCAGTCTCTGTTGTTTAGGGGTAGCCATGGATTCTAATGTTTTGTTCCAAGACATGATGCTGATTAATAGGAGGGAACTGGCAGTGACTCATTGAATCTGGAAGAGATTTGAAGAACGGCTTAGTGCCCTCAGCTTTTCTAGCTGAGGGAACTGAGGCCTGAAGATAAATAAGAGTCAGAGGCAGGATTCAAACCCTGGTCTTGTAGCTTGAAGTAAAACCCTTCCTTCCTTCCTTTCTTTCTTCCTTCCTTTTTTTAAAAAAAAAAAAGATTTATTTATTTATTTGTATTCTGTATATGAGTACACTATAGCCGTCTTCAGACACACCAGAAGAGGGCATCACATCCCATTACAGATGGTTGTGAGGCAACATGTGGTTGCTGGGAATTGAACTCAGGACCTCTGGAAGAGCAGTCGGTGCTCTTAGCCGCTGAGCCATCTCTCCAGCCTGTAAAGCTCTTTCTTACAAGACTTCCCAGCTTTGTAGAAAAGAACAGTAGTGTGGTAGAAAAGACATGGACTTTGGGGACTGTGTAAAGTGTGGCTCAATTTGTTTGCTGTTGTGTATGAGGCCTTGGCAAAGTTCAGTTTTCTGAGCCCCCAGAGCTATTTGTAAAATGGGTCAAATGAAGGCCAGCCGTACAACTCAGTTGACAGAGTGCTTTCCTAGCGTGCACACAGGTTTGAACCCCAGCACCACATACGCCTGGTGTGGTACCTATAATGGCACTACTTAAGAGGTGGAGGCAGGAGGGTCCAGAGTTCAAGACTATCCTCAGCTACATAGGCAGTTTGAGACAGCCTGGGCTATACTTAGAAAAAAAAGACCCCCTTCCTCTTCAGCTGATTATGAATGTGTGTGAACGCATCTGATATTTGATAGAGGCTCAGCTATTGCTTTCCTGAGAAAGGAACCTAACTGGAAAATTTCCAGCCCTGGATTTGAACCTCAGTCTACCACTATGACCTCCACGTGGGCCTGACACATCTATATGGCTCAGTGTGTCCTTACAGAGTCACGGATTGACTAGTTTCAGCACTTAGGGAGTAAAGGATGTGTAAGCATGTATCAAGGAATAAAAGAGGGTATAGCTGTTTGAATGGATAGCTTCGATGGGCTTTAACATAACTCCCCTTGGGAGCATGATGACACCTGCGCTTTCCTCCTCTGTCAGGTATTTTGTTAAATTGGCCTGGGCCTGGACAGTCTGTCTCCTCCTGCCTTTCATTGCCCTCACCAACTACCACCTGACGGGCAAGACCAGCCTGGTCCTGCGGCGATTGAGCACCCTCCTCGTGGGCACAGCCATCTGGTATACCTGCACAGCCCTCTTCTCCAACATTGAGCACTACACAGGCAGCTGCTACCATTCGCCAGCCCTGGAGGGCATCAGACAGGAGCATCGTAGCAAGCAGCAGTGCCACCGGGAAGGGGGCTTCTGGCATGGCTTTGACATCTCGGGCCACTCCTTCCTGCTGACCTACTGTGCGCTCATGATCGTGGAGGAGATGGCCGTGCTGCACGAGGTGAAGACGGACCGCAGCCACCACCTCCACACTGCCATCACCACCCTGGTGGTCGCCCTGGGTTTCCTGACCTTCATCTGGGTGTGGATGTTTCTGTGCACGGCCGTGTATTTCCACGACTTGACCCAGAAAGTGTTCGGCACCATGTTTGGTTTGCTGGGCTGGTACGGGACATATGGTTATTGGTATCTGAAGTCTTTCTCACCAGGACTTCCTCCCCAGAGCTCTAGTTTGACTTCGAAGCAAGATTCTTACAAGAAATGAGAGAGAAGGAAATAGGGACAGGAGGACAATGGCTAATAGGATTCCTACCTACTTTGTCCAGTGACTGGCTGAATTATCCGTCCCATTTCAAAGAGGACCCTCAGTAGGTACTTTTGGAGTGGGGAAAGTCTGACGAGCAAGCTTACTCCTCAGACCCTGCTGGCGGTGCCACCATGTTGCATGTCAGATTCTTCTCATCTCCAGCAAGATGTGACCTTAATGTGTTCCCAGAGGGAGAGCTAAGGCTCAGCCGAGGGCTAGCAGACAGCCTCATCATGTGGGTCGAGGGAACACCAGGGCTTCAGGACTCTCTCTGCTGTGGCCTCCCTGACTCTGGTTCTCTTTAGAGTTTAGTGGCTATGGTAATGCTGTTCATTTAACAGCGTTTCCCCATGGCCGACTCTGAGATAAGCGTCTGTCCCTGGCAGATTCTTCGTTAAATACCCTGGGGCCTAAAGGGCACTCTCTGGCTGAAGCATTCGTATCCTCTGACAAACGTTGACATCGCACCTGCCGCTATTGCCAACAGGGCCCATGACCCTGCAGTGCCTGGATGACTGTTGTTGTCATTGTTGCTTTGTTTCTCTGTGTCTCCCTGCGCGTCCTGGAACTCGCTCTGTAGACAAGGCTGGTCTCAAACTCAGAGATCTGCCTGCCTCTGCCTCCCAAGTGCTGGATCAAAGGTGTGCGCCGTACTTGGATGATTTTTTGATTTTTGTTTTTTGTTTTTCTGTGCACACTGAGTTGGTTTTCGGAGCAGTAACAGAGAAGCCCATTTTCTCTCTTCTCTCCTGACTGACTGCTCTATGGTTTCAATCATTGCTACTCTGTTTGTTCGTTGTTGGTTTGTCAAAGCTCCAGCACCACCCCTGGGCATGTGAAAATTGTTTTGAGGGGTTTTTGGTTTTTTTAGAACACTAACTTTTTATATAAACCAAAATCTTGACTTCTTGTATGAAATCCCACCTCATAGGATTGATCCCTCTCTTAGGAATATAACTGGAGCCAGTTGGGGGAGTGGGGCATGGTGCTGCATGCCTTCAGTCCCAGCACCAGGAAGGCAGAGGCAGGCAGATCTCTGTGAGCTTGAGGTTACCCTGCCAGGGCTGCATTGGGAGATCCTGACTCAAAAAAAAAAAAAGAAAAAGAAAAGAAAGAAAGAAAGAATAAGACTGAAAGACAGATTTTTATTATTTAATGGATTTTAAGCTGAGAGAGTAATTCAGTCAAGTGCTCATTTGTCCTAAGGCTTTCCTGCCCACTGACTGGTGATAGAGACAGAATAGGGTTTGGGGACCTCATAGGCCAAGTGCCACAGCCTAAGGGATTTTTACCTTTGGAGATTTTGATTATTTAGAAGTGGAATAAAATGTTTCCCTCTGATGCAGGAAGCCAGCGGCCTGCAAAGCCAGCCGTGTTACATACCACCACTGCAGCCATGCAGAATCATCCAGATTACACAGGCATGACTTTGGCTCCGCCCCTCTTCCTCAGTCACCCACAGAACAACCCTTGCAGGGGGGGCGATAAGTAGCTGTGAGAGTCATTCTTTGCAGCTCTTCCCAGCTTCCAGCCACGTCATTCTGTGGCCTTCACCGTGACTGTTAGGGTAAGAAGTCCTGTTACCCATGTCCCACATGGCAGGCTTCCGGTCTGATGAGATGGGCCCTTTCCTCTCCCAGGACACCTCCTTCAGCCTGGCAGCTGAGCCCCTGGCCTTTTGGATGATGGCCCTTGAAGCTGCTTCGATGCCTTTGCAGAGCTCACTAATGGTGTTAACTGATAAGCTCTGGCCTGGCTCGAGCTCCGGTTGTTAGGTGCTTAGTAAATTAAGAGTAATCTCTTTCTTTTTCTTTTAATCAGTATTTTTTTTTTAATTTTTAATTTAATTTAATCTTTTGAGTCAGGGTCTTACTATGCAGCCCTGGATGGTTTGAAACTGACTATGTAGACCAGGCTGGTCTCAGACTCACCGAGATCTACCTGCCTGCCTCTGTTTCCTAAGTGCTGGGATTAAAGGTATACTAAGATTAAAGCCACCACATCTGGCGACTAAGTAATTTTTCTAAAATATAATGATCCATTTAAAATATGTATTTTATAATCCTGTTGAGCTGCAGGTCAACTTGACCAATTACTATTTAAGATGTGAGATGTCGTCACCGAAGGGGAGGAAAGGCAGGCAGTAAGGAGTCCCCATGATGTTTTGCTGAGTTGACAGTGGACTGAAAGGATGTTTGACCTTCTGGGAGTTCCCACCCATCTCCCCAGGGTAGGAATGGTTCTGGGGATGATGGCAGGGCTGGTCCCCAGGTAAAGTCTCTCAAGCTTCTGTTCACAACAGAAGGGGGCAGACAGACACAGGACATGACTCTGGGCACTTTTCTCATGTGGTCTGACCAGGTTTAACATTAAATCGACAGCACATGGTAATTCTCAAGTGCTCAGCGTTCTCTGCATATTGGATGGATTAAATCACCCATGCTTATACTTGAAACTCTTCCCTTTCTGCTCTGGGTGGGGTGGTGGGGTGGTGGGGTGGAGCCAGGGTTCTGCGTGTGCTGGGCAAACCCTCTATCCCGGAGCTACACCCCGAGTTCCTCATTGCCCTCCCTTTCCTCCTGTGTGAGGAGTCGTGGCATGGGTGAGTGGGCTTGGGCGGCCCTGAGATGTAGGTGTGAATGCTGTCGTCCCTCCCAGACCACCTGACCAGTGTGCAAGCCCTTGTTGGCCATGTCTGTAAGGCGGAGGTGATTCTTTTTAGCACTTAGAGGAAATGGCATGTAAGATGCCAGGCACATGGGCTACATAGGTTATCATCTCCCCAACGTTCTCTTGACAGCATTTAGAGCATTCTGGCTCCTTTAGAGAAAGGAAAGAAACCAGTATCTCTTGAGGAAACACCCAGAGCCTGGGTCGCCTATGGAAATAGTCTCATGCCATCTTTCAAAGTGTCTGTTGTTTCCTTGGTGTTAAACTGGAGGCTTTGGGAGCATCTGACTAGAGTCATGCCATGCATTTTGCTTCCCTGCGTGGAGATTTGTTCACTAGCTTCCATGTGCATCCGCCACTGTCTGGGTACCAGATTGTGTTTAGAGAATGGCTCATGCCACTGTTATGTATGCGCAGTCCATGTGTTAACAAGAGAATTAAAGAGCACTTGAGATAATGGAGTCCGAATTCCGGAGTCTGATGTTGTTCCTTTCTGTGTGGTTTTTTTTTTTTTTTTTTTTTTGGTTTTTCAGTTTTTCGAGACAGGGTTTCTCTGTGTAGCCCTGGCTGTCCTGGAACTCACTCTGTAGACCAGGCTGGCCTCGAACTCAGAAATCCTCCTGCCTCTGCCTCCCAAGTGCTGAGATTAAAGGCATGCGCCACCACTGCCCGGCATTTCTGTGTGTTTTTAATTCAACTTTTTAACTTTAACTTTTAAATGAAATGTGTGTGTGTGTGTGTGTGTGTGTGTTGCGAGCATGTCCTGGCATACATGTGAAGATCAGAGGACAACTTGCATGAGTCAGTTCTCTCCTACCTTAGAGGACTTTCAGGTCAAGCTCAGGTAGTCAGGCTTGGCTGCAAGGGCTTTTGCCATGGAGCTGTCTTGTACCTATTCTTAGATCTTTATTTCTTATTATTGTGTATATAATGCATGTGTTTGTACACATGTGCCATAATCTGCATGGAAGTCAGAGGACAACTTTGTGGAGCTGGTTCTCTCCTATCGAGTGCATCTTGGGGAATCAAGCCTTTTCCTTTAAGCTTGCCAGCTCATGCTTTTACCCACTGAGCCATCTGACCTGCCCAGACTCAGCCCAACCTCTCATCCTTTCATAGAAGGACTTCATAGCTGGAGTTTCTCAGGATGGTTCAGCTAAGTCCTTTGTCCTAAGTACAGATACCGTTCAGCCTGCCTTACTTGGTCCTTGATCCTGAGGTCTGGGTCAGCCAGGCCTGGGAGTTGTCCCCTTGGTGAAAGGAGAGAGGTAGGTCTTTCTGACTGCTGAAGAGCAGTGACAGCCTAGCAGGATAAGGTCACTTTGCAGCCCTGAACTCCCCGTGCATAAAATAGCGCTTTGTGCCCTTCCGCCCACTCACTGTCAGTCTGACCTGCTTGGCACCTCTAGGTGGTGTGTGTCGAAAGCCCATTGGATCCGAGATTAGAATCTTCTCACGACGTTTGGCCCTGCAGAGCAGCCAACTCTAAATTCTGCTCCAAGCGAGATACAGGCTGGACATCTTCCACTTAGGAGTTTGGACTCAGAGCAGTCCCCTTCCTAGCTAAAGCTCCATGCTGGGTTACAAAGATGAGTATGAAGCCGGCCTGCACTTTAGGGAAAAGAGCCCGTGCCACCATCAAGTGTCCTGAGTGTAGGGGCAAAGTTAGGACCTGAGAACATTGAACAGACAACCTGCTGCCCTAGGGATCCAGAAACACATTTGTAAAAGGTAATGTTCCTTCTGGTCCGAAAGGATTGAGAAGAGTCGAAACATTCCTCCAGGAAAGGAAAGCCAAGGCAGGGATAGCATCCCCCAAACCATGTAGGTAGTCCCGTGGCTTCTGTCTAGAGGAGGGGCCTGGCTTCCTTCATTTTCAAAAGCCCTGGAGACTGAGGAAAGACTCAGACATGCCTTGCTTTGGTGCAAACGGCTCTGGGCTGCTGTTAGAAAGCCTGGCCAGGGCACGGTCCACTACTGCTTTTCTCTGCTGTTCTGTGACCTTGAACCAGTAACAGCATCTCTGGGACTCAGTCTCCTCATCTGATAAGCCATAGGTAGACTGGATGGGTAGAGGTTACCCAGGTGACTCCTGAGACCCTGGGATCCGCTCTACTCTCTGTTTCTCTGTTTTGCTTGGTGAAAAGTTCCTCCCCTTCTCCTTCTGACTTATTTTAGGAAAGGACATGAAAAAAACCTCTCGCTTAGGTCAAGTGGCAGCCGGCTTCCTGGTGAGTGACAGGGAGCAAACCTCGGGCTGCAGCTGATCGCCACCCACCTCCTTTTTCCCTGTGTGGATCCGGATGAGTTCTGGCCTGATCGCTTGGGCCCACGTGGGCTTTCTCAGCACAGGGAAGCAAACCTAATTCCCAGCTCAGGCACCACTGGGGAGTGTTCTAGTAACCACTGGGGAATGTCTGGGGAGTTTTACAGTTGATCACACAGCGAGGAGCACAGACACTGTCCTGCCTCAGGGAAAGGGTGGCAGATCGTCATGACCTGTACAGATGCTGGCCTGGTGGTAGTCACACTGAATACACGCAGATCCAGCCATCTCAAGTAGGGATTACGGTGTGAAATACAGGAAGACAGCTGCCTGCAAAAATGCCAGGAACCCAGATGCTAATTAGTCACATAAATGATTGTCGTTCCTCACTAATAATTGAAGACAGTCACTATAAAGAATGAATGATGTATGTGGTGTCAACTGTGAAGGCAGAAGCTCTGGGCTATGTGTCCTTGGCCAGGTTAACCTCTAAAGCCTGATTCTGGAGTTCAAGCTGGGATTACAGTGCCGGGGTTCACTCAGCAGGCATGGGCTGGGAGGAGAGGAGCCCCGGAGTGCTGAGGTCTGCCAGGAACAGGGGACACAGCGTTAAGTCAGGAACAGGAGCATACCTTCTGTGAGTGCTGCCAGCAGGGCAGACAGTGGAATGAGTGACCCTAAAAGTGCATGGACTGTCCAGAGCAGAGTGTTTTCTCAGTCAGGACGAGTCACCAAGAAGAACAATTGATATGGGGGGAGAGATGGTTAGTTTTATTTTAAAGATGCATTTGTTTATTTTGTGTATATGAGTACACTGTCCTCAGACACACCAAAAGAGAGCATCGGTTTCCATTACAGGTGGTTGTGAGCCACCGTGTGGTTGCTGGGAATTGAACTCAGGACCTCTGGAAGAGCAGTCAGTGCTCTTAACCTCTGAGCCATCTCTCCAGCCCTAGTTTTGTTGTTGTTTGTTTGTTTGTTTTTTGAGACAGACTCTCATGTTGTATCCATGGCTGGCCTGGAACTCATAGAGGTCTGTCTGCCTCCGCCTCCTGAGTGCTGGGATTAAAGGTGTGCACCGCCATAGCCTGAATCTAAAGGTTTCTTTTGGCTCACAGTTTTGAAAGACTCCGTTCATGGCTTGAATGGCTCCCGGGTAGAACACCACAGCAGCAGGGGCATGGAGAAGAGAGACTACTCACCAGTGGCAGCCAGGGAGCCGAGGAGAGAAACACCAAAAGGCGAGTGCCAAACACAGCTGGTGTGCTTGGACACATACCCAACCCAAGCACTTAGTAAGCAGTCAGGAAGATCAGGAGTTCAAGGTCACCCTCAGATATATAGCAAGTGTGTGGCCAGGTGAGCTACATGAAACCCTGTTTCAAAACAAAAAGGCTCATCCTCCGGTACCCAGTAGGAGGGTCCTCCCTGCCTCACCTTCCACAGTTCCACCACCCCCCTGTGCTCTCTTTAGATGTGGAGTCCAAACCATCTGTAGGTCAAAGCATTCGTGGTCTGCTGTCTCTGGGACACTCCCACACACTCTCTGCTTCCCTAATCTCCCAGGCATCTCCTGGTCCAACAGGTTGACAGTCAGGGTTAATCATCACACGAAACTGATGCTGTCACCACTTAAGGCAGATACAATCTGCCTAAAGCGGTTACACAAAAGGAATGAGGAGTTTAGCTAGAGTACCTGGGTTCATACCCCAGCTCTACAGGTATGCTGGCTGTGTGATGGTGGGCAAGTTCCTTAACCTCTCTGTGCCCTAGTTTCCGTAATGCTATGGGGATGAATTGGCACTGGAGAAGTCCATAGAGCAGGGTGCTGTGCTTGAGGGACACCATATGAGTGGCTTCCTGACGCATGCGGAGCCCTAAGCTTCCCACCGCTGTCACTTCTCCACAGGGATGGTCTCAGTTATGACGGACTTTCCAGAAGGTTAGCGGTGCTGTCTGAATGTGGAGGGTCACGTCCCCAAGGTTGAGCTTTAGTCTGGAGTCAGAAAGCTGGGAACTGACCTCTGGGACAGCTAACAAGGAAGGGCGTTAGATCTGTGGTGCCCACATAGCTAAGATAGGGCCATGTTGAAAGGTGCTGACAGCAACAGGGAACTGAGGGCTGCCTGATGCCAACCCCAATAGCTTGCTTTGGGCACAGGACCAGGAGCCTTTTCTCTGAATGCTGCCCCTCGTTGCCAGGTTTGGCCACCCAGTGTACATCCTCCTGAGAGTCTGAATGACTAGGAGGTGAGGGGGTGGGGCACCAGGGAACTGCCTGGATTCGACCTTAGTGTCTAATGACAAAGGTATTCAGGTCCTGCCCCAACAGGCTGCAGTAACCAATAGCTCCCTCCACGCCTTTCTTGTGTCCCTGACTTCCACCTGCTCTCTCAGGAAATACCTCAACCACTAGGTACCCCTGTGCACCGCTCAGGTCCCGCTGTGCACCCCTCAGTTACCCCTGTGCTACAGGAACAAGGCGGGGGAAGCAGGTGGGTCAGGCACTGAGTTTTCCCCTTGTGTGATTAGAAGCACTGGACCTGAGGAGAAACAGACAGCATTCAATCCTGTCAGCCCCTCAGCCGTGTGATCCTGGGCAGAACACTGAGCCTCTCTGGGCTTGTTACTCAACATGGGACGAGAATAATGCTTTCTGTTGCATATTCTTTGTCTCACGTAATTAAATCATAGATGGGTAAACATAAGCTTTAAAATGTTGGGTACATATGAGAACTACATTTTTTGGTGTTTTTTTTTTTGTTGTTGTTGTTATTTTGTTTGTTTTGTTTTGAGAGAGGGATTCTCTATGTAAAGCAGTCTGGCCTCGAACTCAGAAATTTGCCTGCTTCTGCCTCCCAAGTGCTGGGATCAAAGATGTGCACCACCCCTGCCATACTGAGAACCACTTTTTTTTTTTTTTTTGGTTTTTCCAGGCAGGGTTTCTCTGTGTAGCCCTGGCTGTTCTGGAACTCACTCTGTAGACCAGGCTGGCCTCGAACTCAGAAATCCGCCTGCCTCTGCCTCCCAAGTGCTGAGATTAAAGGCGTGCGCCACCACTGCCCGACTGAGAACCACTTTTTAATTAAAGAAGATTATCTTTGCTTAATGAATATCTCTCTCAGAAGCCAAGGGACTATAATACCCAAATGCCCCAATAACCCTGAAGTCACTTGGTGTCATCTATATAATAAACTACGCAACACTGAATAAGGCATAAGTCACTGGCATATGTCATTTTTATTGGGGGGACAGAGTGTCACTACGTACCTCTGGGTGGCCCAGAACTCTTGTAGATGAGGCTGGCCTTGAACTCACAGACCTCCACCTGCCTCTACCTCCCAAGTTTTGGGATTAAACATGTGCATCACACCACCTGACTGTCTTTGACTATTTTAGTCCAGTACCCAACAATTCTTTTTTTTCTTTACATTTAAAGATATTTTTAATTATGTGTATATGTGTGTGTGTTTAAATACATGTGCCTGCAGAAACCAGAACTGGGCATCAAGTTCTCTGGAGCTAGAGTTACATAGGTGCTGGCCACTGAACTTGGGTCCTCTATAAGAGCAATAGGCTCTCTTAACTGCCAAGCCAT